>BPUM01000940.1:0-424886 GCA_020521455.1 Prunus kanzakura
ATCCACAACTATTTAGTGATATTTTCTTCACTTTATTGAAGGAGATCTCAGGTTTGACTCACATGAATGACGAAGAAGATAATATTTATGATGAGTTCGATACTTAGTTGTGGCTAGCCTCATTTTGATGATGTAGCATTGTTATGTGCGTTTAGTCCATTATAAAAGTGAAGTGTAAATATCCTACCTTTTATAAATTAAAAAAAAATATAAATAAAAAAGGGTACACCACATATAATTTGGTCCAAAAAGTTGAGTAGCACTCCGCGCAACTGAACTGAGTGATATCAGAATGGGGGACCAATTCCCAACTATCAATTAAAAGTTGTGGTCCTTGCTCTTTGAAGTTTGAGGGACTCTTTCGAAAGGGCAAGTCATAAAAAATTTCATTTAATTTGGTGGGGCTAAAGTTGACAATTATAAAGACATTTCTCCAAAGTCTCAATTTTCTTCAACTTGATACAATTACATGGGAAGTATAAACTTGATAATTTCTGGAGATAATTTCTCCCAAGTCTTTTCCAACCTATAAATGCTTGGCTCATTGGTTGAATGTTTGGTGGTACCGTTATGAATATGGTACCCAGATATTCATTGGCGAAAGTGCCAACATTTATAGTTTGAGTATTACTCAATTGAGTGATCGATATGGGAATATGACCAACGATGCCAAAGCATCTACAATATGACTAACTATAAAATTTCTTCAATACAATAAGATAAGAGTTGAGCTTTCGAAATTTCTGTCAGTGCAAGAGGGGAACTTGAACTAGGAACCTTTTAACCTTGTCAATTTTCATTATGATTATAGAAACTAATATAGTTTGTAGCCGAGGTTATATGTGTTCGATTCCCTCCTCTTCCGTATATCTAGACAAAAGAGAGTGTTTAAATAGGATTTGAGATAAGCTCAACAGCTACAGATGAAATCAGACTCGATCAACAAGGCAATACCATGCACACCCAAGTTCCACTCAATATATAATAAATTCCGCATAACTCTGAAGAACCTATCCCCCAGCTACCAAGATACGCATAAAGCACACCCTCCAACCCCATCACCATAATTATGATGAACTCAGACTTATCTAAGATTCTATGTATAGCCAAACCAAAGGTAAATCGGCTGACATCTTTGACTTATGTGGAGACCAAAATATAAAACCCCGCTACAAGTTGTGGACTGGTCTATGGCTGGCCACGAAGTATAACTCGTCCACCTGTTATAATTTATAGACACGTTGAAAGTGGCTGGCTAGCTTGCTCGCCCGACCACTAGTCCTATAAAAATATAAATAAACAATCTCCATTTGTAGCATTGGAGCACAAAATATGAGTTCCACGACGGTGGGTGACAATAAGCCTCATGCTGTTTGTGTTCCAGTCCCAGCTTAGAGCCATATTAAGGCCATGCTCAAGTTGGCAAAGCTCCTTCACAACAGAGGCTTCCACATGACTTTTGTCAACACAGAGTTCAACCACAGACGCTTTCTTAACTCTCAAGGCCCCAACTCTCTTGATGGCTTGCCTGATTTTCGGTTCAAAATGATCCCAAATGGCCTTCCAGACTCGGATGAAGATGCTACTCAAGACATCACCTTGCTTGCTGAGTGTTTGTGCAAATAATCTCGTGGGAGAATATTCGCTTCTAGATCCTTCGCCATTTGATCTTCCTTCTCTCTCTTCCTCGATTCATGTAAAAAAGATTGGAGTAAATAGACTACACCCAGTGGGTGTTGGCCAAATGCCCTTTGATGCCTAAGTTAGTTACATTGAATCTAGGTGAAACAATAGCTAAAAAGGGTACGGAGATTTCTATAGGGTGAGAACCGGGTGGCTTGAGCCGTGTGGAGAAAATATGGAGAGTGGAGAGTGGAGAGTGGAGAGGGAGAGAACTTCGGGTATTTTTCTCGGGTTTTGGAGCTAGGTTTAGAAGTAGGTTTAGAGTTACCTTGAATGATGAATGAAGTCATCTATTTATAGGAGCCTCGGGGCTAGGGTTTCGTAGAGAATAAACTCTTATTAGGAGGAGTTTATTCTTTACCCAAATTTGTAGAGACTGAGTCAGACTTGATTATATCCCTTTATTAGGATAATATCTAAATTAATGATATTATCTCATTAATTATAAGATAATATCCTATAATTAAGATATTATCCCCTTATTAGGATAATATCCCAATTAATGATATTATCTTATTAAATAAAGATAATATCTTATAATTAAGATATTATCCCTATTAATTAATTAACCAAATGAATTGATTTAATTAATTAATTTAAGGGATAATCTTCTTTTCCACGTGGCGTGCTGTGATTGGAGACGAAAATATTTCTTCTGTGAGTTGGACTCCTTTTGCAGATCGGATTCCCAATTGGAGTAGGCTTCTGTTTGTTCTTGGAGTTGGATTCCCAGTAGGAATGAGCTTGCGATTCCTTCTTGATTCGGGTTGTCCAACTTGTATAAATATAGGGCTTCTCTTCACTCTTTCTCAAATCCAAACTTAACTTATCTACTTTCTAGCTCGAGAAAGATCTTAGAAAATTTGTACTGCTTGTTGAAAAGAGGAGTTGCCGTGCATCCCAAGGTCATTTGAGCACGTATATTTTTTCTTCGTCTTCTCTTTTTCGCAGCGAGAACCAAGCTGATTGTCGTCGTGACTGGCGACCGAAAACGGTTGGAGCGGCGGTGGCTGATGGTGGTTGCTGAGTGAGTATTGGGAGGAAGTTGGTGGCCTGCGCCCTGCTCAAGATGTTGAGAGATGAAAACAGAATGGTCCAGACTATAATAATCTGCCGGCTGGGTAGGAGGATTGTTCTGCCGGACCCCCCTAAAAAAGGAAGGCTGATGTCAAGTCTTCAAGAAATGAAGCTGCGACTTCGCGAGCGAATGGTTTGTCACCATTGAGGAAGAAGCCAAGGATCCCTTTTACTAAGAAGACTCAAGTAGGAGTTGTTCCCTCGTCATCTACCAGGATTAAACATCTCATTGGTGCAGATAGCAAGAAGATTGGCGGTATGCACAACATTAGGGATGTTCCTTTTAAGCCTCTTGCTGATGAGTTTGGAGATTGTAATCTGCTCCGTGAAGTAGTCCGTGCGCGATCTAGTTCATCTGTTGAGAGGCAAAGAGATGCAGATATTCCTCTTCGAAGTTTGGGTCGTCTACACCAGTCAGACGATAGAGGTCGATCTAGGAGGTCTGCTCATCCACCCAACCATTATGATCCAACTATTGAGTCACGAGCAGTTAAGTGTGGAGTTGATTCGGCTTCGTCAATTCCTTTGGAGGTGAGGTTGGTGGTGGCAAAGAAGACGAGATAGTCATCTGCCCGGGTGCAGGGTTCTACTACAACGTCAACGGCTGATCGCAAGGTCGACAAGTCCTGCCCTGCAGGGGATGTAGGCATGTCTGATCTGCTGGAGACGAACTTCCTATCATGCCCATCTTCTTGCTTCAGGCTGGTTGATCATATCCGTCAGGCTAGCGATCTTGATATCTTCTCAAGTCTTTCCGTGGAACAACAAAGAGAAGCAACATTTCATCTGCTTCAAAAATGAGTAGTTTTTGCTGTTGAAACTATCCGAAACTCGTCTGCTGTTGTCCTCTCTTCTACTGCTGACTTGGTTAGTTGAAAATATGCTTACTTCCGTCTTGAGCGCAAGAATGTTGACATCTCTCTTAGTTATGACAAGTTTTTGGCTAGATTTCGCGCCTATCGTAAGTCTGCTGAAGAATCCAAGTTCGAAGCTATCATGGATGCGTACAAGCTGGGCTACTTGGACTGCACAAATGGAAATAATCCCTTTTATGCCATTGGAGATGAAGACATCGAGATGCTCTGTCCTGACTTGCTCCCTGTGCAAAGTGAGCAGGTTAATGCTGTGAACATGAAAGGAGCTGAAGAGCAGGTGGCTGAAGGGGTGGTAGCCGAAGAGAATGGAGCAGAGGAGGATGCAGCTGATAAGGTGGTGGCAGACGTCACGGATCAGGCAGGTGGAGCTGCTGAGAGCGTGGCTGATTAGGTGGATGCTAAAGAGGCTACAAATCAGGGATGCCAGCGTCTCGGAGTAGATTAAGACTCCTTTATTTCTTTTTAGCTTTTGTAATCTTCTTTTTGTTTAGAATAATTAGTCTTGTTTGACCATCTTCTTTTTGTTGAATTTGGCCGGTTGGTCACTCTGTTATGGAAATTTCAATTTATTTTTTCAACTTCAATTTGCATATTATCTTGTAAACTGCTTGAGTAACCGGCTAGTGTCTTGATTGTACCTTTCCCTTGGGATATTGACAAAAGTTAGGGTCCCCCTTGAGGGACTCTGGGCGTATTCTGCATTTTCCGGAGAAAGCTTAGGCCGCTTCTGGTCGTTGCCCAGCATCTCCCTTAGGACGCTGTTTATGGAGAACTGTATGACTATCCTGCCCCCCTTAGGAAATGGATAGGAGCCTGGATACCTTCCTTAGGAAATTCCTGGCGCACCCTACGTCTCCCTTAGGACGCTTCTTTGTGGGTTGTGTCTCCTAAAGGACGTTTCTTGTCGTTGCCCTGCATCTCCCTTAGGACGCTGCTTATGAACAACTGTATGACTATCCTGCTCTCCCTTAGGAAATAGATAGGAACTTGGATACCTCTTTTAGTAAATTCCTGGCGCACCCTGGAGCTCCCTTAGGATGCTGCTTTGTGGGCTGCGTCTCCTGAAAGACGCTTCTGGTCGTCGCCCTGCATCTCCCTTAGGACACTTTTGATGGGCAACTGTTTGACTATCCTACCCCCCTTAGGAAACGGATAAGAACCTGGATACTTCCTGCAAGAAGCATGAAGACCTCTTTTTAAGAAATTCCTAGCACACCCTGCGTCTCCTTTAGGATGCTACTTTGCTGGCTGCGTCTCCCGAATGACGCTTCTGGTCGTCGCCCTGCGTCTCCCTTATGACGTTTTTTATGGGCAACTATATGACTATCCTGCCGCCCTTAGGAAACGGATAGGAACTTGGATGCTTCCCTTAGGAAATTCCTGGCGCACCCTGCGTCTCCCTTAGGATGCTTCTTTATGGGCTACGTCTCTCGAAGGACACTTCTGGTTGAGGTACTTGATCATTCTTGGATGTTTCGCCATGTACTCGCCTGAGGCTTAATTTGTGATCAGCTAGGAGTCTGAGTAGATAACCAATCTTTTGATCGACAGTTCTTTTGCTAGGCACAGTCCGACGAGCAATGCCTCATCTTCTGCCTCGTTGTTTGAAGCAGGAAAGCCTAGTGTGATGACTTGTTCCAACAAAGTTCCGTCTAGGGTGATTATGACGACGTATGCCCTCACTCATTTGTGATTTGACGCTTCGTCTACATGCAACTGCCACATGTTGTTAGGTAGGTTTGAATTGATGGGGGAGGTATCGTATGCTTTTTCCTTGCTTTTCGTGACCAGCTTCTCTTCTTCGGTTGTCAGAGTAAACTCTACAACAAAATCTGCTAAAGCCTAAGCTTTTATAACAGTATTCGGCCTGTAGAGGAGGTCGTATTGACTAAGTTCGATAGCCCATTTCATGAGTTGCTGAGAAGCGTCAGGGCTATGGAGGATTGATCTCAAAGGAAATTCTGTCATGACAATTATCCAGTGAGCTTGATAGTAAGGCCTTAGTTTTCTCGCGGAAACCACAAGCGAAAAATGAGCTTCTCCATTTTCGGGTATCGAGTCTCTGCATCAAGGAGAGCTTTTGAAGTGTAGAATATCGGATGTTGTGCCCCTAGCTCTTCTTGGATGAGAGCCGAGCTGACAGCTGAGTCGGACACCGCTAGGTAGATGTACAAGTCTTCGCCTGGTATTGGTTTTGAGAGTATGAGAGGTGAAGTGAGGTAGGTTTTCAAGTTTTGAAAAGCTACTTCGCAATCGTCATCCCACTTGTCCTTATGTCATTTCTTCAACGCTTTGAAGAATGGCCTGAACTTGTCGGTAGATCTCTAGAGGAATCGGTTGAGTTCTGCTGCTCTGCCTGTTAGACTTTGTATCTCCTTTGTTGTGGCAGGTGACTTCATGTTGAGTATAACCTTGATTTGATTCGGATGTGCCTCAATTCCTCTTTGGGTGACTAAGTATCCCAAGAATTGGCCGGACGAGACTCCAAATGTGCATTTGCTCGGGTTCAACTTCATGTTGTATTTTCTGAGCAGGCTGAATGCCTCGACAAGATTTTTGATGTGGTCTGCTCACTGGGGAGCTTTGACTAACATGTCGTCTACGTAGACCTCCATAGTTTTACCTATTTGCTCCTTGAAAATTTTGTTTACTAGCCTTTGGTAGGTTGCTCCGGCATTCTTCAGCCCAAAGGGCATGACTTTGTAGCAGTATGTACCTCTATCGATGATGAAGGAGGTCTTTGCCCTATTGTCTTCATGCATCATGATTTGATCGTAGCCGGAGTAGGCGTCCATAAAGATTAGCAGTTGATTGTCGGAAGTTGAATTCTTGGCAGTGAAAAGTTGTCTTTAGGGCATGCCTTGTGAGGTCAGTGTAGTCGACGCACACTCTCCACAGGCCTTTATCTTTATTTGCTACTAGAACAACGTTCGCCAGCCATTTTGCGTAGGAGACTTCTTCAATGAAACCGGCAGCTAGGAGCTTGTCGATCTTGGCTTCAATGATGGCAACCCGCTCGGGGGTGAAGTTGTGTCTTTTTTTGCACTACAAGCTCGATAGCTAGGTTGACGTGTAGGCGATGACAGATGATCTGAGAATCGATGCCTGGCATGTTAGATGGGGACCATGCAAATACGTCTTTGTTGTTCTAGAGGAAGGCTGCAAGCTCTACCTTTTCCTCCTAGTTTAGGCGTGAGCCGATCCGCGCTTTTCTCTCTGGCTTGTTAGGATCAAGGGGTACTAGCTCGATGTCCTCTTTGGGCTTCCATCCTTCTTCAGGAGAGACGTCCGGACGGATTCCCTCGACTTGGTCCTGATTCTTTGATTGCTATTGGGGAGTAGTTATTCCCGTTCCTTTCTGGTTTGCTTGGCCGTCAAGAACGGGATCTGCTTTCTCCTCTGCTTGTTCTACTCCCTTCAGATCTGCTTGATTCACAGGGAGAAACTGTGTTTGCTTGCTTCTCTTCAGCCATTGAGATGAGCATTTCCTCGCCATTGCCTGATCGCTGTTGATCTGACCGACACCGCCCCCAAGGATAGGGTAGCAGATTTTCTGATGTGTGGTGGAGGTGATGGCGTTGATCTTACCGATCCATGTTTTGCCCAGAATGCCATTGTAGGGCGAGAATTCATCAATGACCATGAACGTTTGCGAGCTAATTACAGGTGGGGAGTAGATGTCCAAGATCTATCGTGCCCACAGTAAACATCATTGCGCCATTGAAGCCAGTTAGCGACCTGGCTGATTTATTAATCTTTGTCTCTAAGCCCATCTATTGGATGATTGCCAATTGTAGAATATTGGTTGCGCTGCCCTCGTCTTCATGGATTCGGTCGACCATGGCTTGAGCGATTTGAATGCTGATGACAATGACATCGTTGTGTGGTAGATCAAGGCCGATTAAATCTTTCTTTTGGAAGCCGATCATGGGATCGTCTTCTGCCAGTGGGAGACTAGTTGATCTTAGTGGCCTGTTTGATTTTCTGCCATCAGGGTGGTCTTCTGCCACAATCATAGTGTCCTGTTTGATCTTCCTCTTCTTTTCTTTGTTAGTCAGCCCGGACTCCTCGGAGTCGGCTAGGATTGTGTTAATCATTATAACCTTCTGGGGTGGGTCCTTGGCAGTAATGCGGTCCTCAATCTGCTGGATGGCCTGCTTCACAATGAACTCCGTGCAGTGACCTTCTCTCATGAGTTCTTCGGGTGCGCTTTCCAAGCAAAGCAATTATTTGTATTGTGCCTATGCGTCACATGGAAGGCACAATATTTTCTGGTATCCCTCTTGTCCAGATCTCCTTTCAAGGGTGACGGTCTTTTAACCCAAGGTTTGTCCTTCACTTGGGCTAAGATTTGATGTATATGGATGGAGAACTTGGTGTAGTTCTCCTTTATCATAGCGTCTCCTTGTGGGAGCGACTTGTGTCTGTCTCTATTAAACATGTTGCTTCTTTGGCCTGTCTGCTTGGTTGGCTGATCTTCCTGCTTGGTAGACTTCTTCGCTGCGATTCGATCGTCATCCCAAATGGCTTAACGTTCCGCGGTCATCGTGCTCAGCTGGAAGACCTTTCTTGATGCAGAGGACGCAATTCGATCATTGCACCCTACAATGTTGGCTTTTTCTACTTTGAATCTCTTGATGTAATCTCGAAGGGATTCATTAGGCTTCTTGCGCAGGTTGTATAGGTGGTCAGGATTCTTCTTGATCGTCCAGTAAGAAGTGTACTCTTCTGGTGAAGACATAAGCAAGCTCCTTAAAGCTGCTGATCGACCCAGGTGACAGGGTATAGAACCAGTCATGAGCTGCTCCTCGCAAAGTCATTGCAAACACTTTGCACATTAGAGCGTCTTTGGCTTTGTGGAGGATCATAAGGCTTTTGAAATGCTTCAGATGGCTTTTGGGATCAGAATCCCCTTTGAAGCATGTAAAAGAGGGCGTTGAGAATCGTTTCAGGGAAGCAGCCTGCTCGATCTCGGCGGTGAAAGGTGAGGAGTTTGCTCGGTCTACCTCCATGCATAGTGCATCTTCGAAATTTCCACCAATCTTTAAGTCTCGAAGTCAGTTATTTACAAGCTTCTCAACGTCTTCTGCACACATGATTGGCCGGTCACATTGGCGACCTTCGCGATTTGGGCGACATTGATTCACTTCCTCGTTGGTTTGCAAGGGTCAACCTTCTCGGCTATGCCACCTAGGCGGTGTGTTGGTGGACTGGGCTTGCGAGGGATTTCCTATAGCTTGTCGACGGGAATTGGTTCTTCGGGAGCAGGCAGCTGAGCGCCTTTCTTCACGGTCCTCATTGTGAGGGTCGTTAGTTTGACCTCCCAGAGGGCCTTGCCTTTCATGAACATTTCTCTGCAAGCGAGTAGCAGAGCACCTTTCTTCACGAACCTCATTGCAGTGGCCGTTAGGTTGACCTCCCTAGGAGCCTAGTCTTTCATGAACGTTTCCCTGCGGGCCAAGGCGGGCGCGGATGTCAAGTTGTGGGCCCAGCCTTTCGCGCACGTTGGTCCTTAAATTCAGTCTGGATGGGAGACTTTGTCTGCTTTGAGTGTGGTTCGCAAATGCTTGCGACATGTCGGCAAGCTGATCACGTTGTTGTCCATCTTCTTGTCTGCTTACTCCTGCTGGACCTGCTTGGTACCCATCGAACTCCCCAACGGAGCGTTCGTCCATCATTCTCTCGTCGCCCTGTTGTCCAAGGCCAAGGTTTTGAGCCAAGTTTATTTGGTTGAGGAGCTGCCTCATCAAATTGTTTTGGTTGTCCATTCTCTGAGTTAGCTGGTCAACTCTTAGATTGAGGTCTACTTGACTTCGTGGACTGGGAGGAGAGAATTATGTGGAGCCCAATTGCACACGGGCTAGGGTTTCATTAGAGGTGTGAGTGGGAGCGTGTGTCGAGCGCGGAGGCAATGGAGGGAATGACTGAAGTTGTTCCAAGATTGGGCCAAAGTCGACGGTGGTAGTGAGCCCACCCTGATGGGAGGCTCCACCATGCTCGGCGGCGGTGCTATGAAGGTGGCTAGATCCGCCCACGGGGCCTTGAGATGGTACGATGACAGCAGAGGCCGGTGGGGTGGTCCCAGCTATGAATCCGGCAGGTGGCACGGTGGTTCCAGTCACACGGGGTGACTGCTGTGGTGCGGTAGCAAGGGTTTGCTGTGGGTTCATGGCGGCAAAAGGTGGTGGTGCCACCATGTCGATCGTGGGATCGTGGGAGGAGTAACTTTGGGCCGTCACGGATTGAGCCATCGCAGCGGTCTTGCTCCTAGTGTGCTTGCTTCCAACCATGGTTGTTTGGAAGGCTTCGGTGGATTGGAAAATAGGAGGAACGGATTCCTTAAGCACGCGTTGAGTATAACTCGTGCTCTCAAAGAAAGCACCAAATGTTTGTGCAAATAATCTCGCGGGAGAATATTCGCTTCCAGATCCTTCACCCTTTGATCTTCCTTTTCTCTCTTCCTCGATTCCTGTAAAAAAGATCAGAGTAAATAGACCACACTTGGGGGGTGTTGGCCAAAGGCCCTCTGATGCCTAAGTTGGTTTGATTGAATTTAGGTGAAACAATAGCTAAAAAGGGTACGGAGAGACTATTTCTATTATCAGACCCTAATAGTCCCTAATAGCATTCTATTGAAGGGTCCCTGTTGGGCGTTTTTCTAGTAGTGCCAAGTGCCAAGGAGTTCGAATCTAAGACCACTGGTCTACAAATCAAGGCACTTTTTCACTGGGAATATATTTGTATGCTCTCACCCATTCTCGCATAGCCAAGGCAATAGCACAAGTTTATTTTCACAATAGATGACGTTTGGTGTCGGAACAAATATTAGTTGCAAATTAAATTAAAAGTGATGTTAAAGACAATCGCTTATGTTGAATGAATAAGGATACAATTGAAAGTTGAGAAGTAAAAAGAGGTTGAAAATCAAGTTTTTAGATGCCAACAGAGCTACTTTTATTTCGCTTTAAATTTTGTGAGATGAAAAAAAAAAATTGTAGTTGTAGGAGAACAAAGGGGCTCCATGGCAAGAAGATTTTTTTGCATGTCTTTGATGTCAAAGAAATACACCAAAGTCGAGGAGGGGAAAGAATGCAAGAGCCACAAGTTTTGGGTTTTCACTTGGTTCACCTTCAAGCACTTTCCAGTCAGAACAAAAGACATATTCATGGCCATGTTCAAAACCACTCATATATCAACGCCAAAATCAAATGCTCATTCTGTTCCAACCAGCAATACACACAACACACAAAACACCAAGCACACGCAGAACACAAAACCATCCTTCTCTTTCTATCTCTAGAGCTTTCCACATGAGAAGCTGATATATAACTTTTTAACATTTAGTAATTGGTACGTACTGATATTAACAAAATCTTCATCCGCCACCACAAATCTACCCTCTATTTTTCTACCTTTGACGCATCCATCTTTGACGCATCCATCGGTCTACACACTCCATTTTGGCGGCGTGCAAGATTTTTCTTTTTAATTTGACTGGTAAGATTTTTATTTTTTAATTTTAACATTTATGCGTACTCCGCAAGTCTAAGAGAGACAAGTGAAGCAAATAATAAAAATAATAATGCAACATGTATTCAATTTGATCTTGGCCACTCCACCACTTTAAGAGAGACTACATAAGCAACAAACACATACACACACATAATCTACATAAGCAGCAAACACAAACGCAAAATATAATCTAAGCCAGATGGGTTCCACGGCAGCAGCTAATAAACCTCATGTTGTTTGTGTTCCAGCTCCAGCTCAAAGTCATATAAAGGCAAACCTCAAATTTGCAAAGCTCCTCCACAATAGAGGTGTTCATGTAACCTTTGTCAACACAGAGTTCAACCACAACCGCTTTCTTAAATCTCTTGGACCCAACTCCCTTGACGGGTTGCCCGATTTTCGATTCGAAACTATTCCTGATGGCCTTCCAGCTCGTTCAGATCAAGATGCAACCCAAGATGTCTCTTTGGTTTCTGATTCCATCAACAACAAACTCTTGGCCCCGTTTCGAGACCTCCTTATGAAACTCAATGACAGATCAACTTCCAACAGTGATATCAATCCTGCAGTGACTTGCATTGTTTCAGATGGTTTCATGCCATTCACAACCACAGCTGCAGAAGAAATTGGAGTTCCTACAGTGCTTTTGTTTACTATTGCTGCATGCAGCTTCATGGGCTATAAGCAATACCCTGCTTTGGTGGAAAAAGGTCTTGCGCCACTCAAAGGTGAAATAAATGTTTTTTAAGGAATTATTTGTATGATATTATTGATTAACAAATGAAGCTTTTCTCTAATTGAATCTTACTTTGGGTGTTAATTATGTAGATGAGAGCTGTTTGACAAATGGCTTCTTGGACAAGGTAATAGATTGGATTCCAGGAATGAAAGGTATTCGTTTGAGGGATCTACCAGCGAATTTTCGAACTACAGATCCCAATGACTTCGTGTTTAACTTGTCCTTGGAATCAATTGAAAGAGTTCATAAAGCTTCAGCAGTTGTGCTTCATACTTTTGATGCATTGGAGCCAGATGTTTTGAATGCTTTGTCATCTATGCTTCCACTTGTTTATGCCATTGGTCCTGACCAATTACTTCTCAATCAATTACCAGAAGACCCTTTGAAGCATATTGGATACAGTTTATGGAAAGAAGAAACTGAATGCCTCGAATGGCTAAAATCCAAGGCACCAAATTCAGTTGTGTATGTGAATTTTGGCAGCGTAGCAGTCCTGACACCACAACAACTTGTTGAGTTTGGATGGGGACTTGCAAATAGTAAGCTTCCTTTCTTTTGGGTAATAAGGCCTGATTTGGTTGTTGGTGAATCAGCAATTTTGCCGCCTGAGTTTGTAGCTGAAACAAAGGAAAGAGGTCTAATAGCAAGTTGGTGCCCACAAGAGCAAGTCCTTAACGACCCATCAGTCGGAGGGTTTTTGACACATGGCGGTTGGAATTCAACCATTGAGAGTTTGTGTGCAGGAGTGCCTATGCTTTGTTGGCCATTTTTTGCAGACCAACAAACAAACTGTTACTATGCTTGCAATGAATGGGGAATTGGCTTGGAGATCAACAATGATGTCAAGAGAGACCAAGTAGAGAAGCTTGTTAAAGAGTTAATGGAAGGAGAGAAGGGAAAGAAAATGAAAAATAAGGTCATGGAGTGGAAGAAAATAGCAGAAGAAGCCACCAGTCCACATGGTTCTTCATCCACAAACTTAGACAATTTAGTGAATCAAGTGATCTTAGGAAAAATCTAGATTATTTTCATTAAAGTTTTAACCCTGCATACCATTAGGCCTCTCTTCTCTCTCTAGTCTGAAGAGAGAAAAACCCGTTCGTCCCCTCATCCCCTCCCCTACTCCTTTCCCAGCTCTTCCTCTTTCCTCTCCTCTTTTCTTCTCCCCATCTTTCTCCCCTCTCCTACCCACCTTATACCCGTTCCCTCTGCTTCTCCCCCGCCCTTCCTCCTTGTCCCTCCTTTCCTTTTGCTCCTTCCCTTCCTCGCAGTTTTAGGCTGGGATTGTGTGACTGGCTCTTTTGGTTTTTCGGTTTTCTTTTTTGCAGATCCGGAGTTGTCAATTTTTTTCGAGTTGCTTTGGGACCACTTTGCTGCCTCTGTTGGTTGCTTTGCAGATCTTTTGTCGACTTTGGTTGCTGCTTTTGATTTCGGGTTTTTTGTTTGCAGTTTCGGTGTTGATTTTAGTGCTTGTTGCAGTGTCTATTTGTATTTTATTTTACTCGTGAGAGTTAAAAGTTGTAATTGCACTTGTAGTTTGGGCGTCTCAGTCGTTTGGCTGTAGGGTGGGTTGTGTTCTATGCTTGATTTATCTAGGCTCATGGTTTCTATACCGCATTTTCTCTGGCCATGTGTGGTTATGAGGGGAGATACAACGTTGATGCCGGTGTATTCCCTCCGATCTGGATTAACCTTTGGTGGGTTACTCTGCTTCCACATTTTTATTAACCTTGTATGGGTATTTGTTTTTGTACTACCCTTTACAACTAACAATCTTTGTGCTTGATTTATAAATGCAATGTTACGCTTCCTCTCAAAAAGAAAAACCTAGATTTTGTTATTATGTGTACACCTTTCCCTTGTTGGTTCTTTAGCAAGATCAAATCTCGTATATATCGTGGTTGGAAGATTTAATACATCTCAGTTTAAATAATACTTGGATCAAATAGACCTGTGCGAAAGTTAGTCTATCAATACAATTATTTCATCAATACGCAAAAACAAAAACAAAAAATCATATAAAAATGCATGGCACATGTTCATACTTGTTATGTTATCTCCATCAATGCGATTCCACATACTCAAAACAAAAACCATAGAAAAAGAAAAGGCATGCCACCTCAAGCTGTATTATAATTCTAGAAATTGAGGATGAAGATTTCACTTGGCCATTTGTTCCAAAAACCAACAATATATAGGCACCAAGTAACATCTGCATATTAACTCACAAGATTAGAGATAGGCATGGTTTCTATAGAGGTTGCTAATCAGAAGCCTCATGCTCTATGTATCCAATTCACATATCAAGGCCACTGTTTGGGCCTAAATTCCACGCGCCAACCCATCTGACTATTGGCCCATATCAATAATAGTGGCTTGGGTTTTGTTTTACCAAAATCAGAAGTCAGCCTAGAATGTTTTAGAAACCCAAACCATTGCGAACCAATTGCAATAAATAATTTTACAGGTTAAAGATTAATTGCCATTAATGGTGATTTAATCTGCAAAAACCAAATTTAATTGGTTTTAATTGAAACCCAACTTCTAGTTTCTCCAAAGGCTCAAGGAATGATCATAACCGTTGATTTACTAATTCAAGGATCAAATCAACAGACAAAGAGGAGGATTTTCTCTCCACAAATGCCCACGTGACTCCAAAGACAAGACGTCAAACAGGGCAGAGGACGTATTGGGGAGTTGGTAGAGAGGTTAAATCGGAAAACCTCTCCCCATAACCATTTAATGCCAGAAAAGAGGGCCAAGTTTCCTCCCCATTCTCGTGAAGATTTTTCTGTGCAAGTTGGGTCTACAAGAGATAAACGAGAATTAAGAGAGTTGGTTGTTAGAAGGTCAAAACTAATCATCATGAGAACTGACTCTTGATGAAGGCTTTTCTTGTCAGTTGAACCACTACCCTTTTTACTCTGGAATAGATAATTCTCTCAACAAATATGTCCTCCATATAAAGAGTTAATGGAAGGAGAGAAGGGTAAGAGAATGAAAAATAAGGTCATGGAGTGGAAGAAAATAGCAGAAGAAGCCACCAGTCCACACGGTTCTTCATCCACAAACTTAGACAATTTAGTGAATCAACTGATCTTAAGAAAAACCTAGATTATTTTCATTAAAGATTTAACCCAGCGTACCATTAGGCCTCTCTTCTCTCTCTAGCCTGAAGAGAGAAAAACCCTAGGAACCTACAGCATCCGCCGCCCACTTTGGCGATCGGTGGCTGGCTCCCCCTCCTCCCTCGATCCCTTCTCCTCTCCTACCGTCCCCTCATCCCCTCCCCTACTCCTTTCCCAGCTCTTCCCCTTTCCTCTCCTCTTTTCTTCTCCCCATCTTTCTCCCCTCTCCTCCCTCCCTTATACCCGTCCCCTCTGCTTCTCACCTGCCCTTCCTCCTTGTCCCTCCTTTCCTTTTGCTCCTTCCCTTCCTCGCAGTTTTAGGCTGGGATTGTGTGACTGGCTCTTTTGGTTTTTCGGTTTTCTTTTTTGCAAATCCCTGTATTTAACAGAAAAGTTAACAAAATTGACGGCATGACCATTTGTTTTAACGAAAATGAAGTTGAAGGACCATGGGTACCATTTTGGAAATTGAGGAACTCAAATGCAAATCGGGTCTAAGTTCATGGACTAATAAAACAATTAACCCTTATTTTAGTTGTGAGAGTTACAAGTTGTAATTGCCAAAGATAGTGTAATTGAGAGAGTAGAGAATGTGAAATAAAAGAGGTTTTGCAGAGAATACCAATCTGATTTTTCTCATTTCACACATTGAATATTTATCTACAAGTATAGGCATAGCTAGATAGCCATCCGTTGGTTACAACCCCAATTCACAATTTACAATAAATTACAATCTCCAAAGCATGAATTATGTCTCCATGTTTCCAGCTTGTTGTGTTCCCCTTGTGTTCCCCTAAAACATGGAAATGAGTTTCTAGGTGGTAGACAAGCTTTTCCATGTTTCCAGCTTTGTCTCAAGTCATTGTCAACACTCCCCCTAAAGTTGGTGCAAAGATATCACGCATGCCCAACTTGTCAACTGAGTCATGAAAGACTTTACTTGATACGACCTTCGTCAGAATGTCAGCAAGTTGGTTTTTCGAGTTTACAAACGGAAACTTAATTATACCACTTTCTAGTTTCTCTTTGATGAAGTGTCAATCGACTTCCACATGTTTGGTACGGTCGTGTTGTACTGGGTTATGTGCTATCTCGATGGCAGCTTTATTGTCACAATATAGGTTTGTGGCATTCACTTGTTTAATGCCAAGATTCTTTAGCAATCTTCGCAACCAAAGCAATTCACATACTCCTTGAGCCATTCCTCTAAACTCAGCTTCAGCACTGGATCTTGCTACAACTCTTTGTTTCTTACTCCTCCAAGTAACTAAATTGCCACCCACAAATGTAAAATATCCAGAAGTTGAGCGTCTATCCGTGATACACCCTGCCCAATCAGCATCAGTGTATCCTTCGAGATCCATAGGTGTATGTTTGGAGAACATCAATCCTTTTCCAGGGGCAGTCTTCAAGTATCGCATTATCCGTATTACTCCATTCATGTGTGCTTCACTTGGTTGATGCATGAATTGGCTTACCACACTCACAGCATAAGCTATGTCAGGGCGTGTGTGGGATAGATAAATCAATCGCCCAACTAACCTTTGATACCTTTCTTTATCAGTAGGAGCTTGATCTGGATACATTCCCAATTTGTGATTCTGTTCAATAGGTGTGTCAGCTGGCTTGCAATCCAGCATTCCTGTTTCTGTCAACAAATCTAACACATACTTTCTTTGGGATAAAAATATGCCATGTTTAGATCTAGCAACCTCAATGCCAAGAAAATATTGTAACTCACCCAGTTCCTTCATCTCAAATTCTCTTCCAAGGAGCTTCTGTAGATTCTGCATTTCTTCATTGTCATTACCGGTAACCACCATATCATCTACATAGATGATCAGAGCCGTAAGCTTTCCACCACGACGCTTTAAGAACAATGTGTGATCTGAGCTACTCGGAGTGTACCCAAATCGTTTCATGGAATCAGTAAATCTCCCAAACCAGGCTCGGGGTGATTGCTTTAGCCCATACAAAGATTTTCTCAGCTTGCATACGGTATTCGAACCGGATGTCATAGGAATCCCTGGTGGTGGATCCATATATATTTCTTCTTGTAAGTCCCCATGAAGAAAAGCATTTTTTACATCATATTGCAGTAGTGGCTAGTCAAGATTTGCAGCCAAGGATATGAGAACACGTACAGTGTTGATTTTGGCAACTGGTGCAAACGTCTCCTGGTAGTCAATTCCATATGTTTGTGTATATCCCTTGGCCACTAATCGAGCTTTGTATCGGTCTATGGATCCATCAGCTTTGTATTTAACAGTGTATATCCATCGACATCCAACTGGTTTCTTCCCATGTGGTAAAGGAACCATTTCCCATGTAGAATTCTTGTTCAAAGCTTCCATTTCAATTGCCATTGCTTCAGTCCATCTAGAATCTGTCACAGCATCCTGCCATTTACTTGGAACACATACAGTAGATAATTGATTGACAAATGATGCATATGACTTTGACAATCTATGAGTGGACACATGGTTATTGATGGGGTATTTAGATTTAGCATTAAGGTTAGGGCAATATTGAGGTTTAGGTTTTCCCCTAGTGGATCTAGGTGGAAGTGTATATGGTGCAACATTAGGTGGTTCAGTAGTTACCTCAAGTACTTCTTCATCACTAGACGAATGATGCGATGGTAGGGCAGGAGGGGTTGTATTTTGTAGTTGATCATCAGGGGCATTTGGATCACCTTCTGGTTCCATAGTCTCAAGGTCTTCACTGAGGTCAGGACTGGACATATCATAATTTTCTTCAGAATTTTCAACTATGTGAAAAAGCGACCGGTCGCTGGGTTCTTCACGACCGGTCGCCAGGGGAATTTGATTTGTATTCGTCTCTGTGTCAAAACGACCGGTCGTAAATGTGTCGCGACCGGTCGCATGGGGCACTTCGCGACTGGTCGTCGATGGATCGCGACCGGTCACCTGGGGCACTTCATGAGAATCTTCAACTCTGTGTAAACACGACCGGTCGCAAGTAGGGTGGCGACCGGTCGCCTGGGGTACTTCTCCGTTTTCTTCAGCATTTTTTTCGATATTCTCTTCAAATGACAAGTCCTTCTCTTCACTCCCCCTCTCCCCCTGAAGAGAAGGGGTCTTGGAAACCATAAAGTATGCCAAATCTTCATGAAAAATGGTATCCATAGTGACAAAGATTTTTTGAGTAGGAGGATGGTAACACTTGTATCCTTTTTGATTCAAGCCATATCCAATGAACACACATCGGAGGGCACACGGATCCAGCTTACTCCGTTGATGAGAAGGAACATGAGCATAAACAACGCAACCGAACACACGAGGAGGCAACTTGAGAATGGTAGGAAGAGAGATGTGATGAGCCAAGGTATCTAGTGGAGTTTGGAAATTCAGAACGCTACTAGGCACCCGATTAATCACATAGACTGCAGAGAGGAGAGCATGACCCCATAAGTGATGAGGAACAGATTTATCAAGCATATAGGCACGGGCAACTTCAAGTAATTGGCGATTCTTTCATTCGGCGACACCATTTTGTTGTGGAGTGAAGGGTGTGGAGGTTTGATGGATGATGCCTTTGTCCTTGAAGAATTGAGCCAAGGCACCATTCACATACTCCCCACCATTGTCAAACCGAAACACTTTGATGGATGCTTGGAACTGAGTGGTGATCATAACATGAAATTCGCGGACTGTGGTGGTAACATCACTTTTATGGGCGAGCAAATATACCCATGTCATGCGGGTACAGTCATCTATAAATGTAACAAACCACCTCTTGCCAGTAGAAGAGACTTTAGCAGGGCCCCAAACATCAGAGTGAATCAACTCAAAAGGAAATTCTGTTTTACTATCACTTGAGGGAAATACAGTGCGATGACTCTTGGCCAACACACATGTTTCACACTTAAACTGAGAATCAACTAAGCCTTGGAATAGTGATGGAAACAACTGTTGAAGGTAGCCAAACGATGGATGTCCTAAGCGACGATGCCATAGCCAAATCTGTTGTTGAGCACGTGAGTTTTGAACATGGACAGCTCGTGGTGGTGATGAGACCGTCAAGGTATACAACCCCCCTCTCCGTTTACCATGCCCAATCGTCTCGTGAGTCGTAAGGTCCTGAAACTTACAATGAGAAGGATAGAATGTGGCATAACAATTATGTGAGTCAAGGAATTTCCCAACAGACAACAAATTGCATTTAATAGAGGGGACAAGTAGTGTATGAGGTAAGGACAATTTAGGGGAAAGTGATACAGTCCCTTCTCCAGCAACATTAGAAGGAGCCCCATTGGCACTAGTGATGTAAGGATAATGAGATTTAGGAGATAAAGTGGAAAAAACAGTGGAGTCAAAAGTCATATGATCAGTGGCACCAGTATCAATTATCCATGTAGTAGAGCGTGTACCTGAGTTGGGATTGGAGTCGGAGAGTAAGGCAGGAGACGGAGACTCACCGGTAGTCATGACATAAGCAGTCTTGGATGCCATGTTGCGGGTCTTGTGTGAAAGTATGGATACGTAAATGCAGCGGAAGATTTCAAGAACACAACAGGGGTACAACAGAACCAAGTAACCAAAGGAACACAAGTTGAATTATGCAGGGACAAGGTTAAGTAGAGACAAGGTTTAAGCAAACAAGCTTAGAACTTCAGCAAACAAGAGCACAAATTAGGATTGTGATCACAATCAATTTTAAGGCAAGGCAAAGTATAAGATAGGAATGATATAACAGCAAATTATGGGCAAGGATAGGTAGAGATTAGGCAAGAACAAGGTTATGCAGAGGCAACCAAAATCGATTGCTCTGATACCATGCCAAAGATAGTGTAATTGAGAGAGTAGAGAATGTGAAATAAGAGAGGTTTTGCAGAGAATACCAATCTGATTTTTCTCATTTCACACATTGAATATTTATCTACAAGTATAGGCATAGCTAGATAGCCATCCGTTGGTTACAACCCCAATTCACAATTTACAATAAATTACAATCTCCAAAGCATGAATTATGTCTCCATGTTTCCAGCTTATTGTGTTCCCCTTGTGTTCCCCTAAAACATGGAAATGAGTTTCTAGGTGGTAGACAAGCTTTTCCATGTTTCCAGCTTTGTCTCAAGTCATTGTCAATAGTAATTGGCGTCTAGGTCGTTTGGCTGTAGGGCGGGTTGTGTTCTATGCCTGATTTATCTAGGCTCTCGGTTTCTTTACCGCATTTTCTTTGGCCATGTGTGGCTATGAGGGGAGATACAATGTTGATGCCGGTGTATTCCCCCCAATTTGGATTAACCTTTGGTGGGTTACTCTGCTTCCACATTTGTATTAACCTTGTATGGGTACTTATTTTTGTACTGGCCTTTACAACTAACAACCTTTGTGCTTGATTTATAAATGCAATGTATCGCCTCCTCTCAAAAAGAAAAACCTAGATCTAGTTATTATGCGTACACCTTTCCCTTGTTGGTTCTTTAGCAAGATCAAATCTCGTATATATCGTGGTTGGAATATTTACTACATCTCAATTTAAATAATACTTGGATCTAATAGACCTCGTGCGAAAGTTAGTCTATCAATACAATTGATTTCATCTATACGAGAAAAACAAATCATATAAAAATGCATGGCACATGTTCATACTTACTTTTTATGTTATCTCCATCAATGCAATTCCACATACTCAAAACAAAAACCACAGAAAAAGAGAAGGCATGCCACCTCAAGCTGTATTATAATTCCAAAAAATGAGGAAGAAGATTTCACTTGGACAATTGTTCCAAAAACCAACAATATATAGGCACCAAGTAACATCTGCATATTAAGTCACAAGATCATAGATAGGCATGGTTTCTATAGAGGTAGCTGAACCCATATCAAGGCCACTGTTTGGGCCTAAATTCCACACACCAACCCATCTGACTATTGGCTCATGTCAACAACAATGGCTTGGGCTTTGTTTCACCAAAATCAAAAGTCAGCCCTGAATGTTTTGGAAGCACAAACCATTGTGAACCAATTGCAATAAATAGTTTGACAGGTTAAAGATTAATTGCCATTAATGGTGATTTAATCTGGAAAAACCAGATTTAAATGGTTTTAATTGAAACCGAGCTTCTAGTTTCTCCAAAGGCTCAAGGAATGATCATAACAGTTGATTTACTAATTCAAGGATCAAATCAACACACAAAGGGGAGGATTTTGTCTCCACAAATGCCCATGTGACTCCAAAGACAAGACGTCAAATAGGGCAGAGGATGTGCTGGGGAGTTGGTAGAAAGGTTAAATCAGAAAACCACTCCACATAACCATTTAATGCCAGAAAAGAGGGCCAAGTTTCCTCCCCATTCTCGTGAAGATTTTTCGTCAGTGCAAGTTGGGTCTGTTGTGAATTTTAGACAACCTGAAAAATTGAGATTATAAAGATTAGTCTAAACACAAATTATACTCGCAAGTGCACAAGGTCAATCGCAATATAGCATGGCAAATACGAGGTCATTCCCACGAGGATTGAGTTCAACTTCCAATTAGTCTAACCTAATTTCCTTCACAAAATACTTTAACTACTCTAATTATATAATCAAGAAATTAAACACGTAGCATACTCACGTAAACACAAAAGGGGTTTTTGAAAAAATGATTTAATTAACAACGCAATTAAAAGACAAAATAAGTAGAAAGTCACGAAACACAAGGATGAGAAATTCAAATTGATAAAGCACTAGGACAATGAATTCACCACTAGTAATCCGATCTAGCCTCTTATTCACCTACCTATTTACTAACCATTTGATGTCGCCGCTTAGTTTTCCTTTTTCATGAATTACCTATGGTATTTAGGCTAACTCGTATATTCCTACATGCAATTCGCCTATGGTATTTAGGTCAAATATCAACACATAGAAACTCATTAAGATCAATGAAAACCTCGAACAAGCATGTAAACCCTAGGAGTATGGTATTTACCCTAGACGAATTACAAATCCTAATCACATGAAGCAAGCCTCAAATTAAGTATGGTATTTACTCTAATTTGCATCTGATTACTCAATTAAAAGTCTAGATGGTGATCAAGCATCAGGATAATCAACCAAGTTATTAAGCACAGTGATTAAGAATCCAACATCAAACGGCAATCAATAGATAGGTAAAATAAGAAAACTAGATTATCATACTAGGGCTACATCATGCCCTAGCAAAAGAAAATTAGTTACACATAAACTTAGAATTCGACATAAACCAAAAACATAAGGAAAAAAAAAATAAAACTTAGCCAATGGTGGTACTCTTCCGGCGTCTCCAATTTCCCCTAGTCTTCTTCGTCCTCCCTAAGGAGTTGTTTCTCATGCTTAAATAAGACACCCCACATCTATTCTTACCCTAGCTGGGCTTTTACAGCAGCCCAACAATAAAGAAAAACCTAATTAAAACATAAATCCAAAATGGGTAAGTACTTGACTCCTCTTCCTACTTGGACTGAGATAACATGTCAGTCACTTTGCTTGCACGTTTGGGGCTATTCCTCCTCCAAGAAAAATCGGGAAAAATATTTAAATTGTATATTTTTGTCTTATCTTTCCATCCATATATCGCACACCTTGAGGAAAAATCAGGAAAGTCTTCAAATGGTCATTCTTCCACAGCAGCACAGTTTTGACGGGATTGCATCTTATGCTGACTTAACTTCAAAGACTGCTCTCATTGGATGCTCCGAAAATTCTAGAAAGATTCCACAATCATCTTCACGATCTTAGCTTTCATCTCCAATTGGTCTTGTACTAAAACTCCACCAAAAAGTCGTATTTCCATTGAAAACAAATTACTTGCTCTGGAAAGCTGAAAATTGAGAAAATAAAGTAATAAGTCATTTTTATACCAAATTCTCCTACAAAAACTAAGTATAAAGAGTACATAAATATGTAATTTTATGGACTTATCAGGGTCTACAAGAGATAAACGAGAAATAAGAAAGTTGGTTGTTCGAAGGTCAAAATTGATCATCATGAGAACTGACTCTTGATGGAGGCTTTTCTTGTCAAATTAACCACTACCCTTTTTACTCTGGAACAGATAATTCTCTCAACAAATATGTCCTCCAGATATTAAGGAATAATCACTCATGCAGATCTCCTATAAATATAGGAGGATGCGAACAAGATAGAGGACAGCAAAAAATTAAAACAAAACAAAAACTCTCAGTCATACTGACAAAAGCAAGCAAGATCACACGATCTCAAATGCTTTCAAATTTTGAAACAACCAAGTTCTTTGGTCTGCAAAAGCCATCCAGCCTCTAACAAAATAGGCAGAACTCAGACTTCTGACTTCAGCTCAATCCAAAGAAGCAGTTCACAAAGGAGACGAGATTTCTCTCGTTACAAATTCGGCTCAACACAAGCGAATCAAGCAGAATTCAGGTTTTTCATAATATGAAAACCTCAACAAATATATGGAGATATCTTGATGTCCCAGAATCACCAGAATGGCTCTCAGGTGATCCACAATTAAGCCGAACAAGTACTGAAGTATAGTTCCAAGTCAGTAATCGTTAATCCAGCCACTTCCAGTTCAGTCCAGACTAAAGAAATCTCACCTCTGCCTATTTGGCAAGCCTCTGCATGGTTCAAATTGATTAAAGCTCTGCCAATCTTAACATTGGTATCGATTTCTAGCTGAACCCTATTAGTTGAAGGTGCTGATGTGTAATTCTAGCACAGATATATCTAGTCTAGCCTGAGTCATAGGCAACAATCCAAGCAGAAATCAAAGCCCAATGTTCTGATGTCCTTTCAGACATGGCAGTTCTCTTTGAAACAGTTTGATTTATTTTCAATATTCATTTTGGCTAGAATTACTAGTTTTTACTGAGGGAAATTGTAAAGTCCTCACCCGCCTGAGGTAAGAAAAAAACTTACTTAGGATATATTCCTTACCCAAATTCACAATCACTTGTTTAAAGTCAGTAACTTGGGGCGCAAGTTATTTATTTTTTATAAGTCTGTTAGGGTTTTAACTGCTAACAGTGGCACGCTTGCACACCAAAGAAAGTTGACTTTTTGACCACAAATGGTTTTCGAGCTAATGAGGAAATTTACCCTACCACCACAGGAACTAAATCAAAATGGGTGAACAATTTGGCATGCCCAGTCACACCCAGACCATATAGAATTGAACAAAGAGCCGAACATAACTAGCCATAATAGGGTTGGAACTTACCACTGTTAATGCTTTAAACGACATGGGGGCACTGCAGAGAATTATTAGAGAAATAATGGATCTTGAGGCCAGAAGAGGAGAGAGACCAACCTACAGGAAGCCATATCCGGCCTATATTGATCAGATGCCATTACCACCCCGTTTTAAAGTACCAAATTTCACCCTATTTATTGGAGAAGACACACACGCGTCTTTAGTTGAACATATAGGCAGATTCTCAGTCCAATGCAAAGCCATAGAGAATAATCCCCTATCGAAGCTTAGGTTTTTTGTGAATTCCTTGTCTAGGCAGGCTTTTACCTGCTATACCAATTTACCAGCCAATTCCATCCAAACATGGGAAAAGATGGAGAATGCTTTCCACGACTACTATTTCAGAATTTAGCCAGAAGTCACCATCAGTGATCTTGCTGCTTTTAAATAAAGCGAGGATGAACCAGCTCAGGATTTCATCACCAAGTTCAGAAAGCTCAAAATGAAGTGCATGATCCCCATGGAAGAAAGACATTTCACCCAAATGGCTCAGACCACCCTCAAGATTTCTCTGAGAAAGAGATTCGATGGAATGGTGTTTGGAGACTTGGTAGAATTGGCAAATAAAGCCTCCAAGTATGAAGAACTGTTAAGGGAAGAACAACAAAAGAGAAATTCTTCCAAAGGTACATACTACAAGACACCATCTTCCTCAGTCCATTTGGTTGTGGTGGAATTAGAAGAGGGTCAAGAGAGTTCAGAAGAGATGGAGGTAGCGGTGGCAAAAATGGCAAAGTTAAAGCATCCTATCAGTTGCAAGGCTTTGACAAAGCCACTAAAGGATCCAAAACCACCACCATTCATAGGCGGTTTTGTACCAAACAAGCCGGCACAGAACAAAGTCTACTCTTTTGATATGACCAAAGTTGACGCTCTGTTCGATGAGATGCTCCTACAAAAGGCAATATAGACGCCTCACAGACTGCCTAAACCAGAAGAGCTCAAAGGAAGACAGTATTGTAAAGGGCATAACTCTTGGAATCATTCCACCAACAGTTGTGTTGTTTTCAGGGATGTTATTCAAGAAGGAATAATGACAGGAAAGCTCAAGCTAGCCGAGAAACCTCCTACAATAACAACAAACCCCTTTCCTCAACCTCAAGTGAACATGGTCAACCTAAACTAGCAAGAATAGGAGAAAGGCAAACTGATAGTGGAAGTCAGTCATAACATGGGTAGAGCAGTCACAAAAAAGGTGAACCAAAGGTCGAAGGCTACTATCTCAGCTAGAGTAGTTCTGTGCAGCAGGTGCAAATGCAAATGCGAGCTAGAAATAGCTTTGGATGTGCATAACTGACCCACAGTAAGCGTCTTTGATAGAATCGAAGCACCACTCCAGTAGACTATAGCTCTAGCTCTATCCAGGGGCACAGCTAGACAGAGAACCTATTATAAACCTGCCCAACACATCAGAAACGTAACTGAGCAGCCAAGGAAGGAAATGCCAATTAAAATGCCCAAAAATGGCAGGCCATTGGCAACTATCATTGAAGACATGTGGTATTCTGTAGGAAAGAATGGCAGGCCAACTCTAGAGCTGACCACAACATAGAGGAGGAGGATACAAAGGCAATACCTCATCTTCCTCAGGAACAGGGACAACACGTAGGTGTTTACAGAAGTCAATTATACTAGAATTGAGAATAATCCAGAGAGGGATTTTCAAACAGAACAGACAGTCTATTAGAATACTACCGGAGAAGCAGGCGGAAGCAAGATTCCCGAATGAATCCTCTTTCCACTAAGGTTCATCTTCGAATAATCAGTTGGTACTCTCACAAGTGCAGGATTAGGCCAGATTCCTTCTAGCAGATGATCAAGAGAATTGGACTGAAGAATACGTGGAAGAACAGGTGGATTACGAACCATCTGTAGATGATCAATTGGAACCTTCACAATCACAAAATCAGTTCGGATTCAATGAAATAGATGACCAAGAGAACTGGACTGGAGAGTACGAAGAGGAACAGGTAGAATACGAAGGAGAACTAAATGAGGAGACTTAAGCTTTCGATGCAAAATTGGAAAATTTGTTGTAGGGTGACTTTGAAATCAATATGGTGTTTGTTCTATCAGAGAAGTGTAGAGCAACAGAAGGAAAAAAAACACTATGGAAGGGGATGTAGTATTCCAAGAAAGCTTTGAATGAAGAATAACCGAAAAAGAGATGGGGCCAAAATAGCAAAACAATGCTGTCGAAATAGGCAAAACTAATCGAAAAATGGCTGCAGAACAATTGTGCTTTTCCAAACCTACCAAGGAAATGGCCAATCACCTCAGACATTTCATCACTGCAAACTTTGGAGGGATCCCTATCCCTAAAGTAATGGTAGATGAAGGTGCAGCAATCAATCTAGTACCTTACAGACTCTTGGTTAAACTGGGCAGAACAGAGAAAGATCTAATCCCAACTCGTTTTACAGTCACCAATTTCACGGGAGGTATCACTAATACTCATGGGATACTAGATGTGGATGTCATAGTGGGAACTAAGAAGCTAAAGATTGCTTTCTTTGTGGTAGATACCACTTCTACCACTTACAATGCATTGCTTGGGAGGGACTGGATCCACTAAAGCCTATGTGTTCCTTCCACTCTACAACAACAATTGGCCATTTGGCATGAAGAGGGTTTTATGGAGATAGTAGAGGCCGATCCATAGCCATTTCTACCATCTGCCTTATGTTTTGAAGCCAAGTATTATCATGATGATTTTGGTCCCTTAATTTTCTTTGGAGTCAATCAGAACGGTCAGCCCCATAGTGTCACGGCCCAAAGACTCATTGAAGAAGGTCTGGCCGGTTCTTTAGAGGACTGAAATAGACCAGAGACTGTTTCACATTGCATTATCATGAAATGCTTGGACTGGACAGAGGATTTATGGAGCACAAATTGCCAACAAAAGAAGGATACTTACCAGTCAAGCAAGCTAGAAGAAGAATGTCCATGGAGACAGAACTGAAAGTCAAAGAGGAAATAGGAAGACTGGTTAAAGCATGTTTTATCATACCAGCCATTTATGCTGTTGGTTGTCTAACATTGTACCAGTTCTAAAAAAAAGACATGAGCAGTCAGAGTTTGCATGGACTATAGGAATTTGAACGAGGCATGTCCCAAAGATGAATACCCCATGCCAATGGCAGACATGTTGGTAGACGGAGCCGCTCATAACCAAATGCTATCATTCTTGGATGGCAACTCAGGTTACAATCAAATAATGGTGCCAGAGGAGGACATCCACAAAACTGCTTTTATGTGTCCAGGACATATAGGCACTTTTGAATATGTTGTGATGCCTTTTGGTTTGAGAAATGCAGGGGCTACCTATCAAAGAGCAATGAATTCTGTTTTCCATAACATGATAGGCCATTCCATAGAGGTGTACATAGATGATGTGGTGATTAAGTCTTCAGAAAAGGAGAACCATGTATCTAATATGAAGGAATCTTTTCTAAGGATGAGACAACACAAACTGAAAATGAATCCCAAGAAATGCGTCTTTAGGGTTCAAGAAGGCAATTTCCTAGGTTTCTTGGTCCATTAAAGAGGCATAGAGATTGATAAGAACAAAGCAAAATCTATTATAGAAGCTTTGCCACCTCGAAATAAGAAAGAATTACAGAGCCTCTTAGGGAACAAGGAGGGGAAGGAGCAGGCAATCTACTACATGAGTAGAACTCTGACAGAAGTGGAAAGAAAATATTTTGCGATTGAAAGGCTATGTTTTGCTTTGTACTTCACTGCTATAAAGCTTAGATATTACATGTTACCCTTTACCATCTGCATCATTGCCAAGACAGACTTGATCAAGTACATGATGACAAGAATAATGTTGAGAGGCAGAATTGGTAAATGGACTCTGGCCTTATCGGAATTTGCCTTCCACTATGTTCCTCAAAAGGCCATCAAAGGGCAAGCTGTGGCAAACTTCTTGGCAGATCACCTAGGGGAGGATATTGAGAACATGGATTCCATGGATATTGGCAATGCATATCTACTGAATAGAGCTTACACCTATCTCAATAATCCAATATACTCGGTCCATCTCACCCCATGGAAGTTGTACTTTGATGGATCTAAAACCGACCTAGCCTCTCGAGCAGGAATTGTGTTAGAAGATCCACTGGGAATCAGGCACTGTTATTCATTCCAGCTAGACTTTCAATACACCAACAACAGAGCAAAGTACAAAGCCTTGATCATTGGCCTCAAAATGCTGATAGAATTAAGAGTCCAATCTATTGAAAACCTAGGGGATTCTATGCTTGTTCTTAAGCAGATCGCTAGAAAATACAAGTGTTTGAATCCTTTCCTAGCTGTCTATTTGGTGGTGGCCAAAAATCTTTTAGTGGAATTTAGGGAGGCCACTTGGGAACATATTCCAAAGGAAGAAAATTTTGCAGCCAATGAAATGGCTTAGATAGCAACAGGAGTACAGATACCTGATGACTGCGTCCAAAGAATCATCAAAGTAGGGAAGAAAAGTCTGCCGTCTGTTCTGACCAGGGGAATGCAGATATATGTAAATTCTACCATAATGACTAAGGAGGATTGGAGATTGCCCATAATTAATTATCTGCAATATCCAACCCTTCCTTTCCAAAAGAATACAAGAATCATGACTCTGAACTACCTCATGTGGAATGAAGACTTGGTCAGAAAAAGCAAGGATGAGCTACTCTTGAGATGCTTAGGGAATGAGGAATATATGAAAGTCATGGAAGAAGTCCATGAAGGAATCTGTGGAGCTCATCAAAATGGAAGAAAAATGTGTTGGCTAATCAGAAGGTATGGTTATTTTTGGCCTACTATGATGAAAAACAACATAGAGTACTCCAAAGGATGCGAAGCTTGCCAGAGACACAGACCAATCCAGCAAGCTCCTTCAGTTCCCATGAATCTTGTCGTTAAGCCAGGGCCATTCAGAGGATGGGCAATGGATCTCATTGGTAAAATCTATCCAGCCGGTAGCAAACATCATTGCTTCATCATTGTGGCTACGGATTACTTTACTAAATGGGTAGAAGCTAAACCAGTCAAATCTACAACGTCTCAAGAGATCATCACTTTCATTGAGGAGTAGATTGTACACAGGTTTGGCATACCATACTCAATCACAACTGACACAGGGACTTCTTTCGTATCCAGAGAGATGCAGGATATGGCAAGTAAGCTCAAGATCAAGTTACTTCAGTCCACCCCTTATGATGCTCAGGCCAATGGATAGGCAGAATCAAGCAACAAAGTAATCATTAATATCATCAAAAAAATGCTTGAAGAAAATCCAAAGCAATGGCATGAAAAGTTGTCAAAAACCTTATGGGTCTATAGAACTTCAAAGAGGGAGGCAACCGGCATGACCCCATATGCTTTAACTTATGGACATGACGCAATTCTACCCATGGAGATCACAGTCCAGTCCATCAGAATCGCCCAGCAGCATAACTTAGTTGGAGAAGACTATTCACAAGCAATGCTGCTAGAATTGGAAGGATTGGATACAAGCAAAATTGATACACTCAACAAACTCTTAGCAAGAAAAGAAGCTATGGCAAGAGCTTACAATAAGAGAGTTAAAAACAAGAGCTTTGAAGAAGGAGAAATCATCTACATAGTAGTTCTGCCCCTCGGATCCCACGTTGCTGGTTATGGAAAGTGGTCACCCACATGGGAAGGTCATTTTCTGATCAAGCAAGTCCTTGGAATGGGGGCATACAGGTTGCAGGATCAACATAGAGAGGTCCATGTTGCACCAATTAATGGGAAATGGTTGAAAAAGTTGTCCAACTATTTGGGATTCACAGGCAGTACAAACAGATCCCGGAATTGAAGAAGGGATAGATAGAACTGTTGTCTAGTTTTGAATAGCTAAATATATACATATGGTTCATTTTTGTTTTATTTTTTGTCCCTCTAATATGTATGAATATGGCAAAGATGCAAGTTGGCTGAAAGACCCATGTCTTGGAGAAACAAGAACGGTGAGCAATCCCACATCGTTTGAGGAGGGAAAGGTGAAGTGCTTTATATGTGTAGGCACTTATCTTTCTAGCAAGAGGCCTTTTGGCCCAAAATCGTGAGGGTGGAGGCCCAAAGCGGACAATATCTTGCTAGGGTAGTCGGGTCGTGACAAATGGTATCAGAGCTGGACCTCGACCGGAAGTGTGTCAGCGAAGACGCTGGGCCCCAAGGGGGTGGATTGTAAGACCCGTGTCCTGGGGAAACAAGAACGGTGAGCAATCCCACATCACTCGGGGAGGGAAAGGTGAAGTGCTTTATATGTGTGGGCACTTCTCTTCCTAGCAAGAGGCCTTTTGGGCAAGATAGCATTAGCTTGAGCCCAAGAACAAAATTGTGAGGGGGGAGGCCCAAAGTGGACAATATCTTGCTAGGGGAGTCGGGTCGTGACATTGGCAGAAATAAATATAACCTTTTTCATTCATTTTTTGTCATTAATAAATGACTAAGTTTTATTACAAAATTGATACTCTCTAAAGGCCTAGTTTTTTTTAGAGTCTCTTGCAATCCAGCCTTCTTGATGAAGATTTCCTTCTGGAGGAGCACACCTTGATGAATGGAGGCCTCTACAATATCCAGTGCAGGTTTTGAAGCTGCGACCAGGCTCTGCACAAGAAAGGTGGCCTTGGTTTTTGCACCCAGTCCAGCTCCGAGATCCTTCTGCCTCTCCCTCAGCGCAACTAGTTGCTTCTAAAGATCTTCGATATGCTTCTCCAGCCTGTTAGTAGCAGACTTGGTCTCTTTGTAATCTACAACCATTGAATCCAGCTCTGACTTTTGCATCTGATAATCCACCAAGTTGGCTTCATGCGTAGCCTTGCAGAATTCAGAAATATTGAAAAAGGGTTTGAGATCTTCATATCGATTATGAAGATTGACTACATCTCTAGCCAAGCCTAGATTGACCTCAAGGATAGGTCGAGGAGCCATGTTCTCCCCATGCATGAGGTCCAGATCTTTCATCAGCTAATCGATGACTTCTTTGTTCTAATCAAATCCAGCTCAGTCAACTGCCAGATTTTTATTCTGCCCATCGCCTCATCCACTGCTTTGGACTTGGCCTTGCTTGAGGTTGCTCCCAGTTTCTCAATTTTTAGCAGCTGAGCTTCCAAGTCCATAGCTTCAAAATCTGCCAATTCTGGATCAGCATGGGAATCTGCAGAGAATAATACAGTTAGTTGTGTTACAAATTGAGACCAAGAAATGGAATTCTGAGGCTTAGCAACACTTACAACCACGACCATGGGCTTGAGAGAGCTGGTCATGTAACATCCCGACCTAAAATAAAAGGAATACTGAATAAATTAATTTCAAGAATTATGAATTTACAATTTTGCCCTCGGGAGTAGGGGTAATTTGGTCATTTTTAATCCGGGAGGATTTCGGGGCAGTGGCTAGTACCTTTACGTAGGTCGTACTGAGACGAGTCCGTAGATATGCGGTATCGGAGTTGTAACGAGAAAGTTACGAGCAAAACATCACCAGTGGCAAAATCGTAAATAATTTGAAGTCTGTTTTTAAATATCAGATTTCTTCTTCTCTTTCCCTCCTCCTGCGCGCAGAAACAACCCCCTCCCCTATTACTGTTCATCCGAACAGTGTTTCCTCTGCCATCTCCTCCACCGGCCACCAAATTTCATGATATTGGTACCAAAATGTCAAGATCACTTCCCTCTTCCTATCCTGACCAATCTTAGCCCCTGGAACCACCGGAGATGGCCGGAAAACCCAAAAATCCAACCGGTTTTGACCCAGTTTTAATAGATTTTTCACCGGTGGTTTCTCCCTCCTCCGGCCACCAAACCGGTCGATTAAGGTATGCCTTTCCACCTATTTTTCATGCTATAGCTGATGGTTGGGTAGGAATTGAGAAATTTATGCTTTTTGGTAATCAAATAAGCGATTAAAAATCTGCCAGTTTTCGACCTCCGATCCGGCCACTTCCGGCCATTTTTCGGGGTACGTTCAAGAACAAAAGTGGCTCCAAATTAGGTTTATTATCTAGGGTAGGAAGCTTGACTGGCGGTGTGGAGTTTTTCCGGCCGCCGGAAATTTATCACGCTACCCACGCGCTGCCAGCGCATGTGGCGGCGCGTGGGCAGTGTGGTGGAGCCCCCTTCTGTCCTAAAATGATCTCCTAGTTTAATGAGCGCATAGGAATTTGCGGATCTCAATTCGGATAACGTTTGAACCCCGAACGGATTTTACATATTGTGTGATTTCCGGGTTCAATATGTTAGAACCGTCGGATCGCTTCCCATTTAATATATGTTGATCTAAGCATACCCAGGATTGTGTAGGATTTCGCGGATCGTGAATAGGAGCCCCGGATGTTTCGATTTGATAAGTTAAAGTTTACGTTTTACGATAACCGTCCGATCGTGCGATCGCGAGCGATCCGACCGTTTGATCCGGACCAAACTTGCAGGACGTGTATTCTAGACCTTGTGGAGCCTGTAGGAACTTTCGGTTTGTAGAACAGAGGTCGTGGGGCCTGCGGGGCGGATTGACCAAGTTTTGATAGTTTGACTCTCGGCTGACCATGAGTCTTCCGAGGTAGTTTTACCCTTCGAAAAGTATTAGGATAACCTTGCAAGCGAGCCTAGGGCCTCGGCTTGAATACTAGTATTTAAGTGGACGTTTGTCTTCAAGAGTGTCTAGTTGTTTTAGTATGAAATTTATGCTCATGTGAATGATCGTTGGTTTAAAATAATATTTTCTCATTGATTAAATTACCATGAGATCCACTATGGATTTTTATGATCATGGATTTATTACTTATTTACATATACTTTTAAATAGATCGCTAAATTATGAGTAATTCTAGTATTTTAATATTTGAGATTATAATTATTCGGAATGCTGGTTGTATATGTTTAGAAATTGATATTCATTCATTGATGATATATTTGGGCAAAAGATTTATATGAGGTACGATGCCTTGTGATGGTGTGGTGAATATGTGGATTTTGACATATTCAAGTATCTTGAGTTATATATAAATATATATAATATTTGAGAAAGTGCTATCTTTGTTCATTATGTGTGGGTTACTTAGGATGTGGTTGTGAGATGAGGAGAGATGTGAGATTGGAATGTTAGTTTGAGTGCTATTAGCACTACCTTAGGTACCTCCCCAGTTATGGGTTTTATGATTGAGAGGTTTTTGGTCTATACTATGAATAGGTAAAATGGGAAAAATTAAATTAAGGGTGGGAATATTATCTATATAATAATTATATAAGGGTTATGAACTCCACCATCATATGTACCTCCCCTTGAATGATGACACTTGGAAACAGTGGATGTGGACACTGGGATACATGAAAATGGATATGGATTTGATATGGGTTGGATATGATGGAACCCGGGGCATACCTTAACGGGGTGTCGCTGTAGACCCTTAATTGGGTAGTCTGTGCACGAAGGACTTTTCCAAGCGTATGAGTCTTGATTCTTCGTCCGTACCTGCTGGGTTAGAGTGTTAGTCCCCCAGTTGGACAGCTCATCCCTAGCCACATGGTCTTTGAGGGCGGTTTACATGTGGTTAGTCAACAATCCCCGGTTGGATTGTTTTCCCCTAGTACATGATGATGGTGAGGGTTATATATATATATATATATATATATATATATATATATATATATATATATATATATATATTCATTTATAAGCATACATTTTTCGTATATGTGTATGTGGTTTTGATTCTGAATTGAGATTCGGGAGATTGTACTTTGTGCGTACCCTATACATGTATGAATGTTTAATCCCTGGATTGGGAAGTGTGGTACGGCAACATACGCCTTGAATAGGGTATGGTTGCTGGATTGAACTGATATGAAGGGAAGAAATTGATAATGTGTTCAATGTACATACGCCTTGGATAGGGTATGATTGCAGGGTTAAACTGATTTAAAGAAAGAGTTTGAGAATGTGTTCATTGTAGTTTGTCGGAATTGGAGTTGTGATAAATCTAAAGTTTGTTCGTTGGTTTTACTTTAAATAATTGTATATATCGGAGTTGTGACCATTGATGATAAGAACTACGTGTGGCTTGATCTAGAGGTGTCAAACGGGCTGTGCCGGGTCGGCCCGTCCCATTTAAACTCGTGCTTTTAATATTTTCGTGCCGTGCCAGGCCGGCCCATTTAATTTATCGGGCCGTGTTGTGCCGGCCCATTTAATAAGATCATTGATCCCGGCCCGGCCCAAAGCCCATGTCCATATTCAAACGGGCCGAGCCGGGCTCGTGCCGTGCCCGTGCTCGTGCTCGTGCCTTACTCGGGCCGAAGAACCAACCCATTTAATTTGAATTTTTTTCACTTAATTTTTTTTTTTCCACTAGATAATTCAAATTATAAACATTAAAAATATAATTAGAGGCAAGAAATTATGAACTATTTGAAAACATTAATCAATCAAACATCCAAACAATATGAAGGGGCGGAGGGCAAAAAGTGTCCAACTCCACAAAGTCCATTTGAACTTTTCATTTTTAAAAAACTTATTATTTTATATGTGGAGAAATGTTTTGCTTTGATTATAGGAGAAGCGTATATGTCATATGTATTGATTAGATATCAAGTCCAATGTTGTTTAATTAATTTGTAGTTGATATGTTTAATTAGATGTAATTTGTAGTTGATATGTATTGATATTTTTTTATATAAAAAATATATAAACAATGACATTAGATGTCAAATTATTGCATTTTGACTTTTTGAGAAGAAAAAAATGCTAAATGGGCCGTGCTTGGGCAGTGCTTGGGCTCGTGCTTGGGCTCGTGCAGTGCTTGAAGCGGGCTCGGGCCAAGCCCGGCCCATGTCGGACCATGGGCCGGCCCGGTCCGTTGGACCTATTTCTTGATTCCGGTCCGGCCCAAGTTTTCGTGCTGTGCCGAGCACGGCCCATTAATATTCGTGCTCGTGCCGTGCCGTGCCTCATTTAAACGGGTTGGGCTCGTGCCGTGCTGGGCCGGCCCGTCCCGTTTGACACCTCTAGCTTGATCCCTTGTCCAAGGGTACGTAGGTAGCCTAGGGGCTCACCTAGGTGCAGCCGTGAAATATATTATGTTTATTAAGGGTTTGATCGTTTTTTAGTATGAGATTGGACTTTGATGTGAATGTTCGATTTAAATCATGTTTGATGATTTCAGTGGTATTTGTAAAGTTGTTAGAGATCTTTAATGGTATTGTTTTTTGTATTATTCTACTTAAGAGCATTGCTGGTTTTGTTTCGAATTATTGAAAGTCGGAGGCCTATTATGCAAATTGCATGTTGTTAACTTGTGCATGCTGTCAGTTGGTGTTTAAAATGTGCTTTTCTAGGCTAAACTTTTTGGGGAAAAGTCAAATTTACAAGGGAGATTTTGCCAAATTTTCGACAGAAAGTCTCGGTTCTTAGTAAGTGGGCCTGGCATTGGTGTGATGTCAGATTTTCCACAGGATTCGTCTCGAGTTTCAAGTAATTCGGGGCAGGTCCTGTCAGGTCACTATCGCCAGCTCTTCGGCAGTTCTATCTTTCTCAACCTTGAAAGGCAGAAACAATGGTTAATGACTTTATAAAGCCCAGACAAAATTGAGAAAAGAATAGAGAAATTACCTCAAGTAGCGGAACAGCAGCGGAGTTTTCTGCCTCCGCATCATCGAATAGGGCCAATTCTGAGCCCGTGAGTTCTACTCCTTGAGCATCTTGTTACTTCTTGGCCAATTCGATGCTCTCTGCTATTACTTCAGCATGAATCTCCTCCTACAAAAGAACAAAATTCAGATCAAGAGGGTTTCAACACAAATATATGCCAGTTCTTTTTTTACTACTGATGGGAGTCTTACCTCTTCTTCCACATCTTTAGTGGCTTCTTTGCCTTTATCAACGGCATCAAAAACTTCTCGGAGTTCTTCATCCGTCTCCGCGGTGGTTGTGGGAGCAGTTTCAGGTTCTTCCACTACCTTGGTCTTCCCAGCAGCCCCTGTTCTGAGCCTCTTCATCTTGGTAGGAGAAAGAGAAGGGCTTTCAACTACAAAAATACAACAATAGCAGAGTTAATTTTCAACTCTGAACTGACCAGAAAGAATGACGGAAGGGGTTATTTCGCAAGATTTACTTGGAGGTTTAGGCTGGACAGCACTATCTTGGGCTTGAGTAGTCTCTTTTCTCTTATTCTTTCTAGCGGAGGGGTTGCTTAAGAGGTTTTCTCCTCTGCTAGAACTTCGTATTCAGCATCTTCCTCCCCAAGATCTACTTCCAGATCCCCGACAGCAATGATAGAATTCACTACACAAAGGATAGAAGTTAGAGAACTTAACCCTACTGGAATTGACAAGAGAACAAGGTTCAAAATTTACCAATCACTTGTCCAACCTGGACAGCCTGCCCACTTAGGTTGCTTTCCACAGAAGGATCTAAAACAATACAGACTTAACAGAGTGAGATCATCTCCCAAAGTACCAGAACTCAAAATGAAAAAGAGGAATTGGCAGTTTACCTTCAATCACTTGGGCATTTATACCCTGAAGCATCTGCATGATGAATTTCTTGGCATCCAGTTCTGCATGGACAGTTCCAGCATCCCAATTAGCAAAGAGCACCTTCACAGCAATGCTTGCATCAAATGGACCAGCAAATCTGGCCTTCCACCAAGCGTCAAAGTCACCAGAACTGCAGGAATTCGGCTCCCAGGATGGATAGAGAGCATCCACACTGTTGTTTATCTTGTTTATCGCACATATGCAATTCTTGTGCACCTCTAGATCATCTGCAACTCTCCAAGAGGTACACCTATTGCAGCCTTGTAAAATTTCAGTGGGATCAGTTGGGGGAAACAAATTGCCTAGCATAGAAGTTCGGTTGATAAACTTCTCCACCCATATGAGAGTTGGGAGGCTTACCCCCACCAAAGGGCAGGTCCCAGGTCAGCATGACACTGATGAACTTCTTCCTGAAGTCGATTCTGGCCACTTCATCTTCAGGCTCCTTCTCAAAAAGTCTGTATCCAGGCTGGAACCAAGGGTAGCTTCTTCGGAGCACCACTTGCCACTGCACAGCAGACCTATACGCGCAGCGCCTGAAGAACATTAGATATTCTTCAATTGACCTCTTGGGCACCTTTGTTGACATAAAAGGAAGCGCTATGACTTGGTTTTGAGGCAAAACTATGTCAGGAACCTCAGTTCTGGGAAGTACACCTACAGCCAGTTCTGTATCATCCAGATTACAGTCGGAGCTGAGATATTCAGGGGTTATCCAGAGTAGTGTTGTGGAGGTTCTTGTACAAGTGTGCCAGAACTGTGGGACCAAGCCTCACATCTGTGTGATTGTACAGAGCCTCTGCATGATGCCTATATTCGAGCAGAACTGCAGAGGAGCGGTTTAGAAATACGAACCTATTCAGCCAATATAGAAGGAACAACATGTGCTGCTGATCCTTATCCTTCTCAGAACTGAACTTTTTCATAAAATTGGAGAAGGAGCTGTTTTGGTTGATTACCATAGAGGAGATGGTGAACTTTTTGGCCATCTTCCCACCATTCTTCCTTTTGTGATAATCTCCGAGAGCATCAGTAGGTCTTCCATGAGGCCTGAACCCAAAGATTTGGGCCATGTCCAGCAAAGTTGGGGACATTGGACCCACACGAAAGTCGAAGGTGTTGCTAGCAGAATTCCAAAAACAAAGAGCAACAGCTAACAAGTTCTTGTCCCTATTCATAGACTGCTTGGACAGAAGAAAGAGGAGGATGAAATTTGATTTTTGCAAGGCTTTTCAACCAAAAACGGGTAAAATTGTATTTTACTTTTCTAATTTAGACAGACCCAATGAATCTGGGCCTCCTCTTTGGCCAAATCCAAAACAAAATTTGAAAACTATGTATTAAAACCCAAAAAAAAAAAAAAAAACCTATGTCTCAAATCCTAATTAGTAAGAACTGTTATGTCTAATACCTAATTTTTCTTTTATTTTATAGATATTCATTTAAGGATCATCTCTACAAAAAAATTACTTGAATTCGATATCATTTGATCACTCCATTAAATTATTGAAATTTAAGTACTTTCTTAAATCATTGTATTCATTGATTTTGTTGGTCTCAATTAGATGCCTTGGTGATTCTTTTGAAAGGATGATCTCTAAATGAAGATGTGAAAAATAGATGGTTTGGATTGTTGAAAAAAATTTCGTAGCCTAAATAAAATTATTTGAGGAATCCCTCCATGAAAGGGGACTGATATATATATATATATATACATTATTTGATATGCAATCCAAATTAAGCTTTAATATTATAACTAGTTTATACTTTTTATGAAAATGAAATGTAAATCAATTATGTAGCACATTTAGGGTGCGGCCGGCACTCTGTAACATTCTTTTTGCCTTTATTTGCTTGGTTCTGGCATAAGCATCCCAACTAAGATTGCAAACTCAAAATAATCAAAAAGAGAGATAAAGCTTGAAAAAAATTAAGCCATAACAATGCCAATAAAACTTTCACAACAAAGGAGAGATGAAAAGTTCTTACAAAGGAGAGATAAAAAGCTCTCACAAAAGGAGATGTTAAAATTACGTAGAGAACTCAAAGAGTCTTTGCGATTTATTCCAAACATAAAGAAACCGCAAACGAAATAGTGGTGGAGATTTGACGCGGAAATGCAGGTAGAAATCCAACACGGCAACTACAAAATTAAAATGCAAGGACAAGACAAACAACCTTAATTAAAGATTAAAGAGCACAAGAAGAAGATCCTAAGATCCTATCCTACGAACTACCACCACAAAAAGTCAGCTTCTGGGGGCCCTCCAGGCTGGCATCTCTTTGTAAGAGCATCACCAATGGGGGGGTGTATATGGGGGTGTATGTTAAATATACACCCCGAGCCACCGGAATCATCTCCAATGGGGAGATGTAAAGGGTTGTATATTTACATCACCTCCATGGAGATGCAAAATAAAATGTATATTTGCATCCATTTTTACATCATTTGCAGCCGGGACCCACCCGAGAAAAGAGATGAAAAATGAAGAAAAGTCATCATTTACATAATTTACATCGTTTCCCATTGGAGCAAAAAACGAATTTACACCCCCCGGAGGTGTAAAGGGAATGTAAAAGTGGCTTTACACCCCCGAATTTACACCCCCCCACTGGTGATGCTCTAATCTTTTCATTTCTAAATTAAAAAAATAAACTAAACTAAAATAGCAGTGATTGAATCAATACATGGCATTAATTTGATATAAGAGCATCCGCAATGAAGCTCTCTATTTCTTAGCTAAAATTTAGCTAAAAATATAAGAAAGCTATTTTAGGAGCTCTCTAAAAAATTTCAACTCCAACCATACTCCCTCATTTGGAGAGTCATAAATGCTATAACTCTTTTTTGATTGGTCCATCTCTATTAAAAAATAAAATAAAAAATAGTTAGCATTAAATAAAGGTTTGAAATACTTATTAAATAAGGTAGCATTAAATTATAGGGAGCCACTATGAGTACTTTCTCTCTCCTTAGATTTAGGAGCTCCTAGAGGACTCCCTATTTTAAGAGGTGGATAGGGAGCATGGTTGGAGTTGCATTTTTACAATTCCTCCCTAAAATTTGTCTAAGGAGGTGGTTTAGGGAGTCCATTGCGGATGCTCTAAGCTCAACAGCTACATAGATGAATCAGACTCAATCAACCATGCACGCAAGTTCTACTCAATAATAAATTTCCCAACCTCGAGGAGCCTGAAGAACCTGTCCCCAGCTATCAAGATTCACATTGAGTGAGTACCCACCATAATTATGATCACCGTCCCCAGCTACCAAGATTCACATTGAGTGAGTACCCACCATAATTATGATCACCTCAGACTTACTATTTATATACAGACAAGGTAAATAATCGACCGACGTCTTTCATCATGAAAAAGAAGATGGGCAAAAACCAGCCACTCGTTGAAAGTTAGCTAGCCCACCAGTCCTATATATAAATAATCTCTCCATTTGTATGAGTGAGCACAAAAAAGATCAAAAACATGGCTTCTACGACAGTAGCTCATAACAAGCCTCATGCTGTTTGTGTTCCAGTCCCAGTTCAGAGCCATATAAAAGCCATGCTCAAGTTGGCAAAGCTCCTTCACAACAGAGGCTTCCACATAACCTTTGTCAACACGGAGTTCAACCACAGACGCTTTCTTAAGTCTCAAGGCCCCAACTCTCTTGATGGCTTGCCTGATTTTCGGTTCGAAACCATCCCCGATGGCCTTCCGGACTCAGATGAAGGTGCAACGCAAGATGTCACTTTGCTTGCTGAGGCCGTTGTAAAAGATGGTTTCTTGGCTCCGTTTCGTAACCTCCTCATAAAACTCAAGGACGCAGCAACTTCCAATAATAATCCTCCGGTGACTTGCATTGTTTCCGATGGTTTCATGTCGCCGTTCGCCATCAAAGCTGCCGAAGAAATTGGACTCCCTATTGCACTCTTCTTCACTATTGCTGCATGCAGCTTCATGGGATTTAAACAATTTCGCGCTTTGGTCGAAAAAGGACGTGCCCCACTCAAGGGTGAGATTAATTCATCTTTACACTTTCAGTTTGTCATTCTGTTCTCTTAATTTATTTATTTTATGATTTCAAAACACTCACAAAAAGACGTGAAGAATGACAAAATGAAAATGGGAATACCTTGTATATGATCGATAGTGTAACCGCTTTTTTTAAACATACCTCAAATGGATATTTTCCCATTTAGCTAATTATTAATTGGTTGTTAATGTAGATGAGAGCTGCTTAACGAATGGATTTTTGGACGAGGTCATAGATTGGATTCCAGGAATGGAAGGTATACGCTTAAGGAATCTCCCATCCTTCTTTCGAACCACAAATCCGGACGATGTCTTGCTTAACTTGAGCATGGTGGCAACAGATGAAGTTCATAAAGCTGCAGCACTTGTACTTCTTACATTTGATGCTTTGGAGAAAGATGTTCTGAGTGCACTCTCATCTATGCCTAATATTCCACCTGTTTATACCATTGGCCCTATCGAATTACTTCTCAATCAGATACCAAAAGACCCTTTGAAGAACTCTGTTGGGTACAGTCTATGGAAAGAAGAAACTGAATGTCTCCAATGGCTGAACTCCAAGGCACCAAACTCAGTTGTTTATGTGAACTTTGGGAGCATAACGGTCATGACACCAAGTCAACTTGTTGAGTTTGGTTTGGGACTCGCAAATAGCAAGCTTCCTTTCTTCTGGGTAATTAGGCCAGATTTGGTTGTTGGTGAATCAGCAATTTTGCCACCAGAGTTTGTAGCTGAAACAAAAGAAAGAGGTCTAGTAGCAAGTTGGTGCCCACAAGAACAAGTCCTTAACCACGCATCAGTCGGAGGGTTTTTGACGCACAGTGGCTGGAATTCAACCCTTGAGAGTCTAACTGCAGGTGTGCCTATGCTTTGCTGGCCATATTTTGGTGACCAACAAACTGACTGTTACTATACTTGCAATGAATGGGGCATTGGCATGGAGATTGATAATGATGTCAAGAGAGATGAAGTAGAGAAGCTTATTAAAGAGTTAATGGAGGGAGAGAAGGGTAAGAAAATGAAAAATAAGGCCATGGAGTGGAAGAAACTGGCAGAAGAGGCAACTGGTCCTCATGGTTCTTCATCCACAGGCTTTGACAATCTAGTCAATCAAGTTCTGTCAAGGAAAAGTTAGATGTCATCCATATAAGAGCACCTAATTGGTGAGGCAATAGCTTACCAAGGTGAAGGAAAAACATGTACTCTCTTAGACATTATCAAGGCAATAGCACATGTTTATTTTAACTCTCTAATAAAAATCACAATAGATGATGTTTGGTGTCCGAACAAATTATAGTTACAAATTAATCGCTTATGCAAGCAGTTGCATCACATCTTTTATAATTTTTTAACATTTAGTAATTGGTACGTACCGATATGAGATGTGCAGTTGTCTATTCACCCTTTAAATATTTGGTTGTTTGGTTGGTAGTGCGGTTGAACATTATGGCCAAAAATTAATGATATGGATGCCAACATTAATTCTCTTTTGTACACTTATATTTCTTTGTATTTTTTTAAATTTTTTTCATGATAACATACAATTTTCAACAATGAAGTGTAAGTGAACAAAAAATGAGTGGTAAAATTGTGGTACATCATCTAACATGTTGGTATAAATAGAAGATTCCCTTTTATACATAATATCTAGATTGTGCTAGAAAACAAGGCAGGCAAATAGAGTCATCATACTAACTCAGGATGAAGATAAGATGCTATTTAAATAGAAAATAATGTTACAAAGGACAGCTTTAATTTTTTTTTTTATATTATTTTTTAAGCACGCGATGTGAATCTAATAAAAAGATCACAAAGGAAGAGAAGTGCAAGAGTAAATGCTCTAAATAATTTGAGTTAGAACAACTCCTATTTTTTACTAATTCATTGTAAACACTGAGCATGATATTTGTAATTGAACTTAGCCCACTAAATAACGCAAATTTTTTTTTAAAAAAAAAAAAAAGCATTCATCAATTTTACCTAAGCCCAATTATTTCTAATCCACTGAACTTTTTAAAAAATATAATCGATAGTCCATACTACAAGAGAGAATGAAGTTTCTCACACACATTATCAAGTGTCATGAGGTTTGAACTTAAGACCACTGGTGTTAGTCTGCAAATCAAGTGACTTTTTTCATTGAGAATATATTTGTATGCTCTCATATTGACAATATCCTCATCCGCCACCACAAATCTACCTCTATTTTTCTACCTTTGATGCATCCATCGGTCTACGCACTCCATTTAGGTGGCGTTTGGCCCCGCTGAAATTTTTTAAAAAGCAGCTTTAATAAAAATTTGGCATGAATTGGGTGTTTGGTAAACCCAAAAAAACACGCTTATTTTAAAAACACCCATCATAAAAAGCAAAAACTGAAAGCTGCCAATACCCAGCTTTCAAAAGCTGCTTAAAAAAAGAGCCGGTTTTTTGATTAATGAAAGTTTCATTATTCCTATAATGCCCCTAAACATTTTACTAAAGGACAACGTTTGTCCCTCTCACAAAATATCTCGCGACCTTCACTCTCTCTGAGACCTTCACTCTCTGCTCTTCTCACTTTTCTTCTTCTTCCTTCGCTATCTCAAAATTCCAGTCTCAATCAAGGAAGTTCATTGCTAACAACAATCAGCTACTCATCAGTAAGTTCATCTTTTCATTACATTTATGATTTTTGGGTTTATATATGTAATGAAATTAGGTTTTTTTTTGGTTTCTATGAGATTGGGGGCTTTGTGTTCTTGGGGCTTTAGGGGGAAGACACGGGAGAGAGACAGAGACAGAGAGATAGAGAGAGAGTTTTTTGTACTGGGTTTGTCTCTCGTTGCTTTTTGGCAAGGTTTTGTTTTCTCCCTAGCTTGGTCTGGGGTTTTCAATTGGCCTTTGGGTCAGATACTTCTGTCTCTGTTTCTCTTTCTCTGAAACATGTCTGTCCTAAATGCCTTTTTTCTCTAGATTACCCAACCATCATTGTTCATAGCTCATTGTATAGTCTGGTACAGTTCCAAAATCTCAAGAACAAAACCCGCTAGGCCAATCTGGTTCATTATATACATACATCTATATATATATATATATACACACACACATATATATATAATTGCAACCCCAGTCCCCAAAAGTCAAGTCCCGTGTTGATTTTCCCATTGTCCTAACCTTGTTTCAACTTTCCATCAGTTCTGATATTTTTTACAACTTTGTTGATTATGAGTTTTCTTTCCTGCAATTGCGGATGCTTCATTGCTGTGAAGGAAGTTTCCTTGCTGGATAAAGGAAGTCAGGGGGTGCAAAGAGTTTATCAACTTGAACAGGTGAGAGGCTTGCGTTGTGTCTGGTCCTATGTCCTGGTTTTGCATGCCTATACTAATTGATTCAGTAATAGTTTGTGAGTGGAGCCTGGCTTTACTGTTGTTTCTGAGATCCTTTTCTTCTCATTCAGTGTTTGCTTGTTTGGTTTTTTTTTTCTCTTCCAGGAGATTGCTCTTTTGAGTCAGTTTGAACATCAAAACATAGTTCAATACTACGGAACCGCTAAGGTACTACTTTTTATTTTCTTGTTGTTCTTGAGCTTGAATCTATGCCCCTTAAAATTGTTTGTCATGCTATTCCCTTATCTGCCATGATAAGTAATTATGCAGATTGGAGTCATTTATTCGCGTATTTAACTTGCTACAGATTCTGGCCATTTATTCGGAGTCATTAGATACTTCATTTTTATGTTGGTTTGACACTTGGTGACATTGAAACGAGAATCATTAATGACAATTACAGAAAAGTCCACCTTAATGTATAAATAAGGGGATGAGATATTCTCATACATTGGTGTATTTTGTCTATCTGAGGTGGAATTTGTTGTATGCGTTATTGCTATGACTTTATTTTGTTTAATTTTCTTATTTTCATTCACATACGAAATCACTGTAAATAAAAGTAAATAACAAAAGTGATTGTAACAAAAGTGTTTAATTTTCTTCCTTTTATTTATATTTTTTTGTGTTGGTGGGCTTTATCAAAAGTGATTGTATCATTGTGGTAAGTTGGAAATTTTGGCTAAGAGATTCAATAACAATGGTCCCTAGTAAGCTGGAAATATTGGCTAAGACTTTTATGTCATCTTTGCCTCCTCTTGGCATAATAGGCTAGCTAGTTCCTCGAGTAATATTTATTAAAGATTAGGAAAATTATATAGTTCTTGTTCTTATGTCAATTGTCAAGGTGATCAATTTATTTTCATGTGTGGATTCTTCTTGTTCTTGGTTTTCTTTCATGAATCATTAGGAAAACTCCATGCTTGGACTCTTTGTCCCTTGTTGAGATTGAGAAGTGGGTTTAAGGGATGTTTTGTTTTAATTAGTATTATTTGTTGTTATTACATGAATAATATAGATGAATATTCATACATGTAGGAAAAGGAAAGTTTGCTTTTTTTATGCTTTCAATATAATATATATTGGGATAATTATTTGCTATTATCTATTTCTCATACTCAACACATACTGGTTTAGTAAGGATGGGAAAGAATGTGGGAAGTTCATCAAAAGCTCCAGCTAACCAACGGGTTATAAAGAGGTATTCAATCATGTTCATTCTTCTCTTAGGAGTGTTATTGAAAGAACCTTTAGAGTATGGAAGAAAAGATGGAAAATTTTAAGAGATATGCCTAATTATCCATTCAACAAGCAAGTGAAGATAGTCATTGCTACAATGACACTTCATAATTATATAAGGAAGCATGCCCAACGTGATAGACATTTTGATGCTTCAAATGATATCTTAAGTGAAGAGATAGGTGAGGATATTGATGTACAACAAGAACATAGTCTTCATGACAATGGAACACAAGAGATGGAAGCATTGAGAAATAGGATCGCTACAAGTTTAATGAATGCATCTAATTAGCTTCTTTTATATTGTAGTGATCTATTTGGGCATGTTAAAATTGAACAAGTTTTGTATATTCGTTATGCTAACCCTCTCCGAAGCCCTCAAAACACATTGTTATTATTAATATAACAATATTTATAACTACTTTTGTTACAATATTGATTTATAATTTATGGTAATATATGTGTGCTAATTGTAGATTACAATTTTTGATAAAAACAATGTGGAAATTAAATAAAGAAAAAAAAAATTATGTAGTGAAGTTTGTTTTCTTTTTTTTAAAGTAGAAAAAGAATGAAGAAAAAAACAAACAATTTCATCATCATGCCCTTTTCGGTCATTATACATACTAAAAGCACTTCTGATAAAATTTTACCAAACACTTCGACTACTCACAGCAATTTTTCAAATATAGTTTACCAAACGCCTAGCTGCTTTTTTTCACAGCTGATTATTTTCGCAGCACAGTAGAAGCAGTTTTTTTTAAAAGCACAGCAATGCCAAACTAGCCCTTAGTTGTTTGATTGGTAAGATTTTTCTTCTTCCTGTTTTTGGCTTTTTTAATTTTAATATTCTCCTACATTTTCTTATCTTGGCGGCGTGCAAGACAAGTAATCGATACTTGTTGTCAATACTTTATAATTTGACTACCCATACCCGAATATGCGTACTCCGCAAGTCTAAAAGGAAAAGTGAAGCAAATAATAAAATGGTTTTTTATCACAAATGATTCTTCAGATTTATAAAATTATCACGAATCATTCTTCTGTTTTTTTTTTTTTTTTCTGTTAATTACAGTTTGGTACCCTAAAGTTGTACCCTTAAGGCATGTTAGTCCCTATCTTTTCAATTTTAACAATCATGTACCCTTAGTTTGTAAATTTTTTTCAATGTGGTTCCGCCGTTAGGGCTTCCGTTATATCTCTCCATTAGTTGCCTACGTAGCACTATGAATCCCACATTTTTCAATTTTTATTAATTTTAAATTGGTTAAAATATGAATAAAATATTAAAAGCCAAAAATAAATCTCTCTCTCTCTCTCCCTGCCCACGAACCCAGAACCCATCTCCCCCCTGCAATTTTCTTCTTCCTGCATAAAACCGACATAAAATTAAGAGATATTTTGCTCGAATTTGAGGATTAAAACACAACAAGAAATGAAGCCCCATGAAGGATGAACAAGCTAAAAACTAAAAAAGAGTAAGTTTAGGCAAAACATTGAGAAATCAAATCAAAGCTGGCACAGCAATGAAATATAGATATGCTCACTGGAAAGGATGAACAACTGAAAATCAATGAACCATTTGTCAATATCCAACAGATTCAGCCATCAGACAAGAAAGAAATTGTTTACACAATTCAAATTCAAAAAAATCCAGAACATACAGAACTTAAACTTGGGGTATCAAGAAAGCTTCATCAAATTAATTGAATCAAAACAAAAAGTTCGGTCAGTGGCTTAGGGTTTTCATTTTGACTACATTTGGCCCATAAAGTCGCGCTGAATGATCTTCAACTGGGCATCGGGGATCTGAACCGGGTCGCGGGTCTTGATCGCTTCAAGCCAGTCATGGCGGTCCCGAAGCTTCGAGATATCCAGAAAGAAGTCCCTTTCGATTATCTTCTCGATCGCGGCGACAAAGGTGTCTTCGTCGAGGACTGTGGGATGGCCTCTAGGGTTTCTAGAAGTGATTTGGGAGGAACTTCTTGGCATTTGGCAAGAATTAAAGGATGAACTTTTCCTTTTAGGTTTAGGTTTTGAGCTTTCCTCTCCGTGTGTTCAGGGTTCGTGGTGTTGGAGGGTGATGGTCATGGGGAATACAGGGAGAAGAGAGAGAGACAGAGAGAGAGACAGATTTATTTATTTTTATTAATAAACATTTTATTCATTTTTTAATCAATTTAAAATTAATAAAAATTGAAAAATGTGGGATCCACAGTGCCACAGAGACAACTAACGGAGAGATCTGATGGAAACCCTAACGGCGAAACCGCATTGTAACAAATTTACAAACTAAGGGTACGTGATTGTTAAAATTGAAAAGATAGGGACTAACATGCCTTAAGGATACAACTTCAGGGTACCAAACTGTAATTAATCTTTTTTTTTTTTTTGTGACACTAATAGTCCTTTAAGTTATCATCTACCCATCAAAATGATCCTTCCATTTTGGCGCCCTGTAGTACATAACCAATCTTGAAAAGTAAATTCTAAAGAAATTGAAACAATCCAAGTTCAAGAGAAGGACCAACAATGGAAAACTCCAGAGAAAGAATAAACTGATGCTCATGGATCAATATGAAATATAGACTGCAAATTCATTATCAATGGCACATCAAATACAGAGTCCTCAATAGTTTTTGAGTACTGATGTGGTTCAATAGTCTTTCAACGTCCAGTACGGAACAGAGGATGACTAAGACTTCATTTATAGCTGCAAATCTCAATGTGGCTGGCAATTTATTCACACCTAATTATGGTTACCCTTCAGTACCAAGCTAAGCTTTTGCAGAGTGTCTTAATCTTGTGGCTAATTGCTTGTAGTTGTCCTCATTCATTATGATAACTTAGGGGAAGAAAAACATGTGTAAAAAGAAGAAGACACAGTAGAATAAGCTTAAGACATCAAATATACAATTCGTTCGTAGCTAGCTCAACTCTGTTTCTTTCTTTTTTTTATTTTTCTTTGGTCTTCTTTTCCCCTTCTGCTCTCCTATGTAAAGGCAACAATTAGAGCAAGCTCTTTGATTCTTTGGAGTGCCCTCAAATCCTCACACACTCCTTAGTTAAAAGAGCTTCACCCCCAGAATGGCAGCCCCTGATGCTTTCCTCTTCGCCTCTGTTTTTGGCATTCTAGGTACCATAGCTACTTAGTTCTTCTACCTCCTCTAACCAACCCCCCCGGTATTAATAATTGCCAAAGATAGTGTAATTGAGAGAAAAAAGATGAACTTGGAGAAGAAGATTTTCAGAGAATGCTAATCTAAAATTGTATTACTCACATGGAGAGATATATGCAATTGTACAAGGTTAATTAATAGTTACATCTAATACTACAAATCCTGGAAAGGTCTCCCTAAAACATGGATGTGTAAACATCCCTAAAACATGGATATGTAAACATGGAAAAGTATGAGAGATGGTAGACAAGCTTTCCTTGGTTTAGGGTCTTGTCTATGTCTTGTCTTTGTCTTAACTAACACTCCCCCTCAAGTTGGTGCAAAGATATCACGCATGCCCAACTTGTCAAGTGAATCATAAAAAACTTTACTTGATACGGCCTTCGTCAGAATGTCGGCAAGTTGATTTTCCGACTTTACAAACGGAAACTTAATTATACCCTTTTCAAGTTTCTCTTTGATGAAGTGTCGGTCGACTTCCACATGCTTGGTACGGTCGTGTTGTACTGGGTTATGTGCTATTTCGATAGCAGCTTTATTGTCACAGTACAAGTTTGTAGCCTTTAATGGTTTAACTCCAAGGTCCTTCAGTAAGTTCCGTAACCAGAGCAATTCACACAGTCCTTGAGCCATTCCCCTAAATTCTGCTTCAGCACTTGATCTAGACACAACTTTTTGCTTCTTACTTCTCCAAGTGACTAAGTTGCCACCCACAAAAGTAAAATATCCAGAAGTAGAACGTCTATCTGTGATCGATCCTGCCCAATCAGCATCTGTGTATCCTTCTGGGTCCATATGTGTATGTTTGGAGAATATCAACCCTTTTGCAGGGGCAGCCTTCAAGTACCTCATGATCCGTATTACTGCATTCATGTGTGCCTCACTTGGTTGATGCATAAACTGACTCACCATACTCACAGCATAAGCTATGTCGGGGCGTGTGTGTGATAGATAAATCAGTCGCCCAACCAATCTTTGATACCTTTCTTTGTCAGTGGGTACTTGGTCTGGATACATCCCTAACTTGTGGTTCTGCTCAATGGGTGTGTCAGCTGGCTTACAATCAAGCATTCCAGTTTCTGTTAGCAAGTCTAACACATATTTTCGCTGTGATAGAAATATGCCATGTTTTGATCTAGCAACTTCTATGCCAAGAAAATATTGTAACTCACCTAATTCCTTCATCTCAAATTTACTAGCAAGGAGCTTCTGCAGATTCTTCATTTCTTCATTGTCATTACCGGTAACCACCATATCATCAACATAGATGATAAGGGCCGTAAGTTTGTCACCACGACGCTTCAAGAATAAAGTGTGATCCGAGTGGCTCTGAGTGTACCCAAAGCGCTTCATAGAATCTGTGAATTTTCCAAACCAGGCTCGTGGTGACTGCTTTAGCCCATATAACGATTTTCTCAGCTTGCACACGGTGTTGGGACCGAGTGTCATAGAGGTCCCCGGTGGTGGTTCCATATACACTTCTTCTTGCAAGTCCCCGTGAAGAAATGCATTCTTTACATCATACTGCAGTAGTGGCCAGTCAAGATTTGCAGCTAATGACATGAGAACACGTACAGTGTTGATCTTGGCAACAGGTGCAAATGTCTCTTGGTAGTCAATTCCGTATGTTTGTGTATACCCTTTGGCCACTAATCGAGCTTTGTATCGATCTATGGATCCATCAGCTTTGTATTTAATGGTGTATATCCACCGACATCCAACTGGTTTCTTCCCTTGTGGCAACTGAACCATTTCCCATGTAGAATTTCTTTCCAGAGCTTCCATTTCAATTGCCATTGCTTCAGCCCATCTAGAATCTGTTATAGCATCCTGCCATTTATTTGGAACACATACAGTAGATAATTGATTGACAAATGATGCATATGACTTTGACAATCTATGAGTTGAAACATGGTTATTAATGGGATATTTAGACTTGGCAGTGAGGTCAGGACAATATTGAGGTTTGGGTTTTCCTCTAGTGGTCCTAGGTGGGAGAGTGTATGGTATAGTATTAGGTGCTTCAGGAATTACCTCAAGTGTTTCCTCATCACGAGACGATTGGTCCGATGGTTGAGAAGGAGGGGTTGTATTTTGCAGTTGATCACAGCAACCATTTGGATTGTCTCCTCCAGGATCTTCACCAAACACGAACGACAATTTTTCCGTACCTTCATCGCTGTTGCCATCTTCAAGTTCACTGATGTTTGGCGACCGGTCGCTGGGTTCTGTGCGACCGGTCGCTTTTGGGCAGAATCGATTTTCATTACAGGAGTCCTCGCGACCGGTCGCTTCTTGCCTACGACCGGTCGTATTTACATCACACGAGTCTTCGCGACCGGTCGCTTCTTCCCTACGACCGGTCGTTTTTTCACAGAATCGTTTTTCAACATTGCTGGAACAAGGCGACCGGTCGCTTGGGTCAGTGCGACCGGTCGTTTCTGAACAGAGTCGTTTTTCATCGTTGCTGGAACAAGGCGACCGGTCGCTTGGGTCAGTGCGACCGGTCGTTTCTGAACAGTCTTGAATTTTCTCTCCCTTCTCTTCATTCCTCCTCTCCCCCTGAAGAGAAGGGGGCTTAGAAGCTTCAAAGTATGCTAAATCTTCATGGAATGTGGCATCCATAGTGACAAAGAGCTTCCGGGTAGGAGGATGGTAACACTTGTATCCTTTTTGATTTGATCCATATCCAACGAACACACATCGAATGGCACAAGGGTCCAGCTTACTTCTATGATGAGATGGAACATGAGCATATACAACACAACCAAATATGCGAGGAGGCAGCTTGAGGACTGTAGGAAGAGAGACGTGACGAGCCAAGGTATTCAATGGAGTTTCAAACTTCAAAACACTACTAGGCACCCGATTAATTACATAGACTGCAGAAAGAAGGGCATGTCCCCATAAGTAATGAGGGACCGATTTATCCAGCATGTATGCACGAGTGACCTCAAGTAATTGTCGATTCTTTCGCTCTGCAACACCATTTTGTTGCGGAGTAAAAGATGTGGAGGTTTGATGAATGATGCCGTGGTCTCGGAAGAATTGTGCCAAGACATTGTTCACATATTCCCCACCATTATCAGACCGGAATACTTTGATGGAGGCTTGGAACTGTGTGGTAATCATAGCATGAAATTCACGGATTGCAGCGGAAACGTCACTTTTATGAGCTAGTAGATAAACCCAAGTCATGCGAGTGCAATCATCAATAAATGTAACAAACCATCTTTTGCCATTGGAAGAAACTTTAGCAGGACCCCAAACATCAGAGTGAACCAAATCAAAAGGAAATTCCGTTTTATTATCACTTAAGGGAAAAACAGCTCGATGGCTTTTTGCCAATACACAGGTTTCACACTGAAACTGATAATGATCTAAGCCACGAAACAAAGACGGAAACAAGCGTTGAAGATAGCCAAAGGATGGATGTCCTAGGCGACGATGCCAAAGCCAAATCTGGTGTTGATTGCGAGCCTGTGAGCTGGAACCATGAGTATGAGCTGCCCTTGGTGGTGAAGAGACCGTCAAGGAATACAACCCCCCTCTTCGTTTACCATGCCCAATCGTCGCGTGAGTCGTGAGGTCCTGAAAAAGACAATGGGAAGGATAGAATGTGGCATAACAATTATGTGAGTCAAGTAATTTTCCAACAGACAGCAAATTGCAATTGATGGAGGGAACAAGTAGTGTATGAGATAAAGATAAGGAAGGGGAAAGTGATATAGTTCCTTCACCAGCAACATTAGAGGGAACTCCATTGGCACTAGTGATGTAAGGATGACGAGACTTAGAAGATATTGTGGAAAACATAGTAGAGTCAAAAGTCATATGATCAGTGGCACCTGTGTCAATTATCCATGTAGTGGGTCGTGTACCTGATTCGGAGTCGGAGAGTAGGGTGGAAGATGGAGGAGCATCGGTAGTTACAACACATGCTGCCTTGGGTGTTTTGTTGCGGGACTTGAGAGCATCCCACCACTCAGGATAACCATGAAGCTTAAAGCACTTCTCAACAGGATGATCACCACTACAATGAGTGCACTTCTGAGTTCCTTTTGCATCTTCAGTTTTGGGGCCCCGGGGGGGAAGTCCGGAGGACGTACGGTGTGGTGGCCGGTATGGCTTGACCGCCATTGCACTTCCACCGCCAAGCATGGAAGATTGTCGGTTGTCTTCTTCTACCACAAGTGCATAAGCTTCAATGACTGCTGGAAGCGGATTCATGGCAAGGATCCGACTACGAACGGAATCAAAGTTGGGATCGAGTCCTCCCAAAAAATCGTACACACGTTCAACTTCAAGTGTTTGTTGGTGAAGAGCCACATCATCGGGATTGGTATGTTTGCAAGGACGGAGGCTGTCAATTTCCTGCCATATTATGTGTAATTTTTCATAGAATACATTCACAGGTTCACCACTTTGAGAGGTGGTGACTGACTGACGACGGAGTTGGTACAACTTGGAGCTATTCTGTGTGACAGTATATGTCTTCCGAGCTGCGTCCCACACCGCATAAGCCGTTGAGCAGTGATCAAATAAGGCACGTACATTTTTGGTCATGGAGTTGAGGAGCCATGACTGCACCAAACAGTTGTCTTCATCCCAAGCTTCATAGCTAGGATCATCAATGGCAGGGGCAATCTTTTTACCATTAATGAAACCAGCCATACGACGAGCAGTGATGGCCAAGCGAACACTACGAGACCATGCAGGATAGTTGGACCCATCCAACTTATCAGGAGTAATTGGAGAGTAGTCATGAGAGGACCGGGGTGGTGGAGTTGTGGAGTCGATCTTGGTGGAGTCGATTTTAGAGGAGTCGCCCGTGGAGTTGATGGAGTCGTTGGTGTCACCCATGAGGTAAATATATAAAAAGATGTAGAGGAAGAAATAGTTTAAAATTTCAGCAAACAAGAGCACAAATAATGCTTGTGATCAAGGTCAATTTTGAGGCAAGGCAAAGTATGAGATAGGGACAATATAACAGCAAATTATGGGCAAGGATAGGTAGAGATTAGGCAAGAACAAGGTTATGCAGAGGCAACCAAAATCGATTGCTCTGATACCATGCCAAAGATAGTGTAATTGAGAGAAAAAAGATGAACTTGGAGAAGAAGATTTTCAGAGAATGCTAATCTAAAATTGTATTACTCACATGGAGAGATATATGCAATTGTACAAGGTTAATTAATAGTTACATCTAATACTACAAATCCTGGAAAGGTCTCCCTAAAACATGGATGTGTAAACATCCCTAAAACATGGATATGTAAACATGGAAAAGTATGAGAGATGGTAGACAAGCTTTCCTTGGTTTAGGGTCTTGTCTATGTCTTGTCTTTGTCTTAACTAACAATAATTAGGTTCCTTTTTCTTTTCAATTTTCACTTGGTTTTCAGTTCTAAATTCTCTCTCTCTCTCTCTCTCTCTCTCTCTCTCTCTCTCTCTCTCTCTCTCTCTCTCTTTTCATTTTCACAGGTAACATCGTGGCCTTTATGGTGTACCTAGCGCCACTGTAAACTCTCTCTCTCTCTCTCTCTCTCTCTCTCTCTCTTTCATGCACATATGGGAGTTCATGCATCGTCTGTAATTGTTGTCTAACTTTTTGCTTGAGCTTGGATTGTTTCAATTTCTTTAGAATTTTACTTTTCAAGATTGGTTATATACTACAGAGGCGCCAAAATGAAAGGACCCAAGAGGAAATGGAGGGAATAGAGTTTTGAGGGTTGGGTTTGGTCGAATAGGTGGTGATATTTTTAACATCAGTTTTGACGGAAATTAACTTGAACGACCATTTTGACGGGTAGATGATAACCTACAGGACTATTAGTGTCACAAACAAACCAGAAAGACGATTCGTGATAATTTTGTAAACTTGAAGGATCATTTGTGATAAAAAGCCTAATAAAAATAATAATGCAACATGTATTCAATTTGATCTTGGCCACTCCACCACTTTAAGAGAGACTACATAAGCAACAAACACATACACACACATAATCTACATAAGCAGCAAACACAAACACAAAATATAATCTAAGCCAGATGGGTTCCAAGGCAGCAGCTAATAAACCTCATGTTGTTTGTGTTCCAGCTCCAGCTCAAAGTCATATAAAGGCAAACCTCAAATTTGCAAAGCTCCTCTACCATAGAGGCGTTCATGTAACCTTTGTCAACACAGAGTTCAACCACAACCGCTTTCTTAAATCTCTTGGACCCAACTCCCTTGACGGGTTGCCTGATTTTCGATTCTAAACTATTCCTGATGTCCTTCCAGCTTGTTCAGATCAAGATGCAACCCAAGATGTCTCTTTGGTTGCTGATTCCATTCGCAACATACTCTTGGCCCCGTTTCGAGACCTCCTTATGAAACTCGATGACAGATCAACTTCCAACAGTGATATCAATCCTCCTGTGACTTGCATTGTTTCAGATGGTTTCATGCCATTCACAACCAGAGCTGCAGAAGAAATTGGAGTTCCTATAGTGCTTTTGTTTACTATTGCTGCATGCAGCTTCATGGGCTATAAGCAATACCCTGCTTTGGTGGAAAAAGGTCTTGCGCCACTCAAAGGTGAAATAAATGTTTTTTAAAGAATTATTTGTATGATATTATTGATTAACAAATGAAGCTTTCTCTAATTATATCTTACTTTGGGTGTTAATTATGTAGATGAAAGCTGTTTGACAAATGGCTTCTTGGACAAGGTAATAGATTGGATTCCAGGAATGAAAGGTATTCGTTTGAGGGATCTACCGACGAATTTTCGAACTACAGATCCCAATGACATCGTGTTTAACTTTGCCTTGGAATCAATTGAAAGAGTTCATAAAGCTTCAGCAGTTGTGCTTCATACTTTTGATGCATTGGAGCCAGATGTTTTGAATGCTTTGTCATCTATGCTTCCACTTGTTTATGCCATTGGCCCTGACCAATTACTTCTCAATCAATTACCAGAAGACCCTTTGAAGCATATTGGATACAGATTATGGAAAGAAGAAACTGAATGACTCGAATGGCTAAAATCCAAGGCACCAAATTCAGTTGTGTATGTGCATTTGGCAGCATAGCAGTCCTGACACCACAACAACTTGTTGAGTTTGGATGGGGACTTGCAAATGGTAAGCTTCCTTTCTTTTGGGTAATAAGGCCTGATTTGGTTGTTGGTGAATCAGCAATTTTGCCACCTGAGTTTGTAGCTGAAACAAAGGAAAGAGGTCTAATAGCAAGTTGGTGCCCACAAGAGCAAGTCCTTAACGACCCATCAGTCGGAGGGTTTTTGACACACGGCGGTTGGAATTCAACCATTGAGAGTTTGTGTGCAGGAGTGCCTATGCTTTGTTGGCCATTTATTTCAGACCAACAAACAAAATGTTACTATGTTTGCAATGAATGGGGAATTGGCTTGGAGATCAACAATGATGTCAACAGAGACCAAGTAGAGAAGCTTGTTAAAGAGTTAATGGAAGGAGAGAAGGGTAAGAAAATGAAAAATAAGGTCATGGAGTGGAAGAAAATAGCAGAAGAAGCCACCCGTCCACATGGTTCTTCATCCACAAACTTAGACAATTTAGTGAACCAAGTGATCTTAAGAAAAATCCAGATTATTTTCATTAAAGTTTTACCTCTGCCTCTCTTCTCTCTCTAGTTTGAAGAGAGAAAAACCCTGTCGTCCCCTAATCCCCTCCCCTACTCCTTTCCCAGCTCTTCCCCTTTCCTCTCCTCTTTTCTTCTCCCCATCTTTCTCCCCTCTCCTACCTCCCTTATACCCGTCCCCTCTGCTTCTCACCCGCCCTTCCTCCTTGTCCCTCCTTTCCTTTTGCTCCTTCCCTTCATCGCAGTTTTAGGCTGGGATTGTGTGACTGGCTCTTTTGTTTTTTCGGTTTTCTTTTTTGCAGATCCGGAGTTGTCAATTTTCGAGCTGCTTTGGGACCACTTTGCTGCCTCTGTTGGTTGCTCTGCAGATCTTTTATCGACTTTGGTTGCTGCTTTTGATTTCGTGTTTTTTGTTTGCAGTTTCGGTGTTGATTTTAGTGCTTGTTGCAGTGTCTATCTGTATTTTATTTTAGGGGTTAATCGTTTTATTAGTCCCTGAATTTAGATCCGATTTGCATTTGAGTACCTCAATTTTCAAAATGTTAGCCATAGTCCTTCAACTTCATTTTCGTTAAGACAAATGGTCCTACCGTTAATTTTGTTAACTTTTTTGTTAAATACAAGGGTAAAATGGTATTTATATATATATTTTAAAGTTTAAATTGATTAAAATATGAATAAAATATTTATTTATAAAAAAAAGGGTAATTTTATCTTTTTTTAAGCTTTGGTGATGAAATGCCCAATTCTTATAGTATCTGGAAATCAAGTGCCATATTATATTACAACCAAATTGTAAGAGAGAGAGAGAGAGGTGGTGAAAGCGGGGATGATGAGATGGGGGGAATTGGAATGGGGCCGGGGACGATGAGATTTTTTGGGGGAGGCGGTCGGGGACGATGATTGATTTTGATTTCGATTTTTTTTTTTGTGTTGGTTTTTTATTTGATTTTCTTTTATTGTTATTTTAAAGATATAATTTTTTTATTTATTTCTTGGGTTTTAATACAAAAATACCATTTTACCCTTGCATTTAACAGAAAAGTTAACAAAATTGACGGCAGGACAATTTGTCTTAATGAAAATGAAGTTGAAGGACCATGGGTAACATTTTAGAAATTGAGGTACTCAAATGCAAATCGGGTCTAAGTTCAGGGACTAATAAAACAATTAATCCTTATTTTAGTTGTGGGAGTTAAAAGTTGTAATTGCACTTGTAGTTTGGGTGTCTAGGTCGTTTGGTTGTAGGGCGGGTTGTGTTCTATGCCTGATTTATCTAGGCTCTTGGTTTCTTTACCGCATTTTCTTTGGCCATGTGTGGCTATGAGGGGAGATACAATGTTGATGCCGGTGTATTTTTCCCTATATGGATTAACCTTTGGTGGGTTACTCTGCTTCCACATTTGTATTAACCTTGTATGGGTATTTGTTTTTGTATTGGCCTTTACAACTAACAACCTTTGTGCTTGATTTATAAATGCAATGTATCGCTTTCTCTCAAAAAGAAAAATCTAGATCTTGTTATTATGTGTACACCTTTCCCTTGTTGGTTCTTTAGCAAGATCAAATTTTCGTATATATCGTGGTTGGAAGATTTAATACATCTCAGTTTAAATAATACTTGGATCTAATAGACCTCATGCGAAAGTTAGTCTATCAATACAATTGATTTCATCTATACGGAAAAAAAAAAAAATCATATAAAATGCATGGCACATGTTCATACTTACTTTTTATGTTATCTCCGTCAATGCGATTCCACATACTCAAAACAAAAACCATAGAAAAAGAAAAGGCATGCCACCTCAAGCTGTATTATAATTCCAGAAAATGAGGAAGAAGATTTCACTTGGACATTTGTTCCAAAAACCAACAATATATAGGCACCAACTAACAAATGCATATTAACTCACAGGATCAGAGATAGGCATGGTTTCTATAGAGGTAGCTGATTAGAAGCCTCATGCTTTACGTATCCCATTCCCATATCAAGGCCACTGTTTGGTCGAAAATTCCACACGCCAACCCATCTGACCATTGGCCCATGTCAACAACAGTGGCTTGGGCTTTGTTTTACCAAAATCAGCAATTAGCCCTGACTGTTTTGGAAGCCCAGACCATTGCGAACCAATCCTCGTGAAGATTTTTACAGGTTAAAGATTAATTGCCATTAATGGTGATTTCATCTGGAAAAACCAGATTTAATTGGTTTTAATTGAAACCGAGCTTCAAGTTTCTCCTAAGGCTCAAGGAATGATCATAACCGTTGATTTACTAATTCAAGGATCAAATCAACAGACAAAGGGGAGGATTTTCTCTCCACAAATGCCCACGTGACTCCAAAGACATAGGGCAGAGGACGTGCTGGGGAGTTGGTAGAAAGGTTAAATTGGAAAACCACTCCCCATAACCATTTAATACCAGAAAAGAGGTCCAAGTTTCCTCCCCATTCTCGTGAAGATTTTTGGTCAGTGCAAGTTGGGTCTACAAGAGATAAACGATAAATAAGAGAGTTGGTTGTTAAAAGGTCAAAACTGATCATCATGAGAATTGACTCTTGATGGAGGCTTTTCTTGTCAGATTAACCACTACGCTTTTTACACTAGAACATATAATTCTCTCAACAAATATGTCCTCCATATATTATGGAATAATCACTCATGCAGATCTCCTATAAATATAGGAGGATGTGAACAGGATAGAGGACAACAAAAAATTAAATCAAAACAAACACTCTCAGTCATACTGACAAAAGCAAGCAAGATCACACGATCTCAAAAGCATTCGAACTTTGAAACAACCAAGTTCTTTGGTTTGCAAAAGCCATCCAGCCTCTAACAAAACAGGCAAAACTCAGACTTCCGACTTCAACTCAATCCAAAGAAGCAGTTCACAAAGGAGACGAGATTTCTCTCGTTACAAATTTGGCTCAGCACAAGCGAATCAAGCAGAATTCAAGTTTTTCATAATATGAAAACCTCAACAAATATACGGAGATGTCTTAATGTCCTAGAATCACCAGAATAAGTACTAAAGTGTAGTTCCAGGTTAGCAATAGTCAATCCAGCCACTTCCAGTCCAATCCATACTGAAGAAATCTCAGTTCTGCCTATTTGGCAAGCCTCTCCATGGTTCAAATTGATTAAAGCTCTGCCAATCTCAACATTGGAATCGATGCTGAACCCTATTAGTTGAAGGTGTTGATGTGTAATTCCAGCACAGATACATCTTGTCCAGGCTAAGTCATAGGCAACAATCCAGGCAGAAATCAGAGCCCAATGTTCTAATGTCCTTCTAGACATGGTAGTTCTCTTTTGCTTACGTTGTGTAATAGACAGTTCTCTTTGAAACAATTTGATTTATTTTCAATATTCATTTTGGCTAGAATTACCAGTTTTTACTATGGGAAATTGTAAAGTCCTCACCCATCTGAGGCAAGAAAAGAACTTATTTGGGAGATATTCCTTACCCAAATTCACAATCACTTGTTTAAAGTCAGTAACTTGGGGCGCAAGTTATTTATTTTTCATAAGTTTGTTAGGGTTTTAAAAGCTAACAGTGGCACGCTTGCACACCAAAGAAAGTTGACTTGTTGACCACAAATGGTTTTCAAGCCAATGAGAAAATTTACCCTACCACCACAGGAACTAAATCAAAACGGGTGAACAATTTGGCACGCCCGGTGGGACCTCGCAGTATACATACTCTTAAAAATATCTTTTAGTGTATAAATATTGGAAGTTCTAGCCAGAATCCACGTTTTGCCATGGAAATAGGTCAACCAGCTGTCCTGGAAGAAGGATTTGAATCAGAAGAAAGTGATGCCAAACAGTCAGCTCATGGCAATACCAGAAGTAGACGTTCCCGATCTAGTTCCAAGAGGTTGAACCAGATACAAGAGGCTGTGCTCCGACAGGAAGTTACAACTCAGAGAAGTTAGGATACTCTGAACAATATGACGGCCATGATGCATTGGCAAGTCAACAGGCAGTTCAAGAAGGATCGTGAGGCTGTTGTTGCAAGAAATCCAAATCCAGACGTTGTAATCCAACAGTTGGAACTCCCTTTCGGACCTCTACTAGGATTAGCATGGACATACCATGAAAATCCTCTCTTTGCACAAATGGATGGAGTACTTGAATCGGCAGAGACTCAGGCTGGACAAAGAAAAGGAGTGTCACATCTAGGGATAGGCTCCGCCGTAGCACGATATTGCCCGCTTTGGGCCCCCCTCTCTGCCCTCACGGTTTTGTTTTAAGGAGCTCACAAGCAACTTCCCAATGGGTCACCTATCTTGGGATTGCTCTAGCCCAACTTGCTTAACTTCAGAGTTCCCATGACTCTGAAACTAGTGAGCTCCCAAAAGGCCTCGTGCTAGATGGAGGTGGGCATGTACATATAAGGCACATCACCCTCTCTCCGTTGGTCGATGTGGGATCTTACAAGGAGCCCTTGTTGTCCAAGAGAAGGAGGTTCCGACCCTTCCAGCAGGCACATCAGTTGTTCAGGCTCCCCGAAATTAGCCAAAACTCCTACCTATTCCACAACCAGAGGTTCAACAAGGTCCACTAGTGGCACATCTGCCTGAATAGCCAATAGTGGTGCCTCACAGAACTAGATGATGGATCCCAATCCATTTGCCCCACTAGCAAGGGGCAGAAGAGGCAGGGGAGTAATTAGCCATTTTGCCAACTTTGAAAGAAACAGGCCAAGAGGAAACGGGAGAAACCCTTTAGATTTCGAGGAATAAGAATGACATAGGGAGGTGGTCGTACCTAGACCATACATAATTGAACAGACAGCTGAACATAACCAACCAGAACAGGGTCGGTACTTACCCCCTATTAATGCTTTAAACGACATGGGGGCACTGCAAAGAACGATTAGAGAAATGATGGATCCTGAGGCTAGAAGAGGAGAGAGACCAACCTACAGGAAGCCATATTCGGCCTATATTGATCAGATGCCATTACCACCCCGTTTTAAAGTACCAAATTTCACTATGTTCAATGGAGAAGACACATACGCATCTTCAGGTGAACATATAGGCAGATTCTCAATCCAATGCAAAGCCATAGAGAATAATCCCTATCGAAGCTTAGGCTTTTTGGGAATTCCTTGTCTAGGTAGGCTTTTACATGGTATACCAATTTACCAGCCAATTCCATCCAAACATGGGAAAAGATGGAGAATGCTTTCCACAACTACTATTTCAAAATTCAGCCAGAAATCACCATCAGTGATCTTGCTGCTCTTAAATAGAGCGAGGATGAACCTGCTCATGATTTCATCACCAAGTTCAGAAAGCTTAAAATGAAGTGCAGGATCCCTATAGAAGAAAGACATTTCATCCAAATGGCTCAGACCACTCTCAAGATTTCTCTGAGAAAGAGATTCGATGGAATGGTGTTTGGAGACTTGGCAGAACTGGCAGATAAAGCCTCCAAGTATGAAGAACTGTTAAGGGAAGAATAGCAGAAGAGAAATTCTTCCGAAGGTACATACTACAAGACACCATCTTCCTCAGTCCATTTGGTTGAGGTGGCATCAGAAAAGGGTCAAGAGAGTTCAAAAGAGATGGAGGTAGCGGTGGCAAAAATGGCAAAGTTAAAGCATCCTATCAGTTGCAAGGCTCTAACAAAGCCACCAAAGGATAAAAAACCACTACCATTCATAGGCGGTTTTGTACCAAACAAGTCGGCACAGAACAAAGTCTACTCTTTTGATTCGACCAAAGTTGATGCTCTGTTCGATGAGATACTTCTACAAAAGGCAATATAGACGTCTCACAGACTGCCTAAACCGGAAGAGCTCAAAGGAAGACAGCATTGTAAATGGCATAACTCTTGGAATCATTCCACCAATAGTTGTGTTGTTTTCAGGGATGTTATTCAATAAGGAATAACGGCAGGAAATCTCAAGCTAGCCGAGAAACCTCTCATATGTATAGTAACAACAGACCCTTTTCCTCAACCTCAAGTGAACATGGTCAACCTAAACTTGCCAGAACAGGAGAAAGCAAACTGATAGTGGAAGTCAGCCATAACATGGATAGAAGAGTCACAAAAAAGGTAAACCGAAGGCCAAAGGCTACTATCTCAGCTGGAGTAGTTATGTGCAGCAGGTGCAAATGCAAATGCGAGCTAGAAATAGCTTTGAATGAGCAGAACTGACCCACAACGGGCATCTTTGATAGAATCGAAGCACCACTCCAGTAGACCATAGCTCTAGCTCTATCCAAGGGCACAGCCAAACAGAGAACCTATCAGAAAAGTAACTGAGTAGCCAAGGAAGGAAAATCTACAGACCCGGTTCTATGTTTTTGAAATCATTTTATAGCTGCTGTTGAGCATTCAAAAACTATTTTATTGTTTCAGCCATTGTTAATTACTTGAGAGTATGAGTATGATTGCATACACATAAAATTCCTCCAAGTATATTCACATTGATTTCGGCTGAGTCTTTTGTTTTATTATTGTTATGTTGATTTAAACTATATGCTTCAAGTTCATTACTTCTAGTTTAATCATCACAACACTTGGTTTCATTTGTCTAGCTTAATCATTCTTTGTGATTAAGAAAGATGAAAATCTGAAACCACAACTCACTTCATATCATTATACTTTCTGCAACTTAGAGCTTGGTGCTATTGCAAACCATGAAGATTTTCTTGTTGCAATTGGAGCTGATTGCTCAAGCAAAGACTGGAAGAGAACTTGTTGCTGAGAAGTAAAGATTGTGCTTTTCTTGAAGGTTAGATAGTTAGCTGCCTATTGTGTGTAAATGAGCTAATATTTTGCTTTGCTAGAAGGTTAGATAGTTAGCTGCCTACTGAGTGTAGATGGAGCTCAACTCCCTTTGTATCTTGTACTTCTCGTTGATAGTGGATTCTCTTACTAGCTTGGTCCCCCAGTTTTCCCCCTTGTTGAGTTTCTGGGTTAACAAATCTTTGTGTATGTTTATATTCATGTTGTCATTAGTTGTACTTGCTGCATTGTGTTCAAATGACATCAGTACACTAACATGGATCAATATTGCGTTGCACTGTATTGATCCATAATCTCAAAGGTTTCTGTTTGTATTAATACGTGGTGTCGTTTGTATCAATTCAGTTTCATGCAGTCAGTTCCATTTACTCATTGCAGATGCTAAGTAATTAAACACCATGGTTGTGCATGTGTTTATGTTTCCGCTTATTAATTCTTAGCTGGGCTTAAATTTTAAAAAGACAGGTTATCACCATATAGCCTACTTTAACCCCCCCCCCCCTCTGTAGGCTTTTAGAGCCCAGGGCCTGTTTTACATACCCTCAACAAACTCTTAGCAGGAAAAGAAGCTGTGGCAAGAGTTTACAATAAGAGAGTCAAAAACAAAAGCTTTGAAGAAGGAGAAATCGTCTGGAGGGTAGTTATGCCCTCGGATCCCACGTTGCTGGTACATGAGAAGGTCCTTTTCTGATCAAGCAAGTCCTTGGAATGGGGGCACACAGGTTGCAGGATCAAGATAGAGAGGTCCATGCTGCACCAATTAATGAGAAATGGTTGAAAAAGTTCTATCCAACTATTTGGGATTCACAGGCAGTACAAACAGATCCCAGAATTGAAGAAGGGATAAACAGAACTGTTGCCTAGCTTTGAATAGATAAATATATACATATGGTTCATTTTTGCTTTATTTTCTGTCCATCTAATATGTATGAATATGGAAAAGATGCAAGTTGGCTGTAAGACCCGTGTCTTGGGGAAACAAGAACGGTGAGCAATCCCACATCGCTCGAGGAGGGAAAGGTGAAGTGCTTTATATGTGTGGGCACTTCTCTTTCTAGCAAGAGGCATTTTGGGCAAGATGACATTAGCTTGAGCCCAAGAACAAAACCGTGAAGGGGAGGCCCAAAGCGGACAATACCTTACTAGGGGAGTCGGGTCGTGACAAATGGTATCAGAGTTGGACCCCGACCGTAAGTGTGCCAGTGAGAACTCTGGGCCCTAAGGGGGGTGGATTGTAAGACTCGTGTCTTGGGAAAACAAGAACGGTGAGCAATCCCACATCGAGGAGGGAAAGGTGAAGTGTTTTATATGTGTTGGCACTTCTCTTCCTAGCAAGAGGCCTTTTGGGCAAGATAACATTAGCTTGAGCCCAAGAACAAAACCATGAGGGGGGGAGGCCCAAAGCGGACAATATCTTGCTAAGGGAGTCGAGTCATGACATTGGCAGAAATAAATATAACCTTTTTCATTCATTTTTTGTCATTAATAAATGATTAAGTTTTATTACAAAATAGATACTCTCTAAAGGCCTAGTTTTTTTAGAGTCTCCTGCAATCCAGCCTTCTTAATGAAGATTTCCTTTTGCAGAAGCACACCTTGATGAATGGAGGCCTCTGCAATATCCAATGCAGGTTTTGAAGCTGAGACCAGGCTCTGCACAAGAAAGGTGGCCTTGGTTTTGGCACCCAGTCCAGCTCCGAGATCCTTCTGCCTCTCCCTCAGCGCAACTAGTTGCTTCTAAAGATCTTCAATATGCTTCTCCAGCTTGTCTGTAGCAGACTTGGTCTCTTTGTAATCTGCAACCATTGAATCCAGCTCTGACTTCTGCTTCTAATAGTCCACCAAGTTGGCTTCATGCGTAGCCTTGTAGAATTCAGAAATATTGAATGAGGGTTTGAGATCTTCATATCGATTATGAAGATTGACTACATCTCTAGCCAAGCCTAGACTGACCTCAAGGATAGGTCGAGGAGCCATGTTCTCCCTGTGCATCAGGTCTAGATCTTTCATCAGCTGATCGATGACTTCTTTGTTCTCGTCCAAATCCAGCTTATTCGACTGCCAGATTTTTATTCTGCCCATTTCCTCATCCACTGCTTTAGACTTGGCCTTGGTTGAGGTTACTCCTAGTTTCTCAATTTTCAGCAGCTGAGCTTCCAAGTCCATAGCTTCAAATTCTGCCAATTTTGGATTAGCATGGGAGGCAGTTTCTGATGAGCCCGGGGCAGAACGAAGGGGCATTTGTAGAGAATAATACAATTAGTTCTGTTTCAAATTGAGACCAAGACCATGGGCTTGAGAGGGCTGGTCACTACCGCCAACTCTTCGGCAATTCTATCTGTCTCGACCTGGAAAGGCAGAAACAATGGTTAATGATTGTACAAAGGCCAGACAGAATTGAGAAAAGAAGAGAGAAATTACCTCAGGTGGCAGAACATCAGCGGAGTTTTCTGCCTCCGCATCATCGAATAGGGCCACGAGTTCTCCTCCTTGAGCTGCTTGTTACTTCTTGGCCAGTTCGATGCTCTCTGCTATCACTTCAGCAGGAATCTCCTCCTACAAAAGAACAAAATTCAGATCAAGAGGGTTTCAACACAAATATAGGCCAGTTATGTTTTTAGTGGCTTCTTTGTCTTTATCAACAACATCAAAAGCTTCCTGGAGTTCTTCATCCATCTCCATGGTGGTTGTGGGAGCAGCTGCAGGTTCTTCCACTAACTTGGTCTCCCTAGCAGCCCCTATTATGAGCCTCTTCATCTTGGTAGGAGAAAGAGAAGGGCTTTCAACTACAAAAATACAACAACGACATAGTCAATTTTCAACTCAGAATTGACTAGAAAGAATGACGAAATGGGTTATTTCACAAGATTTACTTGGAGGTTCAGGCTGGACAACACTGTCTTTGGCATGAGTAGTCTCTTTTCTCTTATTCTTTCTAGTGGAAGGGGTTGCGTCAGCGGTTTTCTCCTCTACCAGAACTTCGTATTCAACATCTTCCTCCCTAAGATCTACTTCCAGATCCCCGGCAGCAATGATAGAATTCACTACACAAAGGATAGAAGTTAGAGAACTTAACCCTACTGGAATTGACAAGAGAACAGGGTTCAAAATTTACCAATCACTTGTCCAGCCTGGACAGCCTGCCCACTTAGGTTGCTTTCCACAGAAGGATCTAAAACAATACAGACAGAACAAAATGAGATCATCTCCCAAAGTACCAGAACTCAAAATGAAAAAGAGGAATTGGCAGTTTACCTTCAATCACTTGGGCATTTATACCCTGAAGCATCTGCATGATGAATTTCTTGGCATCCGGTTCTGCATGGATAGTTCCAGCATTCCAATTAGCAAAGAGTACCTTCCCAACAGTGCTTGCATGAAACGGACCAACAAATCTGGCATTCCACCAAGCGTCAAAGTTGCCAAAACTGCAGGAATTCGGCTCCCAGGATGGATAGAGAGCATCCACACTATTGTTTATCTTGTTCATCGCACATCTGCAATTCTTGTGCACCTTCAGATCATCTGCATCTCTCTAGGAGGTACACCTATTGCAGCCTTTGTAAAATTTCAGTGGGATCAGCTGGGGGCAAACAAATTGCCTGGCATAGAAGTTCGGTTGATAGACTTCTCCACCCAGATGAGAGTTGGGAGGCTTACCCCCACCAAAGGGCAGGTCCCGGGTCAGCATGACATTGATGAACTTCTTCCTGAAGTCAATTCTGGCAACTTCATCTTCAGGCTCCATCTCAAAAAGTTTGTATCCAGACTGGAACATTAGATATTCTTCAATTGACCTCTTGGGCACCTCTGTTGACATAAGGGGAAGCGATATGACCTGGTTTTCAGGCAGAACTGTGTTAGGGAACCTCAGTTCTGGGAAGTACACCTATAGCCAGATCTATATCATCTAGAATGCAGCCGGAGTTGAGATATATTCAGGGTGCTATCCAGAGTAACGCTGTGGAGGTTCTTGTACAAGTGTGCCAGAATTGTGGGACCAAGCCCCACATCCGTGTGATGGTGCAGAGCCTCTGCCAGATGTCTATATTCGAGCAGAACTGCAGAGGAACAATTTAGAAATATGAACCTGTTCAGCCAATATAGAAGGAACAACATGTGCTGCTAATCCTAATCCTTATCCTTCTTAGAACTGAACTTTTTCAGAAAATTGGAGAATGAGCAGTTTTGGTTGATTACCGCAAAGGAGATGGTGAACGTTTTGGCCATCTTCCCACCATTCTTTCTTCTGTGATAATCTCCGACAACATCAACAGGTCTTCCATGAGGCCTGAACCCAAAGATTTGGGCCATGTCCAACAGAGTTGGGGACATTAGACCTAAGCGAAAGTCGAAGGTGTTGTTAGCAGAATTCCAGAAACAGAGAGCAGCAGCTAACAGGTTCTTGTCCATATTCACAAACTGCTTGGACAGAAGAAAGGGGAGGATGAAATCTGATTTTTGCAGGGCTTTTCAACAAAAAAGGGTAAAATTGTATTTTACTTTTCTAATTTGGACAGACCCAATGAATCGAGGCCTCCTCTTTGGCCAAATCCAAAACAAAATTTGAAAACTATGTATTAAAACCCAACAAAAAAAAAAAAAAAAACTCTATGTCTTAAATCCTAATTAGTAAGAATTGTTATGTCTAATACCTAATTTTTCTTTTATTTTATAGATAATCATTCAAAGATTATCTCTACAAAAAATCACTTGAATCCAATATCATTTGACCACTCAATTAAATTATTGAAATTTAAGTACTTTCTTGAAGCATCGTATTCATTGATTTTGTTGGTCTCAATTAGATGCCTTGATGATTTTCAATTTGCATGATTTTTTGAAAGGATGATCTCTGAATGAAGATGTGAAAAATAGATGGTTTGGATTGTTGAAAAAAATTTCGTAGGGAATCCTTAATAAAATGATTTGAGGAATCCCTCTATGAAAGGGGACTGATATATATATATATATATATAGACATTATTTGATATGCAATCCAAATTAAGGTTTAATATTATAACTAGTTTATACTTTTTATGAACATGAACTGTAAACAAATTATGTAGCACATTTAGGGTGCGGCCGGCACTCTGTAACATACTTTCTGCCTTTATTTGCTTGGCTCTAGCATAGGCATCCCAACTAAGATTGCAAACTCAGAATAATCAAAAAGAGAGATAAAGCTTGAAAAAATCAAGCTATAACAAAACAAATAAAACTTTCACAACAAAGGAGAGATGAAGAGTTCTTATTAAACCGAACCAAACCAGATGAATAGTATCGGATCAGTTCTAATTTGAGGCAAAAACCGGTCCAAACCGAACCGTGCCCACATCTAGTTCTTACAAAAGAGAGGTAAAAAGTTCTCACAAAAGGAGATGTGAAAACTACATAGAGAACCCAAAGAGTCTCTGCAATTTATTCCAAACATAAAGAAACCGCAAAAAAAATAGTGATGAAAATCTAACGCTGAAATGCTGGTAGAGATCCAACACCGAAAGGCAGCTACAAAATTAAAATGCAAGGCCAAGACAAACAACCTTAATTAAAGATTAAAGTCCACAACAAGAAGATCCTGAGATCCTATCTTACGAACTACCACCACAAAAAGTCAGCTTCCGGGGGCCCGCCAGGCTGGCTTCTCTTTGTAATCTTTTCTTTTCTAAAGGAAAAAAAAAAACTAAACTAAGATAGCGGTGATTGGAATCAATACATGGCATTAATTTAAGATAAGCTCAACAGCTACAGATATGAATCAGACTCAATCAACCTTGCACGCAAGTTCTACTCAATGATAAATTTCCCATAACCTCGAGCAGCCTGAAGAACCTGCCCCCAGCTACCAAGTTTCACATTGAGTGAGTACCCACCATAATTATGATCACCTCAGACTTACTATTTATATATAGACAAGGTAAATAATCGACCGACGTCTTTCATCATGAAAAAGAAGATGGGCAAAAACCAGCCACTCGTTGAAAGTTAGCTAGCCCACCAGTCCTATATATAAATAATCTCTCCATTTGTATGAGTGAGCACAAAAAAGATCAAAAACATGACTTCTACGACAGTAGCTCATAACAAGCCTCATGCTGTTTGTGTTCCAGTCCCAGTTCAGAGCCATATAAAAGCCATGCTCAAGTTGGCAAAGCTCCTTCACAACAGAGGCTTCCACATAACCTTTGTCAACACGGAGTTCAACCACAGACGCTTTCTTAAGTCTCAAGGCCCCAACTCTCTTGATGGCTTGCCTGATTTTCGGTTCGAAACCATCCCCGATGGCCTTCCGGACTCCGATGAAGGTGCAACGCAAGATGTCACTTTGCTTGCTGAGGCCGTTGTAAAAGATGGTTTCTTGGCTCCGTTTCGTAACCTCCTCATAAAACTCAAGGACGCAGAAACTTCCAATAATAATCCTCCGGTGACTTGCATTGTTTCCGATGGTTTCATGTCGCCGTTCGCCATCAAAGCTGCCGAAGAAATTGGACTCCCTATTGCACTCTTCTTCACTATTGCTGCATGCAGCTTCATGGGATTTAAACAATTTCGCGCTTTGGTCGAAAAAGGACGTGCCCCACTCAAAGGTGAGATTAATTCATGTTTACACTTTCAGTTTGTCATTCTGTTCTCTTAATTTATTTATTTTATGATTTCAAAACACTCACAAAAAGACGTGTAGAATGACAAAATGAAAATGGGAATAGCATCGTACCTTGTATATGATCGATAGTGTAACCGCTTTTTTTAAACATACCTCAAATGGATATTTTCCCATTTAGCTAATTATTAATTGGTTGTTAATGTAGATGAGAGCTGCTTAACGAATGGATTTTTGGACGAGGTCATAGATTGGATTCCAGGAATGGAAGGTATACGTTTAAGGAATCTCCCATCCTTCTTTCGAACCACAAATCCGGACGATGTCTTGTTTAACTTGAGCATGGTGGCAACAGATGAAGTTCATAAAGCTGCAGCACTTGTACTTCTTACATTTGATGCTTTGGAGAAAGATGTTCTGAGTGCACTCTCATCTATGCCTAATATTCCACCTGTTTATACCATTGGCCCTATCGAATTACTTCTCAATCAGATACCAAAAGACCCTTTGAAGAACTCTGTTGGGTACAGTCTATGGAAAGAAGAAACTGAATGTCTCCAATGGCTGAACTCCAAGGCACCAAACTCAGTTGTTTATGTGAACTTTGGGAGCATAACGGTCATGACACCAAATCAACTTGTTGAGTTTGGTTGGGGACTCGCAAATAGCAAGCTTCCTTTCTTCTGGGTAATTAGGCCAGATTTGGTTGTTGGTGAATCAGCAATTTTGCCACCAGAGTTTGTAGCTGAAACAAAAGAAAGAGGTCTAATAGCAAGTTGGTGCCCACAAGAACAAGTCCTTAACCACGCATCAGTCGGAGGGTTTTTGACGCACAGTGGCTGGAATTCAACCCTTGAGAGTCTAACTGCAGGTGTGCCTATGCTTTGCTGGCCATATTTTGGTGACCAACAAACTGACTGTTACTATACTTGCAATGAATGGGGCATTGGCATGGAGATTGATAATGATGTCAAGAGAGATGAAGTAGAGAAGCTTATTAAAGAGTTAATGGAGGGAGAGAAGGGTAAGAAAATGAAAAATAAGGCCATGGAGTGGAAGAAACTGGCAGAAGAGGCAACTGGTCCTCATGGTTCTTCATCCACAGGCTTTGACAATCTAGTCAATCAAATTCTGTCAAGGAAAAGTTAGCTGTCATCCATATAAGAGCACCTAATTGGTGAGGCAATAGCTTACCAAGGTGATGGAAAAACATGTACTCTCTTAGACATTATCATGGCAATAGCACATGTTTATTTTAACTCTCTAATAAAATCACAATAGATGACGTTTAGTGTCGGAACAAATGATAGTCACAAATTAAATTAAAAGTGATGTTAAAGACAATCGCTTACGTGAGCAGTTGCATCACATCTTTTAAACTAATATATGACTTTTTAACATTTAGTAATTGATACGTACTGATATTAACAAAATCCTCATCAAATCTACCCTTTAATTTTCTTCCTTTAGTTATTTGACTGGTAAGATTTTTCTTTTTTAATTTCCCACCAAATTAAAAAAAAAAATTGGTGATAGAAACATGTACTCTCTTAGACGTTACCAAGGCAATAGCACATGTTTATTTTAACTCTCTAATAAAAATCACAATAGATGATGTTTAGTGTCGGAACAAATGATAGTTACAAATTAATCGCTTATGTGAGCAGTTGCATCACATCTTTTAAACTAAATATTTGGTTGTATGGTTCGAAGTGCGGTTAAACATTATGGCCAAAAAATAATGATATGGGTGCCGATTAATTCTCTTTCGTCCACTTATACTTCTTTGGTTTTATTAATATTTTTCATAATAACATACAATTTCTAACAAGGAAGTGTAAATGAACAAATGAGAAGTGGGAATATACAATTTCCAATAAAATAAGTGTAAATGGACAAAAAATGAGTGGGAAAATTGTGGAACATCATCTAACATGTTGGTATAAATAGAAGATTCCCTTTTATAAATAATATCTAGATTGTGCTAGAAAACAAGGCAGGCAAATAGAGTCATCATAAGATAAGGTCCTATTTAAAGAGAAATAATGTTACAATGAACCGCTTTTTTTTTTTTTTTTTTTCTAAATTTTTAAAGCACACGATGTGAATCTAATAAAAAGATCACAAAGGAAGAGACATGCAAGATTAAATGCTCTAAATCATCTGAGTTAGAACAACTCCTATTTTTTACTAATTCATTGTAAACACTGAGCATGATATTTGTAATTCAACTTAGCCCACTAAATAACGCAAATAAAAAAAATAAAAAATAAAAAAGCATTCATCAATTTAGCCCAAAGCCCAATTATTTCTAATCCACTCCACTTTTTTTTAAATATAATCAAGAGTCCATACTACAAGAGAGAAGGAAGTTTCTCACACACTTTATCAAATGTCATAGGGTTCGAATTTAAAACCACTGGTGCTGGTCTGCAAATCAAGTGACTTTTTCACTGAGAATATATTTGTATGCTCTCATATTAACAAAATCCTCATCCGCCACCACAAATCTACCCTCTATTTTTCTAACTTTGATGCATCCATCGGACTACGCACTCCATTTAGTTGTTTGACTGGTGAGATTTTTCTTCTTCCTTTTTTTCGCTTTTTTAATTTTAACGTTCTCCTACATTTTCTTATCTTGGCGGCGTTCAAGACAAGTAATCAATACTTGTTGTCAATACTTTATAATTTGACTACCCATATACCCGAATATGCGTACCCGAAGCAAATAATAAAAATAATAATGCAACATGTATTCAATTTGATCTTGGCCACTCCACCATTTTAAGAGAGACTACATGAGCAACAAACACATACACATAATCTACATAAGCAGCAAACACAAACACAAAATATAATCTAAGCCAGATGGGTTCCAAGGCAGCAGCTAATAAACCTCATGTTGTTTGTGTTCCAGCTCCAACTCAAAGTCATATAAAGGCAAACCTCAAATTTGCAAAGCTCCTCCACAATAGAGGTGTTCATGTAACCTTAGTCAACACAGAGTTCAACCACAACCGCTTTCTTATATCTCTTGGACGCAACTCCCTTGACGGGTTGCCCGATTTTAGATTCGAAACTATTCCTGATGGCCTTCCAGCTCGTTCAGATTAAGATGCAACCCAAGATGTCTCTTTGGTTGCTGATTCTGTTCGCAACAAACTCTTGGCCCCGTTTCGAGACCTCCTTATGAAACTCGATGACAGATCAACTTCCAACAGTGATATCAATCCTCCAGTGACTTGCATTGTTTCAGATGGTTTCATGCCATTCACAACCACAGCTGCAGAAGAAATTGGAGTTCCTATAGTGCTTTTGTTTACTATTGCTGCATGCAGCTTCATGGGCTATAAGGAATACCCTGCTTTGGTGGAAAAAGGTCTTGCGCCCCTCAAAGGTGAAATAAATGTTTTTTAAGGAATTATTTGTATGATATTATTGATTAACAAATGAAGCTTTTCTCTAATTAAATCTTACTTTGGGTGTTGATTATGTAGATGAGAGCTGTTTGACAAATGGCTTCTTGGACAAGGTAATAGATTGGATTCCAGGAATGAAAGGTATTCGTTTGAGGGATCTACCGGCGAATTTTCGAACTACAGATCCCAATGACGTCATGTTTAACTTTGCCTTGGAATCAATTGAAAGAGTTCATAAAGCTTCAGCAGTTGTGCTTCATACTTTTGATGCATTGGAGCCAGATGTTTTGAATGCTTTGTCATCTATGCTTCCACTTGTTTATGCCATTGGCCCTGACCAATTACTTCTCAATCAATTACCAGAAGACACTTTGAAGCATATTGGATACAGTTTATGGAAAGAAGAAACTGAATGCCTCGAATGGCTAAAATCCAAGGCACCAAATTCAGTTGTGTATGTGAATTTTGGAAGCCTAGCAGTCCTGACACCACAACAACTTGTTGAGTTTGGATGGGGACTTGCAAATAGTAAGCTTCCTTTCTTTTGGGTAATAAGGCCTGATTTGGTTGTTGGTGAATCAGCAATTTTGCCACCTGAGTTTGTAGCTGAAACAAAGGAAAGAGGTCTAATAGCAAGTTGGTGCCCACAAGAGCAAGTCCTTAACGACCCATCAGTCGGAGGGTTTTTGACACACGGCGGTTGGAATTCAACCATTGAGAGTTTGTGTGCAGGAGTGCCTATGCTTTGTTGGCCATTTTTTGCAGACCAACAAACAAACTGTTACTATGTTTGCAATGAATGGGGAATTGGCTTGGAGATCAACAATGATGTCAAGAGAGACCAAGCAAAGCAACCCTCATCCCCTCCCCTACTCCTTTCCCAGCTCTTCCCCTTTCCTCTCCTCTTTTCTTCTCCCCATCTTTCTCCCCTCTCCTACCTCCCGTATACCCGTTCCCTCTGCTTCTCACCCGCCCTTCCTCCTTGTCCCTCCTTTCCTTTTGCTCCTTCCCTTCCTCGCAGTTTTAGGCTGGGATTGTGTGACTGGCTCTTTTGGTTTTTCGGTTTTCTTTTTTGCAAATCCGGAGTTGTCAATTTTTTTCGAGTTGCTTTGGGACCACTTTGCTGCCTCTGTTGGTTGCTTTGCAGATCTTTTGTCGACTTTGGTTGCTGCTTTTGATTTCGGGTTTTTTGTTTGCAGTTTCGGTGTTGAATTTAGTGCTTCTTGCTGTGTCTATTTGTATTTTATTTTACTCGTGAGAGTTAAAAGTTGTAATTGTACTTGTAGTTTGGGCGTCTCGGTCGTTTGGCAGTAAGGTGGGTTGTGTTCTATGCTTGATTTATCTAGGCTCTTGGTTTCTTTACCGCATTTTCTCTGGCCATGTGTGGTTATGAGTGGAGATACAACGTTTATGCCGGTGTATTCCCTCCTATCTGGATTAACCTTTGGTGGGTTACTCTGCTTCCACATTTTTATAACCTTGTATGGGTATTTGTTTTTGTACTACCCTTTACAACTAACAATCTTTGTGCTTGATTTATAAATGCAATGTTGCTTAAATATGAATACGGGTTTTCAATATGTTCAGATATTTTATTCTTCTCCATAAGGAGGTATATATATGAGTTTACAGAGTGCTTTACAAGGAATGAGATTCAATTAGGAATTAGGAAAGTATCTCCTAATTATACACAGATTTGTCAACTAAATGGAATGAGAAAGTAAATCCCTTAATTAATCAAGGAAATAAATCTCCTTGATTAATTAGGAGACTCACGTCAACACCCCTCCTCAAGTTGGTGCATATACGTCACCAATGCCCAACTTGGTAAGTGAGTCATAAAACACTCTGCTACAAACAGCTTTGGTTAAGATATCAGCTAATTGATGTTCTGATTTTACGAATGGTAGGCGGATGATCTTCTTCTCAATTTTTTCTTTGATAAAATGTCTATCCACCTCAACATGTTTGGTTCGATCATGTTGAACTGGATTATGGGCAATATCAATAGCTGACTTGTTGTCACAATGCAACTACATTGACTTTTCTGGCTTGAAACCCAATTCTGTCAAGAGTCTTCTGATCCATAGCAATTCACAAACTCCATGGGCCATTCCTCGATACTCTGCTTCTGCACTAGACCGAGAAACCACATTTTGTTTTTTACTCCGCCAAGTGACTAGATTACCTCCCACGAAGGTGAAGTAGCCTGAAGTAGAGCGTCTGTCAGTAATGGATCCAGCCCAATCAGCATCTGTATATCCCACAACTTCAAATCTCTATTCTTTGAGAACATTAATCCTTTTCCAGGGGCTAACTTTAAATACCTTAAGATTCGATCAACTGCATTCCTATGAGACACACTGGGTGAATGCATAAACTGGCTAACCACACTCACATCATATGCAATATCTGGTCTTGTGTGGGCTAAATATATTAACCTTCCAACAAGGCGTTGGTACTGTTCCTTATTGGTTGGTTCTTGATCCATACCTTCACACAATTTGTGATTCATCTCGATTGGTGTGTCAGCAGGCTTACATCCAAGCAATCCTGTTTCAGCAAGTAGATCCAATACATACTTCCTCTGTGACAGAAATATACCATTTGCGGACCTTGCTACTTCAATTCCAAGAAAGTACTTCAGATCACCTAAATCATTCATCTCAAATTCCTGAGACAAATACTTCTGCAGTTTCAATTGCTCTCCTGTGTTGTTTCCAGTCACAACTATGTCATCCACATAAACAATCAGTGCGGTAAGCTTCTTTCCATCACGCTTCAAGAAAAAAGTGTGATCCGAATTACTCTGTGTATATCCAAAAAACTTCATGGATTTAGTGAATCTACCAAACCATGCCCTGGGAGACTGCTTTAATCCATACAATGACTTTTTGAGCTTGCAAACTTGATTCCCCTTGTCACGAGTGAAGTTACATCCTGGTGGTAAATCCATATATACTTCTTCTTCCAGGTCTCCATGTAAGAATGCATTCTTTACATCAAACTGATGTAATGGCCAATCGAGATTTGCTGCTAGAGACAGGAGGACTCTGATAGTTTTGATCTTGGCTACTGGGGCAAAGGTTTCTTGGTAGTCTATCCCATATCTCTGTGTGTATCCCTTTGCCACCAATCTAGCTTTATATCTTTCAATAGATCCATCTACCTTGAGTTTCACAGTATAGATCCACTTGCATCCCACTGTCTTCTTTCCATGAGGTAATGGCATGAGTTCCCATGTGCCATTCTTCTGGAGAGCTCGCATTTCTTCATTCATGGCTTCTTTCCATTTTGGGTCTTCAAGTGCTTCAGTTACACTGTTGGGAACAAGTATGTCGGCTAACTGCTTCACAAAGTGTACCTGTGACTCAGATAATCTGGTGAGGGATACATAATTGTTGATGGGATATTTCCCCTTTGCATTAAGATCTGCTTCGTAATGAACTGGGGGTTTACCACGATTCTTCCGTTTTGGAATCTGATATGTAGGCTCTGCGCCTTCTGAAATGCAATCAGTTATTTCATTAATGTTATCAGTTTCAGGTAGAGAAGTTACCTGAATGACGTCCTCAGCAAATGATTGGTGTGGTACTGGAGCTGAAGAATTCTCCGGAGCAGGCACAAAATCTTCAATTCTCTCCTCCTGAGTGTGATGGCTGGGATCGGACTGAAGCGGAACAATTTCAGAAAAAACTGGGGGGAGCGACCGGTCGTGAGGGTCAGGCGACCGATCGCTTTCAGGCAGAGTCGTGGACGTGCGTTGCGATGTGCGTGGCGACCGGTCGTGAGAGGCATGCGACCGGTCGCTTTCAGGCAGAGTCGTTTGCGTGCGTGGCGACCGGTCGTTAGAGACATGTGATCGGTCGCTTTCAGGCAGAGTCGTTTGCGACAAGTTGTTTGCATCTGGCGACCGGTCGTTTTCGTCTGGCGACCGGTCGCTAGAGGTCTGCGACCGGTCGTTCTGAGTCTGGAACGAATCTGGAAAAACTGCTGAAGTAAAAAATTCATAAATTTGAGAAGGATCCTCCTGTGCATCCGAAAAATAGCTCTCTTGTTCCCGGAACGCAACATCCATAGAAGTATACACTTTCTGACTTGGAGGATGATAACAACGGTAACCTTTCTGATGAGGTGCATACCCAATGAACACACACTTGTCGGCACGGGGATCTAATTTGCTGCGTTGGTGATCATGTAAGTGGACAAAGACTACACAACCAAATATGCGGGGTTCCAGGTTTTGGGTGGGAGGTATTTGGCTATGGTGTTGGAGTGTTTGAAGGGGGGTTCGGAATTGGAGGATACTAGAGGAAATCCGATTGATAAGATAAGCCGCAGAGAGTACGGCTTCTCCCCAAAAAGACCGAGGCATATTTGCACCAAAGAGGGATGCACGAACGACTTCCAGTAAGTGTCTATTCTTTCGTTCAGCCACACCATTCTGTTGGGGAGTGGAAGGGCATGAGCGTTGATGGATGATACCGTGAGCTTGGAAGAACTCATTAAGATCATGGTTAAGAAATTCCCCACCATTGTCAGACCGAAGAACCTGAATTCGGGTATGAAATTGTGTCTCCACCATGTGATAAAACTGTTGAAACTTGGAACTGACTTCCCCTTTAGTTTTGAGAAGGGAAACCCAGGTCATGCGTGTGCAATCATCAATAAACGTGACAAACCATCTAGCTCCCCCGGGAGTGGTAATTTTAGAAGGGCCCCAAACATCAGAATGAACAAGGGAAAAAGGAATTAAACTTTTATTGGAACTTAAGGGAAAGGGAACACGATGGCTCTTGGCCAGTTCACAAATGTCACACTTAAAACTAGAACTCTCTAAATCTGAAAATAATGAAGGAAATAGCTTCTGTAAATATCCAAACGAAGCATGTCCAAGATGGCGATGCCATAACCATACTTCGGAAGTTTTCTTCTCAACACTTGTCCCCCCAATTTTGTAAGCTTGACTGAGGCTGGCTTCACTGTCAAATGCCAGGTCCAAATAATAGAGTTTGCCCCTCCTAGTACCACAACCAATCGTCTTGCTGCTGAGAATGTCCTGAAAAACACAATGAGTAGGCCAAACGGTTACGGTGCAATTCAAAGCCGTAGTAATTTGGGCAACAGACAAGAGATTATGATGTAAGGATGGAACAATCAACACAGAATCCAAAGTGAGGGAGTCAGAGAGAGAGAGGGAACCCTCCCCAATCACTGGGGAGGGGGTACCATTGGCATTAAACACCACTGATTGAGAAGGCGGTGTATGAGAGATAATTTGTCCCGGATCAAAGGTCATGTGATCAGTGGCTCCGGTGTCAATGACCCATGTGTGTTTCTTTGAGGAACTATGCAAAACATAACCTTGGGTACCTGATGTGGCTACAGAGGCAGAGGCAGGAGCCAGTGCAGGTGGAGCAGCAGGACTTACAGGATTTGTGACGGAAGATGTGTGGAGGGAGTTGCTCTTATTCCTGCGAGGAGCTTTGGAGTGGTCCCACCAATCCGGGTACCCAATGAGTTCATAACAGCGAGCACGAGTATGTTTGCTCCCACCACAATGAGTGCATTTGGTCTCCGGACGAGAGCTTGTGGTCTGAGTCTGAGAAGCGCCACCGGTAGAGGGCGGAGGGCCCCTCGGACGTTGAGTGGCCAGAACCGCAGTGTCTGGAGTACTGGCCATGGTCAATCGTTGTTGAGCTTCGTGACGTACATATGCAAAGGTTTGGTCAAGGTCTAATTTGGGGTCTTTGCGCAGGATCTCCCCCCGGACTTGATCAAACTGAGGATCGAGCCCGGCAAGGAAAAGGTGAACACGAAGACGATCCAGTTCAGTCTGGCGCTCAGTGACGTCGGCGTCACAGTGCATGCGATTCGGAGTGCGATGATCAATCTCCTGAAAGATGGTCTGCAGCTGGCTGTAGTATTTGTGGACAGGAGCACCATTCTGTTTAATGGTGAATGCCCGTTTGTTGAGATCAAACAGAAAAGTTTCATCCCCCCCATCAAAGTAGGTTTTCTTCACGGCATCCCAGATTTCTTTGGCGGTACTAAAACGGATGAACCGACCCATCAAGTCTGGAGACATGGAGTCGATGAGCCACCCTTTGACCCTAAAGTTCTCCGTACACCATTGGCTGTAAGTGGAGGAGACCTTAGAGGGCCGCGGAGTGTCGCCGGTGTGGTACCCCAATTTTTCACGGCTAGCAATACGTAACTCCATGACCTGAGACCATAAGGCATAATTGGTCTCTGTCAAGGTGATGCCAGTAGGAAACGAAGCGTTGTCACTCTGAATAGTAACAATTTGGGGGGATGAGGAAGTGGAGTCGGTGGTTTTGGAAACAATATCCATGGCAGCGGAAGGATTGAAAAATACGAGGGAAAAACTGTTTAGGGGTTCGGATATGTGTTTAGGGTTCGGATATGTGTTTAGGGTTTCGGATTCAGGATACGAGGATACGGGTTCGTGTTTCAAGGAATTCGATACGAGGGATTCGGGTTTCAAGAAATTCGATACGAGGATTTAGAGACAACCTAGGATCGATTGCTCTGATACCATGCTTAAATATGAATACGGGTTTTCAATATGTTCAGATATTTTATTCTTCTCCATAAGGAGGTATATATATGAGTTTACAGAGTGCTTTACAAGGAATGAGATTCAATTAGGAATTAGGAAAGTATCTCCTAATTATACACAGATTTGTCAACTAAATGGAATGGGAAAGTAAATCCCTTACTTAATCAAGGAAATAAATCTCCTTGATTAATTAGGAGACTCACGTCAACAAATGTATCGCTTCCTCTCAAAAAGAAAAACCTAGATTTTGTTATTATGTGTACACCTTTCCCTTGTTGGTTCTTTAGCAAGATCAAATCTCATATATATCGTGGTTGGAAGATTTAATACATCTCAGTTTAAATAATACTTGGATCTAATAGACCTGTGCGAAAGTTAGTCTATCAATACAATTATTTCATCAATACGCAAAAACAAAAACAAAAAATCATATAAAAATGCATGGCACATGTTCATACTTACTTGTTACGTTATCTCCATCAATGTGATTCCACATCCTCAAAACAAAAACCATAGAAAAAGAAAAGGCATGCCACCTCAATCTGTATTATAATTCTAGAAATTGAGGATGAAGATTTCACTTGGCCATTTGTTCCAAAAACCAACAATATATAGGCACCAAGTACCATCTGCATATTAACTCACAAGATCAGAGATAGGCATGGTTTCTATAGAGGTAGCTACTCAGAAGCCTCATGCTTTATGTATCCAATTCCCATATCAAGGCCACTGTTTGGGCCTAAATTCCACGCGCCAGCCCATCTGACTATTGGCCCATATCAACAATAGTGGCTTGGGCTTTGTTTTACCAAAATCAGAAGTCAGCCTTGAATGTTTTAGAAGCCCAAACCATTGCGAACCAATTGCAATAAATAATTTTACAGGTTAAATATTAATTGCCATTAATGGTGATTTAATATGTGTTTGTGCCTAATAAATCACGGCCATGAATTGGCCGGGGGAACTTCTATTCTCGGCCTCAAGCTGAAACGCAGCGTTTTGTCAGGGTGTTTGGCTTTCCAGAGAAACAAGAAAAAATCACCAAGGCATGGTTATCTCGGCCAAGGTTATAGGCCGAGGCCGAGATCGAACAAGGTCACGGCCAAAGGCATTAAAGTCAGATCATCACGTGACAGCAGGGTCCCACGCTTCATTTAATGAAGCAAGGTCTCTGTTTATTACAGCAAACCCACTGGCCAAGAATGAGCATTTAATGCGCGAGGGAAGGTGGGAAGTGATTGGAGTCAGGATTTGGTGACAGAGATCAGAGTGATTAGACGCCAACATTCTCACAAAGCTCTTTGCAGCTTGAGAGATTAGGTAATTGGCTATCAGAGCAATAAATGCGTCTCCACGGCCAGAAGCGCAGAACCCACAATCAGGGCGGCGGCCGAGATTCACCGGGATTCATGGAGTCACACCACCATACTTCACGATCCCAAATGTCGATTAGACTACCCACTTGGCATAATCAGGCTCCACCATGCAGATTTTCAGCCTCGATTACCCCTCCAGGAGCTCTACCTATAAATACAAGACTCAGGACTACTTTCAAAGGGTTCAAACACCAAACAAAAGCCTCCCACGGAGCAACTTATATTTTCCTGTAATGCACTTTCAATATCTTTACTTGCTTTTCTAGGAGTAGTGTTAGTTTGTAAGGAAAATCCATTCATCAATATATCAAACGACCCTTGATTTTCAAGGCGCCAGAGCACCACCCTTGTTATTTCGCTCACTCACCCCATATATCATACGACCGCCGCTCATTGAGTAGCGCGCCGGAGCACCGCCCTAAAACCCACCAAACACCACCACTCAAAGGCCTTGTAGTTCAGGCCGTGAACCTTACAGCCGAGACTAGTTCCTCTCTCGGCTACAATCGTTTGATTAGAAGACGAGTTCAGACAGGCGCACTATCTAAACACTATCGCCCACTTCAAACATCTCGACGCACGGTAGACCGTGCTGGCACGCCCGCGCACAAACGCACCCCGTCCAAAAGCAGGAAACTGCGTGTTAACGCACATCCCCTCGGCCCGGAACCCCAGGCCGTGAGATTTGCGCGGCAGACAATATGGAAAAACCAAATTTAATTGGTTTTAATTGAAACCAGCTTCTAGTTTCTCCAAAGGCTCAAGGAATGATCATAACCGTTGATTTACTAATTCAAGGATCAAATCAACAGACAAAGGTGAGGGTTTTCTCTCCACAAATGCCCACATGACTCCAAAGACAAGACGTCAAACAGGGCAGAGGACGTACTGGGGAGTTGGTAGAGAGGTTAAATCTGAAAACCACTCCCCATAACCATTTAATGATAGAAAAGAGGGCCAAGTTTCCTCCCCATTCTCGTGAAGATTTTTCGTCTGTGCAAGTTGGGTCTACAAGAGATAAACGAGAAATAAGAGAGTTGGTTGTTAGAAGGTCAAAACTAATCATCATGAGAACTGACTCTTGATGGAGGCTTTTCTTGTCAGTTTAACCACTACCCTTTTTACGCTGGAACACATAATTCTCTCAACAAATATGTTCTCCATATATTAAGGAATAATCACTCATGCAGATCTCCTATAAATATAGGAGGATGTGAATGGGATAGAGGACAACAAAAAATTCAATCAAAACCAAAACTCTCAGTCATACTAACAAAAGCAAGCAAGATCACACGATCTCAAAAGTTTTCAAACTTTGAAACAACCAAGTTCTTTGGTCTGCAAAAGTCATCCAGTCTCTGACAAAACAGGTAGAACTCAGACTTCCGACTTCAGCTCAACCCAAAGAAGCAGTTCACAAAGGAGACGAGATTTCTCTCTTTACCAATTTGGCTCAGCGCAGGTGAATCAAGCAGAATTCAGGTTTTTCATAATATGAAAACCTCAACAAATTTATAGAGATGTCTTGATGTCCCAGAATCACCAGAATAGCTCTCAGGTGATCCACAATTAAGCAGAACAGGTACTGAAGAGTAGTTCCAGGTTAGCAATCATCAATCCAGCCACTTCTAGTCCAGTCCAAACTGAAGAAATCTCAGTTCTGCCTATTTGGCAAGCCTCTCCATGGTTCAAATTGATTAAAGCTCTGCTAATCTCAATATTGGTATCAATTTCCAATTGAACGCTATCAGTTGAGGGTGCTGACGTGTAATTCCAGCACAAATACATCCAGTCCAGCATGAGCCATAGGCAACAATCCAAGTAGAAATCGAAGCCCAATGTTCTGATGTCCTTCCAAACATGGTAGTTCTCTTTTACTTAAGTTGTGTAATAGGCAGTTCTCTTTGAAACAGTTTGATTTATTTTCAATATTCTTTTTGGCTAGAATTACTAGTTTTACTGTGGGAAATTGTAAAGTCTTCACCCGTCTGAGGCAAGAAAAGAACTTACTTGGAAGATATTCCTCACCCAAATTCACAATCACTTGTTTAAAGTCAGTAACTTGGGGCACAAGTTATTTATTTTTAATAAGTCTGTTAGGGTTTTAATCACTAACAGTGGCACGCTTGCACACCACAGAAAGTTGACTTGTTGACCACAAATGGTTTTCAAGCCAATAAGGAATTTTACCCTATCACCACAAGAACTAAATCAAAATGGGTGAACAATTTGGCAAGCCCAGTAGGACCTCACAATATACATACTCCTAAAAACATATTTTAGTGTATGAATATTGGAAGTTCTAGCCAGAATCCATGTTTTTCCATGGAAAAAGGTCAACCAGCTGTCCGGGAAGAAGGATTTGAATCAGAAGAAAGTGATGCCAGATAGTCAGCTCACGGCAGTACCAGAAGTAGACGTTCCCAGTCCAGTTCCAAGAGGTTGAACTAGATACAGGAGGCAGTGCTCCGACAGGAAGTTGCAACTCAGAGATGTCAGGATACTCTGAACAATATGACAGCCATGATGCAGTGGCAAGTCAACAGGCAGTTCAAGAAGGATCGTGAGGCTGCTGCTACAAGAAATCCAAATCCAGACGCTCCTTTTCGACCTCCACCAAGATTAGCATGTCCGTACCAAGAAAATCCTCTCATTGCACAAATGACTGGAGTACCTGAACCGGCAGAGACTCAGGCTAGACAAACAGGAGGAGCCTTTGTCGTCCAAGAGTAGGAGGTTTCGGCTCTTCCAGCAAGCACAACAGCAGTTCAGGCTCCTCGGAATCAGCCAGAACTTCCACCTGTTCCAAGGCCGGAGGTTCCACAAGGTCTACTAGTGGCACATCTACCTGAACATCCAATAGTGGTGCCTTATAGACCTAGAAGGATGGATCCCAATCCATTTCCCCCACTAGCAAGGGGCAGAAGAGGCAGGGGAGTAATTAACCATTTTGCCAACTGTCACATCCCGGATCGGCTCCGCCATAGCACGATATTATCCGCTTTGCCCCCCCCCCCCCTCTCTGGCCCTCACGGTTTTGTTTTTAGGAGCTCATGACCAACTTCCCAGTGGGTCACCCATCCTGGGATTGCTCTAGCCCCCAACTCGCTTAACTTCGGAGTTCCTACGGCTCCGAAGCCAGTGAGCTCCCAAAAGGCCTCGTGCTAGATGGATGCGGGTGCGTACATATAAGGCACATCAACCCCCTCTCCGTTGGTCGATGTGGGATCTTACAATCCACCCCCCTTAGGGGCTCGACTTCCTCGTCGGCACACTCGCACCACACGGCAGAGTGGCTATGATACCAAATTGTCACATCCCGGATCGGCTCCGCCGTAGCACGATATTATCCGCTTTGGGCCCCCCCTCTCTGGCCCTCACGGTTTTGTTTTTAGGAGCTCACGACCAACTTCCCAGTGGGTCACCCATCCTGGGATTGCTCTAGCCCCCAACTCGCTTAACTTCGAAGTTCCTACGACTCCGAAGCTAGTGAGCTCCCAAAAGGCCTCGTGCTAGATGGATGCGGGTGCATACATATAAGGCACATCAACCCCCTCTCCGTTGGTCGATGTGGGATCTTACACCAACTTTGAAAGAAACAGGCCAGGACGAAACTGGAGAAACCCTCGATATTTCTAGGAAGATGAAGACCATACAGAATTGAATAGAGAGCTGAACAAAACCAGCCATAACAAGATCTGAACTTACCCCCTATTAATGCTTTAAATGACATCGGGGCACTGCAAAGAATGATTAGAGAAATGATGGATCCTGAGGATATAAGAGGAGACAGACCAACCTACAGGAAGCCATATCCGGCCTATATTGATCAAATGCCATTACAACCCTGTTTTAAAGTACCAAATTTCACTCTGTTCAATGGAGAAGACACACACACGCGTCTTTAGTTGAACATATAGGCAGATTCTCAGTCCAATGCCTAGCCATAGAGAATAATCCCTTACTGAAGCTTAGGCTTTTTGGGAATTCCTTGTCTGGGTAGGCTTTTACCTGGTATACCAATTTTCCAGCCAATTCCATACAAACATGGGAACGTATGGAGAATGCTTTCCACAACTACTATTTCATAATTTAGCCAGAAGTCGCCATCAGTGATCTTGCTGCTCTTAAACAGAGCAAGGATAAACCTGCTCAGGATTTCATCACCATGTTTAGAAAGCTCAAAATGAAGTGCAGGATCCCAAAGGAAGAAAGACATTTCATCCAAATGGCTCAGACCGCCCTCAAGATTTCTCTGAGAAAGAGATTCGAAGGAATGGTGTTTGGAGACTTGGTAGAACTGGCAGATAAAGCCTCTAAGTATGAAGAACTGTTAAGGGAAGAACATCAGAAGAGAAATTTTTCCAAAAGTACATACTACAAGACATCATCTTCCTCAGTCCATTTGGTTGAGGTGGAATTAGAAGAGGGTCAAGAGAGTTCAGAAGAGATGGAGGTGGCGATGGCGGTGGCAGAAATGGCAAAGTTAAAGCATCCTATCAGTTGCAAGGCTCTGATAAAGCCACCAAAGGATCAAAAACCACCACCATTCACAGGCGGTTTTGTACCAAACAAGCCGGCACAGAACAAAGTCTACTCTTTTGATTTGACCAAAGTTGACGCTCTGTTCGATGAGATGCTCTTACAAAAGGTAATAGAGATGCCTCATAGACTGCCTAAACCGGAAGAGCTCAAAGGAAGACAGCATTGTAAATGGCATAACTCTTGGAATCATTCCACCAACAGTTATGTTGTTTTCAAGGATGTTATTCAAGAAGGAATAACGGCATGAAAGCTCAAGCTAGCTGAGAAACCTCTTACAGTAACAACAGACCCTTTTCCTCAACCTCAAGTGAACATGGTCAACCTAAACTGGTCAGAACAGGAGAAAGGCAAACTGATAATGGAAGTCAGCCCTAACATGGGTAAAAGAGTCACAAAAGAGGTGAACCAAAGGCCAAAGGCTACTATCTCAGCTGGAATAGTTATGTGCAGCAGGTGCAAATGCGAATGCGAGCTAAAAATAGCTTTGGACGTCTTTGATAGAATCGAAGCACCACTCCAGCAAACCATAGCTCCAGCTCTATCCAGGGGCACAACCAGACAGAGAACCTATCAGAAATTTGCCGAAACATCAAAAAATTAACTGAGCAGCCAAGGAAGGAAATGCCAATTAAAATGCCTGATAATGACAGGCCATTGGCAACTATCATAGAAGGCAGGTGGTATTCTGTAAGAAAGAATTGTAGGCCAACTCTAAAGCTGACTAAAACACAGAGAAGGAGGATACATAGGCAATATTGCACCTTCCTCAGGAACAGGGACATCACGCAAGTGTTTACAGAAGTCAATTCTACCGGAATTGAGAATATTCCAAAGAGGGCGGAAGCAAGATTCCCGAATGAATCATCTTTCCACCAAGATTCATCTTCGAATAATCAGTTGGAACTCTCACAAGTGCAGGATCAAGCCGGGTTCCTTCCAGCAGATGATCAAGAGAACTGGATTGAAGAATATGAGGAAGAACAGTAGTTACACATAATCATAGAATTCAACATAAACAAAAACATAAGGAAGAAACAATAAAACTTAGCCAATTGCGATACTCTTCCGGTGTCTCCAATTTCTCATAGTCTTTGCGTGTGTAACCCTCAAAGGAGTTGTTTCTCATGATTAAATAAAACACCACACATCTGCTCCTACTCTAGTTGGAGTTTTACAGCAGCCCAAAAATAAAGAAAAACCTAATTAAAACATAATTCCAAAATGGGTAAGTAATTGACTCCTCTTCCTACTTGAATTGGGATAACACATCAGTTACTTTGCACGCACGTTTGGGGTCATTCCTCCTCCAAGAAAATTCTGGAAAAATATGTAAATTGTAAGTCTTTGTCTTATCTTTCCAGCCATATATCGCACACCTTGAGGAAAAATCAGGAAAGTCTTCAAATAGTCATTCTTCCACAGAAGTACAGTTTTGACGATATTGCACCTTATGCTGACTTAACTTCAAAGATTGCTCTCATTGGTTGCTCCGAAAATTCTAGAAAAATTCCACAATCATCTTCAAGATCTTAGCTTTCATCTCCAACTGGTCTTGTACTAAAACTCCACCAAAAAGTCGTATTTCTGTTGAAAACCAATTACTTGCTCCAAAAAGCTGAAAATTGAGAAAATAAAGTAATAAGTCCTTTTTAAATCAAATTCTCCTACAAAAACCAAGTATAAAGAGTACATAAATGTGTAAATTTATGGACTTATGACACTGCGACGCTGATGTGACTGAGCGCCAGACGAAATTGGATCGTCTTCGTGTCCACCTCTTTCTTGCCAGTCTTGACCCTGAGTTTGATCAAGTCTGGAGTAAAATTCTACACAAAGATCCTAAATTAGACCTTGACCAAACTTTTGCCTATGTTTGTCGCGAAGCTCAGCAAAGGCTGACCATGACTAGTGTGCCGGTCTACACACTCCATTTAGTTGTTTGACTGGTAAGATTTCTTCCTTTTTTTTCTTTTTTAATTTTAACATTCTCCTACATTTTCTTATCTTGGCGGCGTGCAAGACTAGTAATCGATACTTGTGATTCAGTAATTGGAGGTCAATACTTTATAATTTGACTACCCATATCCAAATATGCGTACTCCGCAAGTCTAAAGGGAAAAGTGAAGCAAAGAATAAAAATAATAATTCAACATGTATTCAATTTCATGGCCACTCCACCACTTTAAGAGAGATTACATAAGCAACAAACACGTACACACACATATCTGCATCTGCTCATAATTAGTGCAAACACAAACACAAACATATCTGAATTTGCTCTTAATTAGTGCAAACACAAACACAAACATATAATCTAAGCCAGATGGGTTCCAAGGCAGCAGCTAATAAACCTCATGTTGTTTGTGTTCCAGCTCCAGCTCAAGGTCATATAAAGGCAAACCTCAAATTTGCAAAGCTCCTCCACCATAGAGGTGTTCATGTAACCTTTGTCAACACAGAATTCAACCACAACCGCTTTCTTAAATCTCTTGGACCCAACTCCCTTGACGGGTTGCCCGATTTTCGATTCGAAACTATTCCTGATGGCCTTCCAGCTCGTTCAGATCAAGATGCAACCCAAGATGTCTCTTTGGCCCTGTTTCGAGACCTCCTCATGAAACTCAATGACAGAACAACTTCCAACAGTGACATCAATCCTCCAGTGACTTGCATTGTTTCAGATGGTTTCATGCCATTCACAACCACAGCTGCAGAAGAAATTGGAGTTCCTGTAGTGCTTTTGTTTACTATTGCTGCATGCAGCTTCATGGGCTATAAGCAATACCCTGCTTTGGTGGAAAAAGGTCTTGCGCCCCTCAAAGGTGAAATAAATGTTTTTAAGGAATTATTTGTATGATATTATTGATTAACAAATGAAGCTTTTCTCTAATTAAATCTTACTTTGGGTGTTAATTATGTAGATGAGAGCTGTTTGACAAATGGCTTTTTGGACAAGGTAATAGATTGGATTCCAGGAATGAAAGGAATTCGTTTGAGGGATCTACCGACGAATTTTCGAACTACAGATCCCAATGACTTCCTGTTTAACTTGTCCTTGGAATCAATTGAAAGAGTTCGTAAAGCTTCAGCAGTTGTGCTTCATACTTTTGATGCATTGGAGCCAGATGTTTTGAATGCTTTGTCATCTATGTTTCCACTTGTTTATGCCATTGGGCCTGACCAATTACTTCTCAATCAATTACCAGAAGACCCTTTGAAGCATATTGGATACAGTTTATGGAAAGAAGAAACTGAATGCCTCGAATGGCTAAAATCCAAGGCACCAAATTCAGTTGTGTATGTGAATTTTGGCAGCCTAGCAGTCCTGACACCACAACAACTTGTTGAGTTTGGATGGGGACTTGCAAATAGTAAGCTTCCTTTCTTTTGGGTAATAAGGCCTGATTTGGTTGTTGGTGAATCAGCAATTTTGCCACCTGAGTTTGTAGCTGAAACAAAGGAAAGAGGTCTAATAGCAAGTTGGTGCCCACAAGAGCAAGTCCTTAACGACCCATCAGTCGGAGGGTTTTTGACACACGGCGGTTGGAATTCAACCATTGAGAGTTTGTGTGCAGGAGTGCCTATGCTTTGTTGGCCATTTTTTGCAGACCAACAAACAAACTGTTACTATGTTTGCAATGAATGGGGAATTGGCTTGGAGATCAACAATGATGTCAAGAGAGACCAAGTAGAGAAGCTTGTTAAAGAGTTAATGGAAGGAGAGAAGGGTAAGAAAATGAAAAATAAGGTCATGGAGTGGAAGAAAATAGCAGAAGAAGCCACCAGTCCACATGGTTCTTCATCCACAAACTTAGACAATTTAGTGAATCAAGTGATCTTAAGAAAAATCTAGATTATTTTCATTAAAGTTTTAACCCTACGTACCATTAGGCCTCTCTTCTCTCTCTAGTCTGAAGAGAGAAAAACCCGTTCGTCCCCTCATCCCCTCCCCTACTGCTTTCCCAGCTCTTCCCCTTTCCTCTCCTCTTTTCTTCTCCCCATCGTTCTCCCCTCTCCTCCCTCCCTTATACCCGTCCCCTCTGCTTCTCACCCGCCCTTCCTCCTTGTCCCTCCTTTCCTTTTGCTCCTTCCCTCCCTCGCAGTTTTAGACTGGGATTGTGTGACTGGCTCTTTTGGTTTTTCGGTTTTCTTTTTGGCAGATCCAGAGTTGTCAATTTTCGAGTTGCTTTGGGACCACTTTGCTGCCTCTGTTGGTTGCTTTGCAGATCTTTTGTCGACTTTGGTTGGTGCTTTTGATTTCGGGTTTTTTGTTTGCTGTTTCGGTGTTGATTTTAGTGCTTGTTGCAGTGTCTATTTGTATTTTATTTTACTTGTGAGAGTTAAAAGTTGTAATTGCACTTGGTAGTTTGGGTGTCTAGGTTGTTTGGCTGTAGGGCGGGTTGTGTTCTATTCTTGATTTATCTAGGCTCTCAGTTTCTTTACCGCATTTTCTCTGGCCAAGTGTGTCTATGAGGGGAGATACAATGTTGATGTTGGTGTATTCCCCCTTATCTGGATTAACCTTTGGTGGGGTACTCTGCTTCCACATTTGTATTGTACTAGCCTTTACAACTAACAACCTTTGTGCTTGATTTATAAATGCAATGTATGGCTTCCTCTAAAAAAGAAAAACCTAGATTTTGTTATTCTGTATACACCTTTCCCTTGTAGGTTCTTTAGCAAGATCAAATCTCGTATATGTATAGTGGTCAGAAGATTTAATACATCTCAGTTTAAATAATACTTGGATCTAATAGACCTTGTGCGAAAGTTAGTCTATCAATACGCACAAAAAACCAAAACAAAAAAAAAAAAAACCATATAAAAATGCATGGCACATGTTCATACTTACTTTTTATGCTATCTCCATCACTGCGATTCCACGTACTCAAAACAAAAATCATAGAAAAAGAAAAGGCATGCCACCTCAAGCTGTATTATAATTCCAGAAAATGAGGAGGAAGATTTCACTTGGACATTTGTTCCAAAAACCAACAATATATAGGTCACCAAGTAACATCTGCATATTAACTGACAAGATCAGAGATAGGCATGGTTTCTTAGAGGTAGCTGATCAGAAGCCTCATGCTTTATGTATCCCATTCCCATATCAAGGCCACATAAGGCCACTCCTCAAGTTTGCAAAGCTCCTACACCATAGAGGTTTCCGAATCACCTTTGTCAATAACAAATACAACCACAGACGCTTTCTTTAAATCTTAGGCCACGACACCCTTGACGGCTTGACAGACTCATTTTGAAACCATCCCAGATGGTCTCCCTCCTTCAGATTCAGATTCAACCCAAGACATCTATGCTTTTTGTGACTCCATTAATCATAATTTCTTGGTTCCATTTCGTGCCCTCCTCGCAAAGCTTAATGATGCTGCAACTTCCAACAATACCCCTCCTGTGACCAGCATTGTCTCAGATGGTTTCATGAGCTTCTCAATCACAGCTGCTGAAGAACTTGGACTTCCTATTGTGTTGTTCTTTCCTACTGCTTCTTGTGGCTTCATGGGCGTCAAGCATTACCGCGCTCTTGTGGAAAAAGGATTTACACCACTAAAAGGTAAAGGGAGGAGCCAGAAATTAATTAGTAATGTTCTGTTTTTTATTAACTAGTAACATTCTGTTTTTGTCGAGAGCAGGTACCACAGTGGTGGCGGCCTCCCCCCTTCCCCCTGCTTGACACCCAGGTTCGAAACCCAAGGGGTTTCTTTCCTCCCAATATAACCAAAAAAAAACATTCTGTTTTTTTAGCTTAACTATAGTAACATTAATCTGTTTTCAATGTTGCAGAGAGTTGATGGAGGGGGAGAAGGGTGAGAAAATGAAGAATAAGGCTAAAGAGAAGAAGAAATTGGCAGGGGAGGCCACTGGTTCACAAGGTTCTTCATTCAAAAACTTGGACATTGTGGTGAACCATGTGCTTCTAAGGAAAAGCTAAGCTCAGCTAAGCTAGATGTGTTCTGTTTTTCTTTCGTTCAAATGTGAGTCTTAAATACGCTATGACATCAGAAACATGAAAAATAAATAAATAAATGAAGAGCGCATTATGTTATTAAAAATTGTGTTTTTCCTTTTCTGTAATAACAAAACAAAATCAAAACGTTCAATTTAAAAACCTTTCAAATAATAACACATTACATCAATCACAGTTCTGCATTATATATATGACCTTATTAAAAGGGGATTATCAATACAGAAAAACCATATAAAAATGCATAGCACATTTAACAAAATATATATAATTTCATTGCGCATACTCAAAAACCATAGAAAAAGAAAAGGCATGGCACCTCAAGGCTCAAGCTGTATTATAATTCCAGAAAACCAGGAGGATGTTGACTTTGGTGGAACAAATTGGTGTGGCTTTAATGAAGGCCACGTGTGACGTGTCCCTTTTGTGTTTTTCAGCCACACATTGAAGCTTATTGAATACGCTTCTTATCCCTTGGGCTGCCGATCATAGAGAAATTCTCTATTTATTTGCTTCTATGTTGCTGCATGCAGCAGCTTTGGTGAGGAGCCAAAGGTCCATTTTGTCTTGTCTTTCTTGGTCATTGGGTGTGAGCCTCATTTGTGAATCTCTCTTCTGTATTTGGTGTGCTAGCGACTTAATGATCAACAAGGAGAGTCTGTAAGTTTCTCTTCTTCTGTTTTCGGTTGCTCTTCAGTTTATGAGTTGCTTTATACATCAGTATCTGTTCTCCTTTTGGTATTTGTATGTGAGTAAGAATCTGATATGATCTGGTGCATTGGGGTTTGGGTTGAGAGAGTCGAACTCTGTAATCTCCTTCTGTTAATAGTAGAATTTCCTCGCGTCTTCGAACGTCTTTATTCCTCTGTAATCTCCTGTTAAGTGCTGAACTAGTATAAAATTTTGTGTGTTATTTTGTTTTATCTACATCTGTCATATCTTGTCTTGTTATTTTATCATTCTCACATCTGTCATATCTTGTCTTGAAGATTTCATGGTTGACGTCAGAGATGTCCGTTCCAAAAAGACTAACGCCCCAGTGCTAACTACCAACAAGTTCAGAGACCAAAGATCCTCAATTTGCCTATTTTAATATGCCTGAGTGAGCCTAAAACATAACAGATAATTAGGCAGTTTCCATGGCAGCAGCTTGTAAGCCTCATGCTGTATGCATCCCATTCCCATATCAAAGCCACATAAAGGCACTGCTCAAATTTGCAAAGCTCTTGCATCATAGAGGTTTTCATGTAACCTTTGTCAATACACTGTACAACCATAGACTCTTTCTCAAATCTTTAGGCCCCAACTCCCTTGATGGCTTGCCAGACTTTCAGTTTGAAGCCATCCCAGATGGCCTTCCAACTTCAGATTCAGATTCCACCCAAGACCTCGCTGCTCTTTCTGATTCCATAATCAATACAAACCACTTCTTGGATTCATTTCGCGATCTCCTCACGAAACTCAATCTCGATGCAGCAACTTCGAACACTTGTCCTGTGGCTTGTATAGTAGCAGATGGTTTCATGCCATTCTCTATCACAGTCGCCAAAGAGCTTGGAATTCCCAGTGTGTCGTTCTTCAGTATTGCTGCATGTGGCTTCATGGCCATCAAACACTTTCGTGCCCTGGTGGAAAGAGGATTTACACCCCTAAAAGGTGGAGGGCAGAGAGAGGATATCTCAATGAAACAAGATCTATGTACTTGGGAAATGTTCTTTTGTCAGATGCTTATATTGCCGGACTGTGAATTTGTACCATACCTTCGAGGAAGAATCGACTTGATCAGTCGTACACAGAGTCACAGTCAAACAAGAGATCATTTCCCCCTGTTCATGATTCAATTGATTCATATTACTTAACTAACTCATTATAACATTTCTTTCCTTATTGTTAATTTGCAGATGAGACATATCTAACTAATGGCTACCTAGACACAGTCATAGATTGGATACCTGGACTAAAAAGCATCAGGCTAAGGGATCTTCCAAGCTTTGTCCGAACTACAGATACCAAAAGCATTGTGTTTAACTTAGGCATAGAAGCAGCTGAAAAGGCAAACAAGGCTTCTGCAGTTGTTCTGCATACTTTTGATGCGTTGGAGCGAGATGTTTTGGATGCTCTCTCATCTATGCTTCCCCTTGTTTATGCCATCGGCCCTCTCCAATTACTCGTCAACCAGCTGCCAGAAGACCCTCTGAAATCTGTAGGATACAGTCTATGGAAAGAAGAAACTGGCTGCCTCCAGTGGCTGAACAACATGGCCCCAAACTCGGTTGTTTACGTGAATTTTGGCAGTGTAGTCGTCATGACACCAGAACAACTTGTTGAGTTTGGTTGGGGACTTGCAAACAGCAAGCATTTTTTCTTGTGGGTAATTAGGCCTGATTTGGTTATTGGTGACTCAGCTATTTTGCCAGCTGAGTTTGTGGATGAAACAAAAGAAAGAGGTCTAATAGCAAGCTGGTGCCCACAAGAGCAAGTCCTTAACCACCCATCAGTTGGAGGGTTTTTGACACACAGCGGTTGGAACTCAACGGTCGAGAGCCTGAGTGCAGGGGTGCCTATGATCTGCTGGCCGTTCGTTTCGGAGCAGCTAACAAATTGTTGGTATACTTGCAATGAGCTGGGCTGTGGGATGGAGATTGATAGCAATGTGAAAAGAGATGAAGTTGAGAAGCTTGTTAGAGAGTTGATGGAGGGAGAGAAGGGTGAGAAAATGAGAAATAAGGCTGATGGGTGGAAGAAACTAGCAGAAGAGGCGACTGGTGCACAAGGTTCTTCATTCATAAACTTGGACAGTTTAGCGAACCATGTGCTTCTAAGGAAAAGCTAAGCTAAGGCTAAGCTAGATGTATTTAACAAATAAACCTGCAACATGTACTAATTTTTCTGTCTCATAAACTAGTTGGCTTGGGTTGGGATACATTACATATCACTAGCTTGACTTCCATTTTTGTTTATGCTATAAAATGGTAATGTACCATTTTTAATATATTTATACAAAAATTTACTTTGCAACTCCTTTTTTAAGATAAGAAGGCTGGCTCTTTTTTTTGCTTCATTTTTTGGGAAAGATAAAATGGGCTATTTTTTTCTTCTTCTTTTTAGTCAAACAAAAATGCTGATTGAACATATACGACTGATCAAATCTCAATTTTACCATTTTACATCCTTAATTTGCCCAAACTGGTGAAGGATGATGGATAGGTTGAATTAGTATCAGAATAAGTCAAGAGTTCGATCCTTTTAATATAGCTAGAAAAGAAAATTGCGTGACCAGCCCTCCCTCATTGACCCCTCTTCTCTCTCCCTTGCAAACTCCTCAATTGGACTAACGGCCTATATGTGAGTCTAACTGTGGAGTTTGCAGAGACATAAAGAAGAAGGGGATGGGGTTGTGCCAGATTGCATGGAGGGGCTGACATCAGGTACAAGTTAGTACTTGTCAATGGGTCAAGCTGGGCTAACCCAGCCCAAATTTATTGGGCTTGGGTCGGGTTGGGCCGGGCTTTAAAGAGAAGAGAGAAAATAACGAGGCCAGGTTTTTTTAAAAAATTCAAAGTCCAAGCCCGGCCCATGGGTTAGGCTTGAAAAAGCTCATCGGGCTAAGCCGAGTTAAGCCCAATAGGCTGGGTCGAAATGAGCCTACTTTATTTTGTATTTTTTTTAATATTGATTTTTTTTTTGTCCATTCTTTTTTTTATATATATATACATGTTTTGGTGTGTTTCTATGTTTCCTTTTTTTTTTTTTTTTTTTTCTCATAGTTCTCTATTTACATTTATCTATATGTTTATGTCTTCATTTTTTTCTTTGTTCATTTCATAAATTCACAATACATAAATTAAAATTTAGAAAACTACAACAAAAATTCATATGAACTCTTGTGACATTCTCTTCACCGTAAAGCTTTAAAAGAGGACATGGAAGAAGTGCCTTCTAAGTTGACATAGTTTGATGTAGCTCCAACATTATTGATATGACTTATATTCGGTTGTGGCAAGGTGTTTGATGAAGCATATATAAATATCAAATGGTGTAACATATAATTATTAAGTTGTCTATGGCATGGTGGATAAGTTGTTGATTGGAATGAAAGTAGTTGGGGTTCGAAACCCCTTGTGTGTGTCTCCATTTCCTTTCACTTTTAAATTAAATTTATATTTATATAAATATATGGCCCTACGGGCCGGACTTTAATGGGCTTTGTGGGCTGGACCGGGTTTTTTCTTGATGGGCCGGTTGGGCCTTTATTGGCCCACGAACCCGTAGGTCAAATGATGACCCCTAGTACAGGTTGTCGATTTTCAGGGTTTTTTTTTCAATTTTGTTGAATGGTAAAATGGGAAATTTCAAGGGGAAAATTTTGGGGTTGGATCGAAATAGAATTTACCTATTTTGAAATGGTTAAATTTGCTAATAGCACTAACTTGGTCAAAAGGGGAAAAAAAAAGCCGGGAAAGTGAGAGAGGGGGAAAATGAGGGCCAAAATAAAACAATTTGACGAAAACCAAATAGAAAATCGAAATGCCTCCTCATATTGTCTCACTGGTGTGAGCCGAGTGATTCAGAGAGACTGAGATTGAGATTGAGAGAGAGATGAAGACTGCAGCAAAGAGTTTGGTCATCGAGATCGAAGACGACGACTTCCTTTCTCAGGTGGCGGCAGCTGAGGCCCAGGCGCTCGCCAGCAAGCGTCGGCGTATCAGTATCGCACCCTCTCCAAACGCCGCCGTTTCTTTCCATTCCCGCGCGAATCACAAAGAAGGCTCGGACGGCGAAGATGGCGGTATTTACACCGCGGCTCTCAAAGGAAGCCAAAGAGCAGCCCCCGAGCCTCCACGCGGCGGATTTTCGACGGGGAGAGTCAATGTCGGCCAGACCGGAAACGACGGCATTTCTGCTGGCGGTGGTTCGTGCTACAAGTGCGGAAAACCGGGACACTGGGCCCGCGATTGTGATGTCACCGGTGGAGGAGGAGGAGGAGTCGGCGGTGGAGGGTATTTTGGTAATTCCGGCGGCGGGGACTCTTCGTCTTCGATTTCGGTTCCGGAGAAGAGCTGCCCCTGTGGATTTGGCGCCTGCATGGTGCTCACTGCAAATACTGAGAAAAATCGAGGTCGAAAGTTTTACAAATGCCCTCTTAGACAGGTTCACGAATCACAAAACCCATTTCTAATTTTTTGTCTTTTTTAGGTTTAAGAGAGAAATGGATGCCATGGTTATTGGTTTTGTTTGCTTGAATTTTGACAGGAAAATGGGGGATGCGGTTTCTTTGAGTGGTGTGACAATGCTTCTTCTGGGCCTAATGTAATGGCTAGTACTGGTATGGGTAGTGGTAGCGCTACTAGGACCCATAGTTATGCTGCATCTGATTCTTCATTTCCTGCTCTTGAATGCCCCTGTGGCGGTGGTCTGTGCTTAATCTTAACAGCCAAAACTGGCAAAAACATCGGCAGCCAATTCTATCGTTGTCCTGCAAACGAGGTACCCTTTAACTTGTTGAGCTTAATTCATTGATTTTGGCCCAATTAGATAGGAATGCATTGCAAATTTGGAATCTTTATTGTATATTTATTATGTGTTTGAATTAATGTCCAAGAGAAACTGCGTGTTTGAACTTTGAATCGTAATAGAACTGGATAGTGGCTTATTGTTTTTTTTTTTTGGCTCGTTTAGGGATGCGGTTTCTTCAAGTGGTGCAATGAGCATACCGGGCCAGCTGCTGGTGTTCTGGGTGGCGGCGCTGCCAAGGTGGAAAGGAAGGTTTCGAGTGAGGCAAGTAACAATGGCTTTGGTGTAAGAACTGGTTCTTCCTGCTTTAAGTGTGGAAAGGAAGGGCATTGGGCAAGAGATTGCCCAGCAGTTCCTTCCTATAATGCTCCGGTTGAGTTGGGAGCACGGTCTGCTGCTTCACCGGGCTCTTGCTATAAGTGTGGCAAGCCAGGGCACTGGGCAAGGGACTGCCCTTTTGGTTAATGTGCAATGTGCTACTGAAAGACAACCATTTCTTGAGTTTAATGTTTGTGTGTTGAAGTTTTTAAAGACTAGCTGTTTCTTGATATGATATGAGAGATTGAAAACAGGATTAACACAACCATATTAGGCCTGTTAATAGTTTTCTGAGAAACTTGTGGAACAAGTAAATAGAACTTCAGGATCTATATTGTTTGCCCATCATTTTCATTTCTCAATAGAAATTGCTCATACAGATTATATAGGTACATGTTTTAATAAATGAATGCTAACTCATGCGTCAATGAGCTGTAAATTCTTGGTGAGACTGATGGGTTGATACGTTCAAAGATGAGTAATGTTACCCATGTCTTTTGTTAGAGATGTAGTTTTTCGGCATTTTTTTGGGTACTAATTTTCATTACTCTTTCAGCAATTTTTTCACAAAAGCCGCCTTCATTATGAATTTTTTTTTCACCATATGCGTATAATCTCTAAGCTCAGTATGGACCTTTTAATGACAGTACAATAGAAAGAGCAAACCCCACCGTCCTTTATTTATTGAACTCATTGTGAATTTGTGATAGAACAATCCCACACAAAATTGTTGATTGCCTATAAAACTCTACTGCTTGCATTTGTGCGAATTGCAAACACAACGCATACACTGACCAACAAAAACTAAGATGAGTTCAATTTCAGTTGATAATAAGCCTCATGCTGTATGCATTCCCCTTCCATTTCAATCCCACATTAAGGCAATGCTTAAATTAGCAAAACTCCTCCACCACAAAGGTTTTCATATCACCTTCGTTAACACAGAGTTTAACCACAAGCGCTTTCTTAAATCTCTAGGACCAAACTCCCTTGATGGCTTGCCTGATTTTCGGTTTAAAACTATTCCCGATGGCCTCCCAGATTCAGATGCAGATTCCACCCAAGACCCCTATCTTCTTTGTGATTCGGTCAGAAAAAATTGCTTGGCCCCATTTCGTAACCTCATCATGAAACTCAACGATACAACTTCCAGCAGTGTTAATCCTCCAGTGACCTGCATTGTTTCTGATGGTTTCATGACATTCACCATCACAGCTGCTGAAGAACTTAGACTCCCTGTCGCGCTGTTATTTACCATTGCTGCATGTGCCTTCATGGGCTCTAAACAATATCCCATTTTGGTAGAAAAAGGACTTGCGCCACTAAAAGGTGAATATATTGAGCCAGTTGTTTAATTTTATGATTCATTATGCTTGTTTTCTAAACAAATGAATTTTTGCTATAATTGCTTGGTTGTTGTAGATGAGAGCTGCTTAACAAATGGATTTCTAGACAAGGTAATAGATTGGATTCCAGCAATGAAGGGTATCCGTTTAAGGGATCTCCCAAGCTTTTTCGAAACTACAAATGATCCTAATGACATCTTCCTCAACTTCACCATTGAAGCAATGGACAGAGCTCATAAAGCTTCAGCACTTGTGCTTCATACTTTTGATGTATTGGAGAGAGATGTTTTGGATGCTCTCTCATCCATGCTTCCACTTGTTTACGCTATTGGCCCTCTCCAACTACTCCTCAATAAGATACCACAAGAGTACCCTTTGAAGCCTATGGGATACAGTTTATGGAAAGAAGAAACCGAGTGCTTCAAATGGTTAAACGACAAGGCGCCAAATTCTGTTGTTTATGTAAACTTTGGCAGTATAGCAGTCATGACACCGGAATGTCTTGTGGAGTTTGGTTGGGGACTTGCAAATAGCAAGAATCCCTTCTTGTGGATAATTAGGCCTGATCTGGTGGTGGGTGACTCTGCAATTTTGCCACCTGAGTTTGTGGCTGAGACCAAGGAAAGAGCTCTCATAGCAAGTTGGTGCCCACAAGAACAAGTGCTTAACCACCCATCCATTGGAGGGTTTCTAACACACAGCGGTTGGAATTCAACCATTGAAAGTTTGTCTGCAGGAGTTCCTATGGTTTGTTGGCCACTCTTTGCTGACCAGCCAATCAACTGTTGGTATACTTGCAATGAATGGGGCTGTGGCATGGAGATTGATAAGAATGTCAAGAGAGAGGAAGTGGAGAAGCTTGTTCGAGAGTTAATGGAGGGTGAGAAGGGCAAGAAAATGAAAAATAAGGCCATGGAGTGGAAGAAACTAGCAGAAGAAGCCACTGGTCCACATGGTTCTTCATCCACAAACTTAGACAATTTGGTGAATCAAGTGCTATTAAAAAATAACTAGCAGGATGTACTGCGCATAGGCTATTGTCTAATAAATAAACAAGCAAGATCGATCAAGATGCGCCATGGCGAGGTCGTTCTCTCTGTTAGCAGCAACAGCATATGCTTATGAATAATTCCAAACATTACGTTCTCAATGAGCTGTTATCTATATACTGTTAAACACTTAAATCTATGAGCTGAACAATCTTGGTGGATTACATGCTGATTAAGTTCTATATAGAAGGGTCCTTAGTAATTATTTCTGAACAGGTCTTGAGTATTTGATGAATGAGTAGAGAGGACAAAGAGAAACTGTAATCAATTGTGCCAAAGAGCTTTAAATCCTTGGTAAGACTGAGTGGTTTTGCTAGAGATGTAGTTTTTGTGTCCTTTCACAGCTGCCGCCTTTATTATGAGAATATTTTCAATATGTGGCCTTTACTGAAACTACAATACAAAGAGCAAAGCCGACTGTCGATTGTTTATTGGACTCATCGGCAGATAACAGACACACACTAAAAAACGTTAGCCTGTAAAATTATATGTATATATTGTATTTGTGCTACAACTGATACACACAATCTAAGATGAGTTCAGTTTCAGTAGTTAATAAGCCTCATGTCGTATGTACTCCGCTTCCATTTCAAAGCCATATAAAGGCAATGCTTAAATTTGCAAAGCTCCTCCACCACAAAGGTTTTCATATAACCTTTGTCAACACACAGTTCAACCACAAGCGGTTTCTTCAATCTCTTGGACCCAACTCCCTCGATGGCTTGCCTGATTTTCGATATGAATCAATCTCAGATGGCCTTCCAATAAGTTCAGATACCGATGATGATGGAAATACTGTCCAAGACATCCCTTTGCTTCTTAATTCCATCAGAAAAAATTTATTGGCTCTGTTTCGAAACCTCCTCAGAAAACTCAATGACACTGCATCTTCCAGTGCCAATAATATTATTATTAATAATCCTCCAGTGACATGTATGGTTTCAGATGGTTTTATGACATCCACCATCACAGCAGCCGGAGAGCTTGGAATCCCTGTCGTACTCTTCTTTACCATTGCTGCTGCCGGCTTCATGGGCTCTAAACAATATTCTGTTTTGGTGGAGAAAGGACTTGCACCACTCAAAGGTGTGAAAGAGAAATGGGGAAGCAATTGTTGTTTAATGTATGATTATATATTGCTTGTTTTTAAACAAATTAATGATGCAACTTTTCTTTACTTGGGTCTTGTGTTGTAGATGAGAGCTGTTTGACAAACGGCTTTTTGGACAAGGTAATAGATTGGGTTCCAGGAATGGAGGGTATCCGTTTAAGGGATCTCCCAAGCTGCTTTCGAATGACAGATCCGGATGACATTGTGTTTAACTTTGCCAGGGAAGCAATGGATAGTGTTGATAAAGCTTCAGCAATTGTTGTTCACACTTTTGATAAGTTGGAGCCACATGTTTTGGATGCTATTTCATCTATGCCTCCACCTGTTTATGCAATAGGCCCTCTACAATTACTTCTCAATCATTTGCCAAAAGACCCTTTGAAGCCTATGGGATACAGTCTATGGAAAGAAGAAACCGAGTGCCTCCAATGGCTAAACTCCAAGGCACCAAACTCAGTTGTTTATGTCAATTTTGGGAGTTTAGTGGTCGTGGCACCACAACAACTTGTTGAGTTTGGATGGGGACTTGCAAATAGCAAGCTTCCCTTCTTATGGGTAATTAGGCCAGATTTGATTGTTGGTGAATCAGCAATTCTGCCACCTGAGTTTGAGTTGGAAACTAAAGAAAGAGGTCTTATAGCAAGTTGGTGCCCACAAGAGCAAGTCCTGAACCACCCATCCGTCGGAGGGTTTTTGACACACAGTGGTTGGAATTCAACCATTGAGAGTCTAACTGCGGGTGTGCCTATGCTCTGTTGGCCAGTCTTTGCCGAGCAGCACACCAATTGTTACTATACTTGCAATGAATGGGGCAGTGGCTTGGAGATTGATAACAATGTGAAGAGAGATGAAGTGGAGAAGCTTGTTAGAGAGTTAATGGAGGGGGAGAAGGGTAAGAAAATGAAAATTAAGGCCATGGAGTGGAAGAAACTAGCAGAAGAAGCCACTGGTCCGCATGGTTCTTCATCCATAAACATGGACAATTTGGTGAATCAAGTGCTATTAAGAAAAAAATAGAGATTATTCGTAAGAATAATATTAATTTTTTTTGTTAATGTTGTAGCAAGATGTATTCAACTTCCATTTCCAAGCCATATAAAGGCAATGCTGAAATTAGCAAAACTCCTGTACGGTACCATAGAGGTTTTCATATAACCTCTGTCAACACAGAGTTCATCTACAAGCACTGTCTTCAATCTCCCGGACCCAATTCTCTTGATGGCTTGCCTAATTTTCGATTCAAAACAACCCCAGATGGCCTTCCAATTTGTTCAGATGAAGACACCGCTAAAGATATCACTTTGCTTTTTCATTCCATCAGAAAAAATACATTGCCTCCTCAAAAAGCTCAAAGAAATTGCAACTTCCTTTAACATTGATCCCCAGTGACTTGCATGCATTGTTTCAGATAATTACATGCCATTCACAACCCCCCGGCTGAAGAACTTGGCATTCCTGTCATACTCTTCTTTACTTTTGCAGCAAGCAACATTATGGGCTTTACGGGTGTCTGAAAGTCTGACTGCAGGGTAAGAAAATGAAAGATAAGGTCATGGAGTGGAAGAAAGTGGCAGAAGAAGTCACCGGTCCACATGGTTCTTCATCTACAAACTTGGACAATTTAGTAAACCGAATGGTATTAAGAAAAACCTAGATCATATTCCACCGGTCCACATGCCGTACATATTCTTTAGGACCTTTTATGTTTGGCCCTCTTTGCATTTCTCAATAAAAACTAGTCATGTGGATTTCCTGCTTTTGGAATGCCTGGAGGTGAAGTTTGTACAGATTACCGAAGCACGTTTTCTTTTTCCATCGACAACAAAACCAAACACTAGAAAGTCTATACTCTATAATTGACTGGCTGCCAAACAGTTTTAGGTTTGAAGATTTACAATTATTAACATAGCATAGCTCAGAGAATTCACCTAACTTAATTACTTTGACCACAGGGATGCTCCATTCATAGTATAGAGTCCATTGTTATTGTATGTGCCATGGACTTTTTCCTAGGACTCATCAACCGAAGATCACCTAACATTAAGATAATCTTAACTAGTAGAACACAGAGAATTAGAGACACGTTTTTGGGTTAGTTGGATGGCCTTGCTTTAACAAAAAGATCAAACCGCACTGTCATGTCCAGCTTTTATATTATTGTCATATGACAGAGCCACACAAAAGCAAGAGTTATAAGTTATAACGCATGCATACACTTCATCTAATTCTTAGATGAGTTCCATGGCAATTGGAGATAGGCCTCATGTTGTATGTCTTCCAGTTCCACTTCAAAGCCATATCAAGGCAATGCTTAAGTTAGCAAAACTCTTCCACCATAGAGGTTTTCATGTGACCTTTGTCAACACAGAGTTCAACCACAAGCGCTTTCTTCAATCTCTTGGACCCAACTCCCTTGATGGCTTGCCTGATTTTCGATTTGAAACCTTTCCAGACGGTCTTCCAGTCAGTTCAGATGAGGATACTTCCCAGGACATCTTTTTGCTTTTTAATTCAATGCGCGATAACTTCTTGCCTCTGTTTCTTAACCTCCTAAAAGAACTCAATGACAGAGCAGCTTCCATCAATACCAACCCTCCTGTGTCTTGTATTGTTTCGGATGGTTTGATGCCGTTCCCCATCACAGCTGCTGAAGAACTTGGAATTCCTATTGCTATGTTCTTTACTATTTCTGCAGGCGGCTTCATGGGCTCTAAACAATATCCTGCTTTGGTGGAGAAAGGACTTACACCACTCAAAGGTGAAAGAAACTAATATTGAAGCACTTGTTTACATTTATGATTCTATATATTGCTTGTTTCTAAAGAATAGATTTGTGTGCCTGATCAAAGCTTCATTTTTAGATGAGAGCTATTTCAATGGCTTTTTGGACAAGGTGATTGATTGGATTCCAGGAATGAAAGGTATCCATTTACGGGAACTTCCGACAGTGTTTCACATTACAAATCTCGACAACATCTTTTTTAAGCTCACAGTGGAAACAATGGATAGAGTAGATAAAGCTTCAGCTGTTGTTCTTCTTACATTTGATGCATTGGAACAAGAGATTCTGGATGCTCTCTCATCTATGCTTATCCCACCTATTTATACAATCGGTCCTATTGATTTACTACTAGTCAATCAGATACCAGAAGACCCTTTAAAGTCTGTTGGCTATAGTCTATGGAAAGAAGAAACTGAGTGCCTCCAATGGCTAAATTCTAAAGAGCCAAACTCGGTTGTTTATGTGAATTTTGGCAGTTTAGCGGTCATGACACCTGAACTTGTTGTTGAGTTTGGTTGGGGACTTGCAAATACAAATTATCCCTTCTTGTGGGTAATTAGGCCTGATTTCGTTGTTGGCGAATCGGTGATTTTTCCACCTGAGTTTGTGGCTGAAACCAAGGGAAGAGGTGTAATAGTAAATTGGTGCCCACAAGAGCAAGTCCTTAACCACCCATCAGTTGGAGGGTTTTTGACACACAGCGGCTGGAATTCAACCATTGAGAGTTTGTCTGCCGGAGTGCCTATGATCTGTTGGCCACTTTTCGCGGACCAGCCAACAAACAGCTGGTGTACTTGCAATCAATGGGGCAGTGGCATGGAGATGGACAAGAATGTCAAGAGAGAGGAGGTGGAGAAGATTGTTAGAGAGTTAATCGAGGGAGAGAAGGGTAAGACAATGAAAAGTAAGGCCATGGAGTGGAAGAAGCTAGCAGAAGAAGCAACTGGTCCACAAGGTTCTTCATCCACAAACTTGAACAATTTAGTGAATCAAATGCTATTAAGAAAAGGCTAGATCTTATATCCATAAGAATGTGTTAATTAATGAAGTGTATGTTATTTCTGGTCTTAATTTAGAACTATAAAGATGTGTTGCAAGATCTGCATATGCACTCCCTCCCTCTTTACCATCTATCTATAATTTCGTTTTGCACATGAACCAATGCTTAGCTTGGTTCTACTTTCGTTCTTAATTTAATATTGATATATCAGAGAAAACTAAGATTCTGACAAAAATAGTTTAGCAGCTATTGAAAAAAAATGGATGATGACAAAAAAAATTACAGATTTGGTCACTTTCTTTTAAAAATCCTAATAGTCTTAATGGAAGGTCATTTAAAAGTCTTAATTGAATACCACAAGACTTATTTATCCCAAAATAGTCTTTTAAAATCCCAATTGAATAAAACCCCTTAGAAGCTCGGAATCCAATAGCTAGTAAGGGAGAAAAGATTCGTGCTCAAGTGGTTTTTTCTTGATTGGTTGAGTTTTTGATTGGCTTTGCAAGATTAGTTGTTTTCTTGAATATGATATGAGATAGGACCTGAACTTGCCCTCCTTTCATTTTTCAATATATTCATGTGGCTTTCTTTGTAGCTTTCGATTGATTACATTTGTATATAGTTACAAACAACTACATGTTTACATAATTCAAACAAATAATGGTGATTGTCATATATATTTAATGATATCTCTTGGTGCTTTTAGGTTATCTGCCATTTGCTGTTTTTTTCTATATTTTTGTTAGTTGGTGGTTCTTGACTTTGTCTTAACACCAAACATAAAAAATCAAATAAAAAAATAAAAAATTTGTCCCAATGAGCCGAAGATTCTGATAAAAATATTTTAGCCGCTATTGAAAAAAAATGGATGGTGACAGCAAAATTACTATAAAATGGTGGCGGTGGTGGTCCTTTATCTATCCTCCTCTATCTTTGCATGGCTAGTATAAGGGAAAAGAGTCGTGCTCAAGTTGTTTTTTCTCGGTTGAGTTTCGGATTTGCAAGATTTGTTGTTTTTCTTGAATTGAATATGATATGAGATAGGACCTAAACTGGTGTTTGAGAAGAACTGAAATGTTGTTTGCATGTATGGCCCTCGTTTCATTTTTCAATTCATGTGGCTTTCTGTCTTGCTTTTGAGTGCCTTATTAGTGATTGATTACGTTTGTATAGTTAGTTATATAAAAGTTACGTAATTCTAATAAATAATGGTGATTGCATATATGGACTTAATCAAGTTGGCTAGAGTAGATGTGCTCTCTATTCTGCATCCGAGTTCGAATTCTCTTCCTCTTAGTTTAAACTAGATTAAAGTAAAATATCATTTCTATAAAATAAAAATAAAAATAATGGTGATAATATATATTAATGCTATCTCTTGGTGGTTTTAGGTTCTCTGCCATTTGCCCTTTTTTTATATATTATTTTTCAGCCTGGTGGTTCTTGATTTTGTCTTTCTTGCAGCAGTAGAAAAAGGAACAAATCCAGCCGTCCATTATTGTCGTATACCCTGACTGACTCTTTCTAGGCTGCCGGGTCTCCCTTGTCATAAGTCAGACATGGCACGAAAATGTTGTTAGAACTATAAAGTTCTACTGCATTTGTGTTGTGAGTGCAAATATTGTTCATACGTGCATACACTGACTGTACACACAATCCAAGATGAGCTCCATAGAAGTACAAGGCAATAAGCCTCATGCTGTATGCATTCCCTTTCCAATTCAAAGCCATATGAAGGCAATGCTGAAATTAGCAAAGCTCCTACACCATAGAGGTTTTCATATAACCTTTGTTAACACAGAGCTCAACCACCGCCGCTTTCTTAAATCTCTTGGACCTAACTCCCTTGATGGCTTGCCTGATTTTCAATTCGAAACCATTCCAGATGGTCTTCCAGCTTCAGATGAGGATGCCGGCCAAAACTCCTATTTGCTTGGCGATTCCATCCGAAAAAATTTATTGGCAGTATTTCGTAACCTCCTTTTAAAACTCAATGACACGGCAACTTCTAACAATATTAGTAATCCTCCAGTGACTTGCATTGTTTCAGATGGTTTCATGACTTTCAGCATCACAGCTGCTGAAGAACTTGGAATCCCTGTTGCACTGTTCTTTACTTTTGCTGCAATTGGATTCATGGGCTGTAAGCAATATCCCACTTTGGTAGAGAAAGGACTTGCACCACTCAAAGGTGACAGAAGTTGTTGAAATTAAAACACATTTGTATGTTAAAAAATATAGAAAAATATAGAAGCTTGAAGAAAGTGCTATAAGCTTGAAGGAAATGTTGGCTAACACAATTAAAGATGGAAGAATGTTCCAGAAAAACCAAGAAAGCATGCAGCAAGGAATTGTGGAGAAGTTCACCAACTATGTCGGTTGAACGTGTGGCTGGAGTAAAAAGACCAAGTCGGTGGAACTTGGCATATGTCGGCAAAGATACATACTGTTCGAATTCTGCACTGTCCATTGGTGTAGGCACGTCATCTTCCCCTTCCTGATTGCTGCTGGTCAATGCAAATGGAAAAGCATCATTTATAATATCTATGACTTGTTCATTAGGATCCACAATAGGTTCAACATTGTCCACTCTTGTGGCCCTTGAAGACGAAGCAATGTCTAATTGTTCCCCGTGATGGTTCCAAGTGTTGTATGTCTCAATCATTTCATTCCTCACTAAATGAAATCGAACATTTTCAATTGTGTCATACAACGTGTTGTTACACATCCTACAAAGACACCGGATTCTAGTTGCACCCGGGTTGTGTGTCCGTGCAAAGTCAATAAAATCATCGATTCCATCCAAGGATTCGTCTGCGCACCTATTCGGGTTCTGTATCCACCTCCTGCTCATAATTCCTGGAACCACAATCACAATACAACTATTATGTTGTATTCGTACAAAATCATAATGTCACCTTATGCCTCCGGTAAGGGCCCTATCCCATTCGGGAATGTATAGTCATGTCAAGTAATTTACGGCTACATGAGATTAGATTTCAACGTGGATGAATTTCGACAGCATCTCGATGCAGTTCTTGAGGTGTACCGTAGGTATAAAATACATATGTACCACTCGAAGAACATACCGAGATGACACTGAAATCTTCACAATCGAAACCTAATCATGTACCCGTGAATTACGTGACATGACTATGCATTCCCAAACTGTCCAAATAATGGGACAATTCAAGAATTAATTGGACCGCAGTCACGCTTTACGCATCCATGCGCGAAATCCAACTAACCTCGAACGGGAAACTAAGTTTTACTAAAAAAATATACGAAGTTAATTTCAATTAACTTCGTACATCAACGTGCATAATTTAACAACATAATATAAATATAATTTCACAAAACAATTTAAACATAATGTAATTATTTTTATATTTTTAAATTATAAAACGACAAAAATACTTTCTCAATTGTTCTCCACCAATCGCTAATCACATATAATATCCCTATAGACAATGAAATTAATAGTGTTAGTATAAATTTACATTTACACTTTTACACTAACGACAAAAAATACATACCCAACGAACGTAGCAGTGGCAGAAGTAGTTCAACTCACAAAAGAAATGAAATTGACGAGTTTGGTTGGCCGAAAACATTCGAGAGAGAGGGAGAGGCAAGCTGCAATTTTTTTTGCAGTTTGCCTCTGCCATGGCTAAACCAGATAATATATCAGACGAAGGTTTTTGCGCGACGAATAATTCGTGTCGTCGCTCAGAACTTTTGTCGGGCACCACTCTGTCTGGTCGCGCAAAAGTCAATTTTTCGGCGCGCAATGTTGACATGAGTCTCTTAATTAATCAAGGAGATTAATTTCCTTGATTAATTAAAGGATTTACTTTCCCATTCTATTTAGTTGACAAATTTTTGTATAATTAGGAGATACTTTCCTAATTACTTACTATATATCTTTCCTTGTGAAGCACTCTGTAAACATATATACCTCCTTATGGAGAAGAATAAAGTTAACCTAAGATATTCAAACCCATATTCATATTTTAGAATGGTATCAGAACAATCGATCCTCGGTTGTCTCTAAATCCTCGTATCGAATTTTCTTGAAACACAAACCCTAAATCGAATTCCTCATATCGTATTCCTCATATTTCCAGATCTAAATCCTCGTATCAAATTTTTTCTTGAAACACAAACCCTAAATCGAATTCCTCGTATCGTATTCCTCTTATCCTGAAACCCTAAACACATCCTTTTTCCCTTATTCTTCAACCCTTCCGCTGCCATGGATATCGTTTCCCAAACCACCTAATCCACTTCCTCATCCCCCCAAATTGTTACTATTCAGAGTGACAACGCTCCATTTCCTACCGGCCTCATCTTGACAGAGACCAATTATGCCTTATGGTCTCAGGTCATGGAGTTACGTATTGCTAGCCGCAAAAAATTGGGATACCTCACTGGCGACACTCCGCGACCCTCTAAGCTCTCCTCCACCTACAACAAATGGTGTACGGAGAACATTCGGGTCAAGGGGTAGCTCATCGACTCCATGTCTCCAGACTTGATGGGTCGGTTCATCCGTTTTAGTACCGCCAAAGAAATCTGGGATGCCGTGAAGAAAACCTACTTTGATGGTGGGGATGAAACTTTCCTGTTTGATCTCAACAAATGGGCATTCACCATTAAATAGAATGGTGCTCCTGTCCACAAATACTACAGCCAACTGCAGGCCATCTTTCAGGAGATTGATCATCACACTCCGAATCGCATGCACTGTGACGCCGACGTGACTGAGCGCCAGACTGAACTAGATCGTCTTCGTGTTCATCTTTTTCTTGCCAGGCTCGATCCTCAGTTTGATCAAGTCTAGGGGGAGATTCTGCGCAAAGATCCCAAATTAGACCTTGACCAAACCTTTGCATATGTACGTCGCGAAGCTCAACAACGACTGACTATGGCCAGTACTCCAGACACTGCGGTTCTGGCCACTCAATGTTCGAGGGGCCCTCCGCCCTCCATCGGTGGCGCCTCTCAGACTCTGGCCACAAGCTCTCATCCGGAGCACAAATGCACTCATTATGGTGAAAGCAAAAATACTCGTGCTCGCTGTTACGAACTCATTGGGTACCCGGATTGGTGGGACCACTCCAAAGCTCCTCGCAGGAATAGGAGCAACTCGCTCCACACATCTTCCGTAGCGGATCCTGTAAGTCCTGCTGCTCCAACTGCACCGGCCCCTGCCTCTGCCTCTGTAGCCACAACAAGTACCCAAGGTTATGTTTTACATAGTTCCTCAAAGAAACACACATGGGTCATTGACACCGGAGCCACCGATCACATGACCTTTGATCCGGGACAAATTACCTCTCATACACCATCTTCTCAATCGGTGGTGTCTAATGCCAATGGTACCCCCTCTCCAGTAATTGGGCAGGGTTCCCTCTCTCTCTCTGACTCCCTCACCTTGGATTCTGTGTTAATTGTTCCCTCCTTACATCATAATCTCTTGTCTGTTGCCCAAATTACTACGGCTTTGAATTGCACTGTAACCTTTTGGCCTACTCATTGTGTTTTTCAGGACATTCTTAGCAACAAGATGATTGGTTGTGGTACTAAGAGGGTCAAACTCTATTATTTGGACCTGGCATCTGACAGTGAAGCCAGCCTCAGTCAAGCGTACAAAATTGGGGGTACGAGTGTTGAGAAGCAAACTTCCGAAGTATGGTTATGGCATCGCCGTCTTGGACATGCTTCATTTGGATATTTACAGAAGCTCTTTCCTTCCTTATTTTCCAATTTAGATAGTTCAGTTTTTAAGTGTGACATTTGTGAACTGGCCAAGAGCCATCGTGTTCTTTTTCCCTTAAGTTCAAATAAAAGTTTGATTCCTTTTTCCCTTGTTCATTCTGATGTTTGGGGCCCTGCTAAAATTCCCACGCCCGGGGGAGCTAGATGGTTTGTCACATTTATTTATGATTGCACACGCATGACCTGGGTTTCCCTTCTCAAAACAAAAGGGGAAGTCGGTTCCAAATTTCAAGAGTTCTATCACATGGTGGAGACATAATTTCATACCCGAATTCAGGTTCTTCGGTCTGACAATGGTGGAGAATTTCTCAACCATGATCTTACTGGGTTCTTCCAAGATCATGGCATCATACATCAAAGCTCATGCCCTTACACTCCTCAACAGAATGGTGTGGCAGAACAAAAGAATAGACACTTATTGGAAGTAGTTCGTGCCTCACTCTTTGGTGCACATATGCCTCGGTCTTTTTGGGGAGAGGCCATCCTCTCTGCAGCATACCTTATAAATCGGATTCCCTCCAGTATCCTCCAGTTCAAAACCCCCCTTCAAACACTCCACCACCATACCCAAATACCTCCAACCCAAAACTTGGAACCCCGCATTTTTGGTTGTGTGGTCTTTGTCCACTTACATGATCATCAACGCAGCAAATTGGATCCCCGCGCTGACAAGTGTGTTTTCATTGGTTATACACCTCATCAAAAAGGTTACAGGTGTTATCATCCTCCTAGTCAGAAGGTTCATACTTCGATGGATGTTGTGTTCCGAGAACACAATATCTATTTTTCAGATGCACGGGAGGACACTTCTCCAATTTCAGAATTTTTTCCTTCAGCCGTTTTTCCAGATTCGTTCCAGACTCAAAACGACCGGTCGCCCGACGAAAATGACCGGTCGCCAGATGCACACGACCGGTCGCCAACGACTCTGCCTGAAAGCGACTGGTCGCATGTTCCAAACGACCGGTCACCAACAACTCTGCCTGAAAACGACCGGTCGCCTGCACCCAGCAACCGGTCGCCCCCCCAAATTTTTCCCGAAATTGTTCTGCTTCAGTCATCTCCTTGCCATCACACTCAGGAGGAGAAAATTGAAGAGTTTGTGCCCACTCCGGAGAATTCTTCAGCTCCAGTACCACACCAATCACCTGCTGAGGATGTCATTCAGGTAACTTCTCCACCTGAAACTGATAACAGTAATGAAATTTTTCTTGATGATTGCATTTCAGAAGGCACAGAGCTTGCATATCAGATTCCAAAAAGGAAGAACGTGGTAAACCTCCAGTTCACTACGAAGCAGATCTTAATGCAAAGGGGAAATATCTCATCAACAATTATGTATCTCTCAACAGATTATCAGAGTCTCGAGTACACTTTGTGAAGCAGTTAGCTGAAATACCTGTGCCCAACAGTGTAACTGAAGCACTAGAAGACCAAAAATGGAAAGAAGCCATGAATGAAGAAATGCGAGCACTCCAGAAGAATGGCACATGGGAACTCGTGCCATTACCCCATGGAAAGAAGACAGTGGGATGCAGGTGGATTTATACTGTGAAACTCAAAGCAGATGGATCCATTGAAAGATATAAAGCTAGATTGGTGGCAAAAGGATACGCACAGAGATATGGGATAGACTACCAAGAGACCTTTGCCCCAGTAGCCAAGATCAAAACTATCAGAGTCCTTCTGTCTCTAGCAGCAAATCTCGATTGGCCATTACATCAGTTTGATGTAAAGAATGCATTCTTACATGGAGACCTGGAAGAAGAAGTATATATGGACTTGCCACCATGATGTAAATTCGCTCATGACAAGGAGAATCAAGTTTGCAAGCTCAAAAAGTCATTATATGGGTTAAAGCAGTCTCCCAGGGCATGGTTTGGTAGATTCACTAAATCCATGAAGAACTTTGGATATACACAGAGTAATTCGGATCACACTTTGTTCTTGAAGCGTGAGGGAAAGAAGCTTACTGCACTGATTATTTATGTGGTTGACATAGTTGTGACCAAGATCTTAAATATCGGAGGTATCGGAAATATCGGAAGTCAAAAAACACAGAAATATCGCAAGAAATATCGGGATATTATCGGTATCAGAAAAAATTGAACAAAAACCACGGAAATTGTAAGAAAAATTAGGAAATTTTTATTGAAACTTTGCAGGATGTTTATTTAGTCAATTATCTATTAGTTTATCACAAAAAATTGGAAGGAAATGCATTGCATGATGGATTTAACTGATTTAAGTTGATTATATAGCGAGCTGACAAATACCGTAAGTGTAGAAAATATGTAGTAATTAATGAAAGAAGATTAAACACACCATAATCATTTATATATAATGAATTACTACAATATTTTACACTTTATACATTGCATGGTAAGATACATGAGTGACTTAGTACCACATAGAGTTCCTATGAGGTTCAAAATTTTCACTATCTTCATCATCTCTATGTGTAGAGTAAGTATATTTTGAAGAGTAGTCATCAAATGATAAATCCCCAAAATAGTTTTGCATGTAATTGTTAACATGCCACCCATATGGATCCGAGATTGGTTGACGTTGTCCATAAGCAAAATCATTTGAAGATTGAGTCTCGGATTCTTTCCATGAGTCGCTTGATTCCATCCCAACATGAATGGGATATGAAGGGTAGGGAAATGGTTGGTTATGAGTATAACCATAGTTATTACTCATCTCATGTGAAAATTTGTTTCTTGCAAAAAGAATTCAAAACAAAACCATGTATATATATAAATATTTTAGTATTTTCACAAAAACATAAGTGATATGGTGGTTAAGGTGTTGAAGGAGTAAAATGGTTTTCACAAATACCATGTATATAAATATTTTTGGGTTTCGTATCAGGATATTATCGGGATATTATCGATAATATCTCGATATATTGCCCAAATCATTCATAAAAATGTTGAAAATATCTTCCCGATATTATCGGGATAATATCGATATATTGACGATAACACTATGGTTAGTTGTTAAAATATCGGACCCCCAAAAATCAGATATTATCGGGATAATATCGGGGATATTATCGATATTTAATACCTTGGTTGTGACTGGAAACGACACCGGAGAACAACTGAAATTGCAGAAGTATTTGTCTCAGGAATTTGAGATGAAGGATTTAGGTGATCTGAAGTACTTTCTCGGAATTGAAGTAGCAAGGTCCGCAAATGGTATATTTCTGTCACAAAGGAAGTATGTATTGGATCTACTCGTTGAAACAAGATTGCTTGGATGTAAGCCTGCTGACATACCCATTGAGATGAATCACAAGTTGTGTGAAGACATGGATCAAGAACCAACCAATAAGAAACAGTACCAACGCCTTGTTGGAAGGTTAATATATTTAGCCCACACAAGACCGGATATTACATATGCTGTGAGTATGGTTAGTCAGTTCATGCATTCACCCAGTGTGTCTCATAGGAATGCAGTTGATCGAATCTTAAGGTACTTAAAGTTAGCTCCTGGAAAAGGATTACTATTCTAAAAAAATAGAGATCTTGAAGTTGTGGGATATACAGATGCTGATTGGGCTGGATCCATTACTGATAGACGCTCTACTTCAGGTTACTTTACCTTCGTGGGAGGTAATCTAGTCACTTGGCGGAGTAAAAAAATAAAATGTGATTTCTCGGTCGAGTGCAGAAACAGAGTATCGAGGAATGGCCCATGGAGTTTGTGAATTGCTATGGATTAGAAAACTATTGACATAATTGGGTTTCAAGCCAAGAAAGCCAATGGAGTTACATTGTGATAACAAGTCAACCATTGACATTGTACATAATCCAGTTCAGCATGACCGCACCAAACATGTTGAAGTGGATAGACATTTTATCAAAGAGAAAATTGAGAAGAAGATCATTCGCCTACCATTCGTAAAATCAGAAGATCAATTGGCAGACATATTAACCAAAGTTGTTGACGTGAGTCTCCTAATTAATCAAGGAGATTTATTTCCTTGATTAATTAAGGGATTTACTTTCCCATTCTATTTAGTTGACAAATCTTTGTATAATTAGGAGATACTTTCTTAATTACTTACTGTATATCTTTCCTCGTAAAGCACTCTGTAAACTCATATATATACCTCCTTATGGAGAAAAATAAAGTTAACCTAAGATATTCAAACCCATATTCATATTTTAGCATGCAATACTGTGCCGACATCCATTTTGCGTGACGAATAAATTTTTGTTCGTCGTGCAAATGGAAATTTCGTCACGCAAAATCCATATTTGGCGCGTTTTTCTTACGCGACGACAGGCTTAGTCGTCGCAATAGTCTAAGTGAGACAACATTAATGTTTCGTCGCACAAAAATTTCGCGCCAAATACAGAATACTCTTGTTTTTTCCCGCTATTTTTTTGGCGCGACGAAAAATAATAATCGTCGCGCAAGAAAACTTATCGCGACCAGATTCGTTGTCGCGCAAGATTTGCGCTTTTTTGTTCTTAACTTTACGCGACGAAATGAATAATTGTCACGCTAAGATCTCTTGTGCGACGAGAAATCTTGTCGCACATGTTTTTTACGCCAAAAAATTGGTCCGCCGGTTTTTTCCCTAGCTTTATGCGACGATAGTACTTATTGTCATGAGAAGTTATTTTGCGCGACGAAAAAACTTCGTCACGTGGTTTTTTGCTACGGTTATTTTTTTTCGTTGCGCGAGTGTCCCTTGTGCAACGAAGATCTATTCATCGCACAAATAGTAAAATGTAGTAGTGGTAGCCTGGCTGAAAAGGAGTAACCTTACCTGTAGAACACGAGCAGTAGCTAAAATCTGCTGCCCGTGGCTTGGATATTGAAATTCTTCAGTAGTCTACTTTCTGGAAAATGAAAGTAAAGTAGTCTTTTAAAATTCATAAAGGATGTACTTGTCTCTGTGTCAGGTTTAGAATCCATAATTCAAACGACGACTTGAAAAATGGCCAGTATGCATGATTGGATTTACTTTCACAAGTTCACAACTCACACAAATGACCTGACAAACAAGAATTCCAATGGGCAACGGACCAATGAAGCATACCATCAAAACATTGAAAATACACATAGGAATGAATGAGGGAACCGTATCACACCAGAATTGTGGCAAATCTGGTAAAGCCTATTCAGGTTATTTTCACTCTCTTTCAGAAGTATCTGTAACAGGGAAAATCTCCATCAATCCTCTTCTTTTCAGTTTATCTTTATGCCCATTCATGCATGTATATATTACAAGAAGAAGCTTTTGACATATGGCATGTATTGTGTGTCAAATGTATACCGCTTCATGAAGACAGGTTCAAGAGCACATACACCATTTTCACCTTATTCATTCATTTTTGTTTATTCTGGGTTACTGCAATTTGAATCATAATATTAAAGATTTTAACTTCAGCATAATATTTTGTCGTGGACAATGCACATTAAAAAACAAATACTGGACAGGAAAATAAAACTTACCCCACAGAGAAACAGAATCCCCATACCTGAACCAGTTATGTTACCTCCTAGGCCCCGTTTGGGATTGCTTTTTTTGGCCAAAAACCTGCTTCACTTTAAAGTTAAGCAGTTTAAGGTGTTTGGTAAAAATAAAATATCCCGATTATTTTAAAAACAGTGGCCTTCTGACAGCAGCTTTTAAAAGTAGGCTTTGGGTTGTTTTTCAAAGCTGCTTTCAAAAGAAGCAGAGATGAACCTTTAATGAATTTTTTTAATTCCCAAAATACCATCATTCATTTTAAAAAATGACACCACCTCCACTTCCACATATTCATATTTGGTAATAATTTTAGGCTTTTCAGCTCAGCTACCTCTAAATGCATGCTTACATATACATTTTATTGTTTTATTTGTTCATTTAAAGATCTTTTTTTTTTCTTTTCTTCCTTCTTCCATGGGAAATAGGTCCAAAAAGAGGCTCTCTCTCAACTGGAAACAACTAAATGACATAATCCTGGGTACAGCTATGGGTCTTGCCTATTTACATGAGGACTTTCATGTATGCATCATACATAGAGATATAAAAACCAGCAATATTCTTTTGGATGATAGTTTCCAGCCAAAAATTGCAGATTTTGGGCTGGCAAGGCTTCTACCAGATGATCAGAATCATCTTAGTACCAGATTTGCTGGAACATTGTAAGTTAAAGTACTTCAATTCCCACAGGCATCAACCCCTGCTGGAGATCTATATGATCATTACTCTTGTACGATATTTATACCGGTCTTTCGTTTTGACCTATACTTACGGTTCTATCCACACACAAAAAGTGATATGAATCTACTACATACATGGCCGGTACACTAGGGTGACTCCACTTATTTGATCTTGTGTGACACTGACAGGGGATACACAGCACCTGAATATGCAATTCATGGCCAGTTGTCAGAAAAGGTGGATACATATAGTTATGGTGTGGTTGTCCTTGAAATCATAAGTGGCCAAAAGAGCAGTGAAATCAAATCTGATGCTATGGGTGAATTTCTACTTGAAAAGGTAACTTCCAAATTGTATATATAATTCTTCCCTGAGATTTCTATTCTGCTTAATTACTTTAGAATTGTAACATGTTTTATTTTATTTTATTTCTTTTTCACATTAATGATTAGGCGTGGAAACTGTATGAGAATGGCAAGTACATGGAGCTGGTGGATCCAAATGAATACAAACCAGAAGATGTAAAGAAGATTATAGAAATTTCTCTGATGTGCACTCAACCATCAGCTGCTCAAAGGCCTACAATGTCTGAAGTTGTAGTTCTATTTAAAAGCACTAGCTCCTTGGAGAATAGAGCGCTCACTAGGCCTGTTTTTGTTGATTCTGATAAGAGAGTGAAGGGAGACATATCAACCTCTACTGCTTCCTCCACATCCAACGCCACTGTATCGGTTTCTCAAGTTTCAGGTCGCTAAGTGCTAATTAAAGCAGTATATTTGAACTCTTGTACATAAAATTTGGGAGTTTTCCTTTGGATGTTTAGTTTCAAAGCAAAGATGTTTTTTTTCTGTCTACTAGGATTGTTAACAATAGTGATTTCACAATCCTTTTTCTTCGTTTGAATTCCTCTTGGTTTTTCATGTAAAGCACAAATGCTAGTTGTATGCCCGGAGCCAAACATTTGATGTACTTTAAATCTTTAGTATTCAATAATACTGCATAACTGTTGATATTTACATGAATGGTTCATAAAATTGAAGTGGAGAAGAAACTATCTTAAGAGTTGAGAATGAGTTTGGGTGGCTTGAGTGAAAACACTTTATCCATAAACACAAAGAGATGGTGAAGGCATCTTATTATGGTGGGATCATTTGCATCCTCCGGAGCCTTTCTTTTTCGAAATAAGGATAGATTTTAACATTAAACTAGGAATGTAACGCTAGATCTGAAAGCAGATTCAAGGATTTCCATAAAAATCATAATCAACAACATTACATAGTTACAAACATACAAGTTCCATCCACAATTGATACATATAGAGCAGAACCAGAGCATCATTGTTCCCTCACAGATACACACATCAGCTTAACATATGCTCTAATTCTTTTATTGAATTACATGGAGTTTCTGACTATGTTTCTTTTTCTTTTATTCTCTTATTTGTTTAAGGAATTACGTATATTACTTGGAAGCAAAGCAGCTGACCTGGTAAAGGGTGCCTAGAATGATACTCGAATATCAAGCAATGTCATCAACTGAGAAATAAGCTCTGGTTGGCCATGCCATGCTGCTGCGGTAACCAGATTTCCATCAGTGACACAACGATCAATTGGTTCCGCTTCCCCAAACGTACCCCCTGCGAAACCACACGAGACTTAATCTTTCTTCCCCTGAAATATAGCCAATTAAACCAATTATGACATGCTAAAAAGTGCCTAATCAGAAAATAAGTACATTAACCACTAATCAAAAGAAACAGAAAAAATATCATCTCGTTCGCGATTTTAAAGAGTACGCACCTCCCTCTTCCCAATATTTATTTACAATTGAGAGGTTAATAGGTCACAACAGATCAGCTCAACAGAACCAAAATACAAAGCACTAGATGTAACCTTTTCTTCTTCTTTTTTATTTATCCCTTTTCAAGGACAATCGATAAAGTATTTCAATCCGTTTTACTTTTTCTTTAATTAGTAGCATTATATTAATGTTTTAGTGACAGACGTTTAACCACTAAATATGTTTTTTCTTTAAGAACCATACCTGCAGAACACCAGCAGCAACTAAAATTTCCAGGCTATGGCAGATGGATGCAACTGGTTTCCTGGCTTCCATAAATTGTTTCACTAGTATAATAACATCCTTATTTAGTGCCAAAAACTCTGGAGCTTTACCTCCAGGGAGTACACATATGTATATCCTCTTCCACAAACATCCCCCCTGACGAAACCACACGAGCCTTAATCCCTGGGTATCCAGTACATTTCTTCCCCTGAAATATAGCCAATTAATCCAATTATGACAAGCTCAAATTTGCAGCTAAATTTTTCAATTTCGGGTTTCAGACTTTCAGTCAATCGCAAAGTTCCAAAAATGGGCCTAGGCGGGTGGCTAGGCGGCTAGGCGGGCGCTAGGCGGCTGGGCGGGCCTCATAGGCGGGTTGGGTCTTTTTTGGGTGCTGAACCCGGAGGACGAAGCGGCCGAAACCGAAGAAATCGAAGCTTGAGTTGACGGAGAAGCGAAATGGCTGTGACTGAGATCTTTTCTCTGCGAGCGAGGTGCAAGCTTCGTGTTCGTTTCGAATATATTTAAAGGGTATAGCCGGGCGGCTATACGTTTAAAATATTCCAATATATTAGTATTTAAAGGGTATAGCCGAACGGCTATACGTTTAAAATAATCCAATATATTAGTATTTAAAGGGTATAGCCGCCCGGCTATACTTTTAAAATATTCGAATGTATTTAGAAAGTACAGCCGCCCGGCTATCCTCTTTAAATATACAATTTTGTCATATCATTTTAGGGTTTAGGGCTAAAATACCACTTTAGCTCATTGGTCTACAATTATTTCTTCAATTATTTTTTTTTATACAAGCGATATTGGGAAATGAGAATTTAAATTCTTTTCGATACCTTCCATTCAAATATGTAAAATGTTGCTACTGGGGTGTGGATGAGGGTGAGGGTGAGGGTGAGCTACCCATCATAAGGGAATCTGCATGGTTCAATTCCCCAAGTCTTCTTCGTGTAGTCTCGGATAGTTCTGTCGCTGCTAAATCTCCCCAACCCGGCTGTGCTAAGGATGCTCATCTGAGTCCACTTATTTGGATCCGCAAATGCTTTATCAGCAGCAACCTGTAGTCATATAGATTCAAATCCCATGCACCATAGTAAGTTATAAAACACCAAAGATCTATTGGATCCGCTTCCACAAAGATCTATTGGGTGTGAAATCAGGGAAACCCCTAGAAAACAACTAAACCCCGCACAAGAGTCGAGGCCTAGCAAGACCAAGTAAGTCATCCATCAACAGAGAGCTAAACCAGACAGGGGCCTCATCAAAGAAGCAAATTCCCAAGTCCATATTATAACTCCAGTTTGCCAAACAATCCGCAACACAATTCTTTTCCCTGTAAATGTGGACAAGGTGACAATTTCCAATTTGTCTCATGAGATCACAACAACTATGCACCAAAGCAGCAAGAGGATGACATTGCAATAAATTGATTTGTTGAACAAGTGAGACAGCAACAGCAGCATCCATTTTAATAGCAAGGTTATTGATACCTTTCTCAACAGCAAGCTTTAGACCAAAATATAGGCCCCAAACCTCAGCCTCCAGGATATGACCTTGGCCCAAATTCACAGCAAACCCGGCAATCCAGTCACCTGAGGAGTCACGGTTACCACCTCCTGCTCCAATAACATTAGTGGCAGCCCTTCTAGAACCATCCACATTTACCCTAAACCACACGAGCCTTAATCCCTGGGTATCCAGTGCATTTCTTCCCTTGAAATATAGCCAATTAATCCAATTATGACATGCTCAAATTTGCAGCTAAATTTTTTCCCTATTTTAAACTTTCAAGAAAGCCCGAGGCTGCTCGTAGAGGTATTCTTCTGCCACAACCACAGAATTCGAAGTTGAATTTCCTCTTGCATATATTCTATTATTCAATTAGCTCCTGCTCTAACCATGTTTACATATATATAAACATAAAAAAAATTGCTCGTACGTGTCTTCAATTGTTTAAATTTACTCATTTTTAGGTGATATATTGGGTGCAGCCGAGTTGCAAGGACCATTGAATTACAAATATAAAGATTTGAAGTCGGCAACAAAAAACTTCAGTGAAGAAAACAAACTTGGAGAAGGAGGATTCGGGGACGTCTACAGTGTAAATTATATGCTAAAGAGCTCTAAAGTAACGTTCATCACCGGAATCTCATTCGTCTTCTTGGATGTTGTAGCAAAGGACCGGAATTGCTTCTCATATATGTATACATGGCAAACGACAGCCTCGACAGATTCATATTTGGTAATAATTTTAGGCTTTTCAGCTCAGCTACCTCTAAATGCATGCTTACATATACATTTTATTGTTTTATTTGTTCATTTAAAGATCTGTTTTTTTTTCTTCCTTCTTCCATGGGAAATAGGTCCAAAAGGAGGCTCTCTCTCAACTGGAAACAACTAAATGACATAATCCTGGGTACAGCTAGGGGTCTTGCCTATTTACATGAGGACTTTCATGTATGCATCATACATAGAGATATAAAAACCAGCAATATTCTTTTGGATGATAGTTTCCGGCCAAAAATTGCAGATTTTGGGCTGGCAAGGCTTCTACCATATGATCAAACTCATCTTAGTACCAGATTTGCTGGAACATTGTAAGTTAAAGTACTTCAATTCCCCACAGGCATCAACCCCTGCTGGAGATCTATATGATCATTACTCTTGTACGATATTTATACCGGTCTTTTGTTTTGACCTACTTACGGTTCTATCCACACACAATAATTGATATGAATCTACTATATACATGGCCGGTACACTAGGGCGACTCCACTTATTTGATCTTGTGTGACACTGACAGGGGATACACAGCACCTGAATATGCAATTCATGGCCAATTGTCAGAAAAGGTGGATACATGTAGTTATGGTGTGGTTGTCCTTGAAATCATAAATGGCCAAAAGAGCAGTGAAATCAAATCTGATGCTATAGGTGAATTTCTACTTGAAAAGGTAACTTCCAAACTCTACATATAATTCTTCCCTGAGATTTCTATTCTGCTTAATTACTTTAGAATTGTAACATGTTTTCTTTTATTCTCTTATTCGTTTATGGAATTACATATATTACTTGGAAGCAGCTGACCTGGTCAAGGGTGCCTAGAATGATATTCGAATATGTTGGTCTCTTTTCCTGTTGGGTATTCTTCTTGCCTAATGTCGTAATAGGCCTGCTCGGAAGAACACAGGAACTATTAGACCTACACCAATGCCCCGATTGTCTCTTTTTGGCCCACGCAGATGTTATTTCAATATTCAACGAGATTGAAAATTGAATCAGGTTGATAAGAAATCCAGTCCAGCCCTATCTTGGGCCTAACCTTCGAACTTCTTCTGATTCATGAGTTCTGCTTTATAGGCGTGCCACTGTTGGATGTATGACCAGTCCAACAGACCTGGTATGAGCGAGTGTGGTTAGTATTCTGTGGATGTCTGCGCCTTCTTCCTGAACCTCTATTCAAGCCATTGTGCACCAGGTGGGGTACTGGCCTGGTTTGGTTCTTTTCTATGCCCCAGTTAAGAGGACTTCACAATTTTTTCTCTCGTGTATATGTCGGCTATGGTTGTTGCGAGCAACACCTATCCAAGTAGGGGGAAAAGATAAAGTTCTTGGTCAGCAAACACCTCGTGCGGGTTTACGGACCTAAATCTGAATTTAAATATGTATATATAATTTAACCACAATTTCGGGCCCAACTAGTTTGTATCCCTCAAGCCTAAGCGGCCCGATTCGGGCTAAAAACCTTTTATGATATTTTCATTTTAAATAAAATGAAAGCGGGAAATGGCTTAAACATTGCATATATGGAAATGGAAACAGACATAGGCATAACAGAGCTCTTTAGATATGGGTTCCGTCTTTCTCATTTACTTAATTCTTAAATTAATGACAGAAACAATGGAGTTCCATGCTTATTAGTTCCAAACTATGAAATACATTATCATGGTGATCTGAGGTTCATAGCCGACTAAATTATACAAATTCAAACTGAACATTTTCAGAAGTTAATCATACCATGGAAATGGCAGAGAAATAAAAAGACGAACACAGAAGTCGTCTGGTTATCTGAAGTCTGAACGAGATGACTGGGATGCCTTGAATGCCTTTTTGAGTGTTTTACAAGACGTTGCGTCTGGTTTTGGAGAGAGTGTCCCCTTCTTCTGTGCCGGAAGCTCTCTATTTATAGGAGCAGAAGAGGTCTTAAGTGATGATGACTGAGCAAGGATATTTGGCTGTTGTCCAAAGTCAGCTTGCTGACTTGACGTCCTGGATTGGTCCATAGAGGGGGAGATTGGATTTTCTGACGAGAACCGCCGGTCCTTCGAATAAGTTTACTGGTTTGAAGCGTTTTCGTACTTGGCGATTTGATGTGCAAGTTGGCTTCTTACCTGGCTTGAACTTACCTGGCTTGGTGGTTTCCTTAGGCGGCTGGCTTTTCTTAATGGAAGAGGGAAAAGTCAAATCGTCATTAAATGCTGATGGTCTTTTTCACCTTCGCGTGGGTTTGGAACGACTTCCGATTTCCTATCTTTCAGTAGTCCAATCCCTTTGGGCCCTCTGCTCTTGGGCTTTGGCTTTTGTCTTGATGTTTGTTTTAAACAAGAAAATTCTTCCTAAAAAAAAAAGAAAACAATAATCCACAGACAACTATTGGGCTTGGGCCCTTGCCGTGCTCCTTTTTTGGGGAGGTAACCACTTTTGGTCCATTGACCAAAATTGGGTACAAACAGAATATCAAGCAATGTCATCAACTGAGAAATAAGCTCTGCTTGGCCATGCCACTCTGCTGCGGTAACCAGATTTCCATCAGTGACACATAGATCTATTGGATCCGCTTCCACAAACGTTCCCCCTGACGAAACCACACGAGCCTTAATCCCTGAGTATCCAGTGCATTAATCCAATTATGACATGCTCAAATTTGCGGCTAATTTTTTTCAATTTCGGGTTTCAGACTTTCAGTCAATCGCAGTGTTCCATATGGGCCTAGGCGGGCGCTAGGCGGCTGGGCGGGGCTCCTAGGCCGGTTGGGTCTTTTTTGGGTGCCGAACCCAGAGGACGAAGCAGCCGAAACCGAAGAAATCAAAGCTTGAGTTGATAGAGAAGCGAAATGGCTGTGACTGCCACCTTTCCTCTGCGAGGTGCAAGCTTCGTGTTCATTTTGAATATATTTAAAGAGTGTAGCAGCGCGGCTGTACTCTTAAAATATTCGAATATATTAGTATTTAAGGAGTATCTATACTCCTAAAATATTCGAATATATTAGTATTTAAGGAGTATAGCCGCACGGCTATACTGTTAAAATATTCGAATGTATTTAGAACGTACAGCCGGTCGGCTATACTCTTTAAATATACAATTTTGTCATATCATTTTAGGGTTTAGGTCTAAAATACCACTTTAGCCCATTGGACTACAGTTATTTCTTCAATTATTTTTTTTTATACAAGCGATATTGGGGAATGAGAATTTAAATTTTTTCCAATACCTTCCATTCAAATAAGTAAAGTGTTGCTATTGGGGTGTGGATGAGGGTGAGCTAGCCATCAGAAGGAAATCTGCATGGTTCAATTCCCCAAGTCTTCTCTGCGTAGTCTCGGATTGTTCTGTCGTTGCTAAATCTCCCCGACCCAGCTGTGCGAAGGATTCTCGTCTGAGTCCACTTATTTGGATTCGCAAATGCTTTATCAGCAGCAGCCTGTAGTCATATAGATTCAAATCCCACGCACCATAGTAAGTTATACAACACCAAACTCAAAATGCATATATATGCTTTGGGTTGGGACTGCCAAGTAAATAGAAATAATTACCTGAGCCTCTAAATAGCTCTCAAAATCAAAACCAAGCAAATAGAAGTCTTTACCACCGTCCACAGTATCACATAGAGATTGAAAATAGTCTTTGCGATTGCAAGCTCCATCCTCTGCGAGTGCAAGCTTCGTGTTTGTTTGAAATATATTTAAAGAGTATAGCCGCGTGGCTATAAGTTTAAAATATTAGAATATATTTAAAACGTATAGCCGCTTGGATATACGTCTTTTAAAAAATTTATGTGGTTTAGAGAGTTGTCATGTTGAAGTTCTATGAGATGCAATGCAGGTCTCAGTTTCACATCAAAGGAGTTCAAGGATCAATCCAAGTTATTGTTAAAGCATCATCAATCTTTGAGTTTGAAGTTCTTTCTATTCTCTCTGAGTTTGAAAGTGTACTCCATTTCTTTTAGTACCTATCAACTATTGAAATGTAAGCATGACACTCTGTATGCATACTTTATAGCGTGTGGATTGGGTGTAATAAGCTGGTTCTGTTTTTAATGGTGTATTGCATGTTAGTTGTGTTTGAGTCTTCTTGTTTCTCTGTCTCTCATTGTCTAATTAATATACCAAAATCACGAAAATCAGGTTTAGTATTGATCTAAAATTTAGTCCATCTTCTACATGCTGCGTGTCTCATTTGAAAGACAAGTTTCTGCATTACAGTACATACTTTTTGACTCTTATATTACCTCACAAATAATGTTCATGCACCAACTGGCAAGCTTGCTCATCAACACCCACAACAGAACGTACATTTAAATTTACAATCAACTACATAGATAGTGAGTTATAGAACAAATAAATCCACAGATTATCTACATTTAGGTGATGTTAAAAAGCGTAAGAAGTTAAAATTTTATGGAATCTACATTATATATGTATATCTACCACAGAAATGCTATAATGAGGGGTTGTGGGCGAGGGTTCAATACCACTATCCAATAATATAAAGGAAATTTTGAACTTAAACTTTTTTAATGATTGGATGGTTGGATGGTTGGATTGAACCCCTCACTCAAAACCCCACACTCACATCCCCTCATTGTAGCAGCTCCCATATCTACCATATCATGCTTGGACTTTAAATTCCAAAGTTTATAGTCTCAATTTTGTTATATGATTTTGGATTTTTATTGAGGATTTTGCGTCCTTGTTTGTAATAGAGATGGCACCGAATCAGCACAAAATCAGGAACTCCAATCTCTGTGATTTAGTTTCCCTTTATTGTGATATTATAATCCCGTGATATTCCAAAAGTATAGCCGCTCGGCTATAATCCAAAATTATAGCATTTAGTTTCCCTATACGCTATAAATATAACATTTTAAAAGGACAGCCGCACGGCTATACGTCATAAATAAAATATCGTAAACATATAGCCGCGCGGCTATACTCCAAAATTATAATATCGCAAAGGTATAGCCGTTCGGCTATACGCGGCTATACTCTTTTAGATCTTTAAAAAAAAAAATACAGAGAACCGAAAAACATATTAAAACAAAGGGGGACCAAAAAGACATAGCATTTGAAGATTTATAAATTAAACACAGATCACGATTCAGCGAACCTAGGTAGCCCATTATCAGATTATTTTCACTTAGAGACAAGGGCACTAATGCAATTTTGTTTATTTAATATGTTCGTTCGTAAACTTGACAAACTAATTTCCAGTCTCAACAGATTCCAAATTTTAGAGGAGGCAACATAATCCCATATGTGAGAATTGTAAGCACTTCAATCATTGAGACAAATTTCTTGTTTTGGGTTTACAAATTCAAGTGAAGTAAGCATTCAATCGTCAATATAATTGAGTGTGCTTGATTACAGAGCATGGAAAAGACCAATTGACAGTGCTCAAGTGATGTAATGAGGCTAAAGAATAAATTTTTATCATATAATCATTAAATTTGTTCACTAAAAGATGTGTCATCATTATATGTAAACTTTTTAGAAATATATTAGCTAGCTAGGCTTTTACATGAATTCAAATTTGGATACATGAAATATTGTTATCTACTACATCATTTGGTGAACAGATTTGATGTTCCTAACAATTCTATGCGTACTAGTAAAGTACTTTGTCTTTAATTTTGAAGTACCCGAAAGCATAATGTTTTTCATATATTATCTTGCAGGAGGCAATTCAAGAAAGAAAGCCATCATTATTGGAGGTCTAGGTCTTCTTATTCTCATTGTTGGAGTTTTTCTCTATTTTAAACTTTCAAGAAAGCCCGAGGCTGCCACAACCACAGAATTCGAAGTTGCATTTCCTCTTGCATTGCATATATACTATTATTCAATTAGCTCCTGCTCTAACCATGTATACATATATATAAGAGGCTCTCTCAACTGGAAACAACTAAACGACATAATCCTGGGTACAGCTAGGGGTCTTGCCTATTTACATGAGGAGTTTCATGTACGCATCATACATAGAGATATAAAAACCAGCAATATTCTTTTGGATGACAGTTTCCAGCCCAAAATCTGCAATATTCTTCAACAATATTTGTACCGGTATTGTGTTCTGACCTACTTACCGTTCTATCCGCACACAAAAAGTGTTATGAATCTACTATACACATCTTGTGTAGCCAAAGAGGAGTTTATCTCCACCATCATGGTGATGCTCTCTAGTGTTTCTCTCTATGTGGAAGGGTCTCTCACTTCTGTTTTAGCATATCTGAGCAATGGTGCCCACGGCACCTCCAAATGGTGAGGCATGCTGCCCACACACTTTCTATATGCCAAGCCTTCTTTAAATAACTAAAGAATTTGGTCCAACAGCTGCATGCATGAAGAAACCGTGCAAGTTGTCTTGAGCACCTTAAAAGTCCTCCACAAGACACGGAACATTAATGCACCAAAAGAGCACAACCACCAGCATTGGAAAAGAAGCCAGCCGCTCCTCTTTCTCATGTCCTTGGCGCGGCACAGTACGGCACACCTGCACACACATCCACTGCTGCCAACGAAGTCCCTCTTTATGCATAGCCCAAGTTGGCTTCTCAAAGAACCCAAGAGTCAAAAGTAGTAGCAATAATACAAAGCCTATTCTACCTCTCTCTCTCTCTCTCTCTCTCTCTTGTTCTCACGGTGCACAGACCAACAATGTGGCCAATGAACAAAGAAAGAAAGTTTTCTTTCCCATAATGGCAGCCACCTACAAAGGAAATGCCCAAAGCTTTTACACAAAGTAAGCCGCAGATGCCCACCAAGTTAAATTCCAATTGCTGTAGGTGTAGATCACTCAAGTGCTGGAACCCACTCCATCTCTTTGTCTCCAGCCTTTTAACAAAGATGGCATGTGCCGTCATTTCCCCATTTGAAAAGCCTGCGGCATGACAAATGAAGAAAGCTAGCAAACAACAATAATAAAGTGGCCCTTACACACAATTAACAATACAATTTGGGCCAATTTTCAACAGTGAAGGCATCTTATTATGGTGGGATCATTTGCATCCTCCGGAGCCTTTCTTTTTCGAAATAAGGATAGATTTTAATCATTAAACTAGGAATGTAAACGCTAGATCTGAAAGCAGATTCAAGGATTTCCATAAAAATCATAATCAACAACATTACATAGTTACAAACATACAAGTTCCATCCACAATTGGTACATATAGAGCAGAAACAGAGCAACATTGTTCCCTCGCAGATACGTTTCTGACTACGTTTCTTTCTCTTTTATTCTCTTATTCGTTTATGGAATTACATATATTACTTGGAAGCAGCTGACCTGGTAAATGGTGACCAGAATGATACTCGAATATCAAGCAATGTCATCAACTGAGAAATAAGCTCTGGTTGGCTATGCCACGCTGCTGCGGTAACCAGATTTCCATCAGTGACACAACGATCAATTGGATCCGCTTCCACAAACATACCCCCTGACGAAACCACACGAGCCTTAATCTTTCTTCCCCTGAAATATAGCCAATTAAACCAATTATGACATGCTAAAAAGTGCCTAATCAGAAAATAAGTACATTAACCACTAATCAAAAGAAACAGAAAAAATATCATCTCGTTCGCGATTTTAAAGAGTAGTCTCCTCCCTCTTCCCAATATTTATTTACAATTGAGAGGTTAATAGGTCACAACAGAACCAAAATACAAAGCACTAGATGTAACCTTTTCTTCTTCTTTTTTATTTATCCCTTTTCAAGTACAATCGATAAAGTATTTCAATCTGTTTTACTTTTTCTTTAATAAGTAGCATTATATTAATGTTTTAGTGCCAAACGTTTAACCACTAAATGCAGGTAGGAAATATGTTTTTTCTTTAAGAACCATACCTGCAGAACACCAGCAGCAACTAAAATTTCCAGGCCATGGCAGATGGATGCAACTGGTTTCCTGGCTTCCATAAATTGTGTCACCCTGGGTACAATAACATCCTCATTTAGTGCCAAAAACTCTGGAGCTTTACCTCCAGGGAGTACACATATGTATATCCTCTTCCACAAACATCCCCCCTGACGAAACCACACGAGCCTTAATCCCTGGGTATCCAGTACATTTCTTCCCCTGAAATATAGCCAATTAATCCAATTATGACATGCTCAAATTTGCAGCTAAATTTTTTCAATTTCGGGTTTCAGACTTTCAGTCAATCGCAGCGTTCCAAAAATGGGCCTAGGCGGCTAGGCGGGCGCTAGGCGGCTGGGCGGGAGCTAGGCGGGCGCTAGGCGGCTAGGCGGGAGCTAGGCGGCTGGGCGGGCCTCCTAGGCGGGTTGGGTCTTTTTTGGGTGCTGAACCCGGAGGACGAAGCAGCCGAAACCGAAGAAATCGAAGCTTGAGTTGACGGAGAAGCGAAATGGCTGTGACTGCGATCTTTCCTCTGCGAGCGAGGTGCAAGCTTCTTGTTCGTTTCGAATATATTTAAAGGGTATAGCCGCGCGGCTATACGCTTAAAATATTCAAATGTATTTAGAAAGTACAGCCGGCGGCTATACCCTTTAAATATACAATTTAGTCATATCATTTTAGGGTTTAGGACTAAAATACCACTTTAGCTCATTGGTCAACAGTTATTTCTTCAATTATTTTTTAATTGGGAAATGAAAATTTAAATTCTTTTCGAGACCTTCCATTCAAATCTGTAAAATGTTGCTATTGGGGTGTGGATGAGGGTGAGGGTGAGGGTGAGCTAGCCATCAGAAGGGAATCTGCATGGTTCAATTCCCCAAGTCTTCTCCGCGTAGTCTGGGATTGTTCTGTCGCTGCTAAATCTCCCCGACCCGGCTATGCTAAGGATGCTCATCTGAGTCCACTTATTTGGATCCGCAAATGCTTTATTAGCAGTAGAATGTAGTCATATAGATTCAAATCCCACGCACCATAGTAAGTTATACAACACCAAAGATCTATTGGATCCGCTATACCTCATTTTAAAATTTTAAAATTTTGAATGTGGTTCAGAGAGTTGTCATGTTGATGTTCTATGAGATGCAATGCAGGTCTCAGTTTCACATCAAAGGAGTTCAAGGATCTCTCCAAGTTATTGTTAAAGCATCATCAATCTTTGAGTTTGAAGTTCTTTCTATTCTCTCTGAGTTTGAAAGTGTACTCCATTTCTTTTAGTACCTATCAACTGTTGAATTGTAAGCATGACACTCTGTGTGCATACTTTATAGTGTGTAGATTGGGTGTAATATGCTGGTTCTGTTTTTAATGGTGTATTGCATGTTAGTTGTGTTTGAGTCTTCTTGTTTCTCTGTCTCTCGTTGTCTAATTAATATACCAAAATCACGAAAATCAAGTTTAGTATTGATCTAAAATTTAGGTTTGTTGTTGGTCTCTAATAACCTCTATTGAGCCTTGCTATCATCTCTAATTTCTTGCTTTGCTGTAAGCTAGTTCTACATGGATTCCAATCTTCAAATTTTGTAGCTTTTTTCTTGTTATTTTTAATCCGTTTTAGATTCTTAGTGAAAGTTGTGCTTGTATTCTTGCACTCCTATGAAGGAGAGTTTTTTTCCACCATTATGGAAAGAATTTAGCATTTTCACGTTTAATACTCTGTTATACACATACGTACGTATTTTTCAAAAATATATCCGTGTTCTTTACACATCTTAAAGACTCGGTAAAATTCACATTTAAAAAAAAAGAATCAAACATACAGTACTCATATTGTACATGTAAGTACGTTTTTCTCATGTTTAATACAAGTATTTTTTCACAAAATTTTCAATAAGACACACAAATTTCACGTATTATACAAATAATTCTCACATATTATTGAATAAAAATACTATATATATTAAACAAAATATATTAAAGTATTATATAGTGGCCGATTAATATCTGCTTTGGATATGTTGAAACTAGCAAATTAATATCTATAAAGTATAAACTAATGCAACTAGGAGTGTGGTTTTTTCTTAATTTTTCATTTATTAAATAGTATAGACGCCTTTTAAATATAATGTATTTAAATATTATAGCCGATCGGCTACTACGTTTTTTTTATAAAAGAAAGCGTATAGCCGAGCGGCTATACTGATTTTGACACGTGGCGCCTAATTGCTAGGGTGACTTTTTATTTATTTAAAAATAGTACGGCCGTACGGCTATACTCTATGTTTTGAACTTTTTTTTGAAAATGGTATAGCCGAACGGCTATGATGATTTATTTTGACACGTGGCGCTTACTCGCTAGACGGATCCTTTTTTTTATTTTAAAACAGTATAGCCGTGCGGCCGTACTCGGTTTTATTAATGCTTACTAAAAATAGTATAGCCGTTCGGCTATACCCTTTTTAGGCGCTATGCACTACTTTGGTTTTTTAATAAAATAAAGAGTATAGCCATACTAAATTTTGTAAAGAAATAGTATAGCCGTGCGACTTAACGGGGTTTTTTTTGTTTTTGGTTTTTGTTTTAATTGTTTTAATAAATAGTATATACTAGGATCCTTTTTTAATTAAAATTTTTTTATCTAATTTTCGTTTATTGATAAGAGTAGTTTATTTTAATGGGCATTAACTAAGTCTCTATTATTCCATTTTATTTTTTTACTTTTCCAGAGTTATTATTCGTATAAAGAACTTAGCACTTTCACGTTTAATACTCTATTATACACGTACATACATAGTTTTCAATAATATATTTGTGCTCTGTACATGTCTTAAAGACTTGGTAAAATTCACATTTTTTAAAAAAGCGAACATACAATACTTGTATTGTACATATACGTACATATCTCTCATGTTGAATACAAGTATTTTTTACAAAATTTTCAATAAGACACACAAAATTCACGTATTATAAAATAATTCTCACATATTAGTAAATAAAAATACTATATATATTTTAAAATATTAAAATATTATATAGTGGCAGATTAATATATACTTTGGATATGTTGAAACTAGCAAATTAATATCTATAAAGTATAAACTAATGCAATTAAGGTGCTTTTTTCTTAATTTTTCATTTATTAAATATTATAGCCGCCTTTTAAATATATGAAAAAAAAAAAAAGGTATTAGACATAACTGTCTTTATTAAATAGTATATGAGACGAACAATATTTCTGTTTGGGTTTTAATCTATATATATAAAGCAAAAGGGAGAGAATGGTAAAACATTCAAAATACCAGAAAATGCCCTTGGTTAATGCAAATATTAAGAATTGAAATTATTAATTAAATGAGGATAATATAGTAAATTCACACTTTTTCATATTTAAAAAAATTAAAATTAAAAAAAAAATCAGATAATGGATCCTATTTTTATGAAATACAACTACCCATTATCTTTTTTAATTCTAAAAGCCTCTAGCAGGCGCTGAAGCGCATGCACAGAGGCTAGTATCTATGAATGAAATTTTGTTTTGAATTTGGCCAAAAGGAGACCCAGATTCGTTAGCCCACCTTACATTAATCACTGAAAAGACAATTCTATCCTTTTTCCTGACCCAAATTCGTTGGTTACCCTTGATCATATCAGATATCTCTCTCTCTCTCTCTCTCCGCAGCAACGACGACCACGGCCTTCACCTGCGATGGAATTCTCAAGCTGCTTGACTCGCGGCTCATCCCTTCGGCCTTCACCGGAAACTCCAAGGTCTTCTAGCTCAAGATGAAGGGCTATTACGATCGCTATCTTGCTGAGTTCAAGATCGGCGCCGAGCGCAATGACCAGTCAACCCTATTTGATCTCATTCTGGTACGTCAAACCCTATCTGAACCCTTATAACGATTTTCTTCTTGGTCGCGATTCTTGTGTTTTAGTATAGGGTTTCGAAAATTGGGGCTTGGATTAGGTTAGGTTTTCCGAATTAGATGTTTCCTATGATGATTTGATTGGTGATGCTGCGATTAAATTCATTTAGCATTCTGTTATGTCTATGTTTGTTCACAAATTACAGTAATTTATTATGTTGCTAGCATAAATTGATAAACTCTAACATGCCATACGACAGATGGTTAATAAGTCATTGATTTAAGCTTGCATACGACTGATGGTTAATGAGTCAATGACAGATGTTTTATCAATTTATGCCACATATCAATGACATATGGTTTATCAATTTGTGCATGCAGCATCACCACCTGTGGTAATATTTAAGTCATTGATTTAAGCTTGCAGCTTCAATTACTTACATTAGATTTGTGTGTGAGAGTTTGCTTACCTGTTATTAACAGCTTTTTCAGGTATGTGAGCGTTTGTGATCAAAATATATGTATGCATGTATGGCAGGCAATGATCTAATTTAGCTGCAACTTCTGATTATAAAGCTCACTTACTATGCATTTGTCTTGATTTGGAAATGGTTGATGCCATCACTGTCATATAATATTTTAAGTACCATTTTGCAATACCATTTAAGCTTTAGGTCAGTGAAATTTTATTCAGGTTAAGCATTGTAGTTTTGCACAAACTACATTGCAGTTTTGCCCAAACTGCATTGCAGTTTCCATTTAATTACAATTGGATTTTTGCTATTTCCTTGGCCTTCAACCTCACCAATTTGTTCCTTATAAACAATATATATACATAGGCAATTTGGTGAGGAGTGTCTGTAGTTTCACCTTTGTTTCTTGTTCGTTTTGAACAAGTGTATGTAGTTTCCAGTATATCAATTGATTTGTTTATTTTATAGAACCTATCAGTTGAGTGGCTGCTTTAGTAGTTGCATGTCAACAAACTAATATGTAGTTGTTCTTGGTGGGTTTAGACGACACATTAAGTGTTGTATATGACCCTTGTCATTTTACTTTGGAGCATTAAAAAGGAGCTTGCTTTATGACCTTCCTTGTTGCTGATTTTATGGCTTGTTTTGCAATTGCCAATCAGTTTTGTTTGTGTTCACAATGTAACTCGTGCTTTTGATTTGATTTGAATAGCTATATTGTTTATATTTGGTTATTTACAACTCATTTCTCGCGTTACAAAACCCTTTCCTCTCACAACGAGTGTCAAACACTGTTAAGTTTTGGATTGGCTTTGCAAGATTAGTTGTTTTCTTGAATATGATATGAGATAGGACCTAAACTTGTATGCCCTTGTTTCATTTTTCAATATATTCATGTGGCTTTCTTTGTAGCTTTTGATTGATTACATTTGTATAGTTACAAACAAGTACATGTTTACATAATTCAAACAAATAATGGTGATCGTCATATATATTTAATGATATCTCTTGGTGCTTTTAGGTTGTCTGCCATTTGCTGTTTTTTTCTATATTATTTGTTAGTTGGTGGTTCCTGACTTTGTCTTAACACTAAACATAAAAAATCAAATAAATAAATAAAAAATTTGTCCCAATGAGCTGAAGATTCAGGGTACGTTTAGATTACAGAAGGGCACCCAGTGATTTTAATCAAATCATCATGAATATTTGCTGGTTTTAGAATTATTAAGAGACATGAATATCAGAACAGAAGCAACTGGTCCACAAGGTTCTTCATCCACAAACTTGAACAATTTAGTGAATCAAATGCTATTAAGAAAAAGCTAGATCTTATATCCATAAGAATGTGTTTCGGATGGTTTGATAACGTTCCCCATCACAGCTGCCGAAGAACTTGGAATTCCTATTGCAATGTTCTTTACCATCTATCTGCATATGCACTCAGCCTCTTTACCATCTATCTATAATTTCGTTTTGCTCATGAACCAATGCTTAGCTTAATCAAGTTGACTAGAGCAGATGTGCTCTCTATTCTGCACCCGAGTTCAAATTCCCTTCCCCTAATTTAGACTAAATTAAAGTATAATATCATTTCTATAAAATAAAAATAAAAATAATGGTGATAATATATATTCAATGATATCTCTTGGTGCATTTAGGTTGCCTGCCATTTGCTGCTTTTTATATATTATTTTTTTGCATGGTGCTTCTTGATTTTGTCTTTCTTGCAGCAGTAGAAAAAGGAACAAATCCAGCCGTCCATTACTGTTGTATACCCTGACTGACTCTTTCTAGGCTGCCGGGTCTCCTTGTCGTAGTCAGACATGGCACGAAAATGTTGTTAGAACTATAAAGTTTTACTGCATTTGTGTTGTGAGTGCAAATATTGTTCATATGTGCATACACTGACTGTACGCACAATCTAAGATGAGCTCCATAGAAGTACAAGGCAATAAGCCTCATGCTGTATGCATTCCCTTTCCAATTCAAAGCCATATAAAGGCAATGCTGAAATTAGCAAAGCTCCTACACCATAGAGGTTTTCATATAACCTTTGTTAACACAGAGTTCAACCACCGCCGCTTTCTTAAATCTCTTGGACCTAACTCCCTTGATGGCTTGCCTGATTTTCAATTCGTAACCATTCCAGATGGTCTTCCAGCTTCAGATGAGGATGCCGGCCAAAACTCCTATTTGCTTTGTGATTCCATCAGAAAAAATTTCTTGGCAGTATTTCGTAACCTCCTTTTAAAACTCAATGACACGGCAACTTCTAACAATATTAGTAATCCTCGAGTGACTTGCATTGTTTCAGATGGTTTCATGACTTTCAGCATCACAGCTGCTGAAGAACTTGGAATCCCTGTTGCACTGTTCTTTACTATTGCTGCAATTGGATTCATGGGCTGTAAGCAATATCCCACTTTGGTAGAGAAAGGACTTGCACCACGCAAAGGTGACAGAAGTATTCATAATATTGAAACAGTTGAGCAATTTTTTGCTAAATTTCTTCTTGTTTTTTTTTAAAATGATGATGAAATTTTTCTTGACTTGGGTGTTGCAAAGGAGAGCTATTTAACAAATGGCTTTTTGGACCAGGTCATAGATTGGGTTCCTGGAACGAAAGCTATTCGTTTAAAGGATCTTCCAAAATCCTTTCAAACTACAAACCCCAATGACATCTTGTTTAAATTAACCTTGGAAGCAATGGACAGAGTTGATAAAGCTTCAGCAATTGTTCTTCATACTTTTGATGAGTTGGAGGCAGATGTTTTGCATGCTCTCTCATCAATGCCTCCACCTGTTTATACCATTGGCCCTCTCCAGTTACTTCTTGATCAGATACCACAACACCCTTTGACGTCCATGGGATATAGTCTATGGAAAGAAGAAACTGAATGCTTCCAATGGCTCAATGCTAAGGCGCCAAACTCAGTTGTTTATGTCAACTTTGGCAGCATACTGGTCATAAAATCAGAAGATCTTATTGAGTTTTGTTGGGGACTTGCCAATAGTAAGCTTCCCTTCTTCTGGGTAGTTAGACCTGATCTGGTAGTTGGTGAATCGGCGATTTTGCCACCTGAGTTTGTAGCTGAAACTAAGGGAAGAGGTTTGGTAGCAAGCTGGTGCCCACAAGAGCAAGTCCTTAGCCACCCATCAATTGGAGGATTCTTAACACACAGTGGTTGGAACTCAACCATTGAGAGTCTTTCTGCAGGAGTTCCTATGCTCTGTTGGCCATTCTTTGCCGAACAGCGAATAAATTGTGTCTATACTTGCAATGAATGGGGCATTGGCTTGGAGATCAATAATGATGCCAAGAGAGACCAAGTAGAGAAGCTCATCAAAGAGTTAGTGGAGGGAGAGAAGGGTAAGAAAATGAGAACTAAGGCTATGGAGTGGAAGAAACTAGCAGAGAAGGCCATCAGTTCTGATGGTTCTTCATACGCGAACTTAGACAATTTAGTGAATCAAGTTCTATTAAGAAAAGGCTAGGTGCTGTCCATATGAGCCTTCTTATTAGGTTTGTTTTTGGTCTTAATAACCTACAAAATGTAGAGCCTAGAGGCTATTGAGCCTTGCTACCATCTCTAATTTCTTGCTTTGCGGTAAGCCAGTTCTACATGGTTCCCAATCATCAAATTTTGTAGCTGTTTTCTCGTTATTTTTAATCTGTTTTAGATTCTTAGCGAAAGTTGTGCTTGTATTCTTACACTCCTATGAAGGAGAGTATATTCCATTTTCAACAATATTATTTATTTTATCTTATAATATGAAACTTGTTAAACAAAAAATTGTGGTGCCATGGTCTTTCTTTATGAATATGCTGATATTTACTATACAATAATTAAATTCAAAAACCAGAACAAAAATCGAAGGAAATTAATTATTGAGTAGTAAATATTCTACAACAACAAAACAGAACTGATAACTCAAGGCTGATTGCATGTAGATATGCACTTTGAAATTTTGTTCTGGTCACATCCCAGGGAAGGAGTGGTGAGATATGCACTTGGATTGCATGTAGATTTTTCTTCCCATGTAGTCAAATGTTTAAGCCTTCATAATAACCTGCATGGTGCAGATGGAAATCATAATTTTGCTTTAACATACTAGTGATTTACCCTTTGAACTTGTACTTAACTTTCGATTTGCCACTATCCTTTTTTTTTAGAAAATTAAGGATATGAACTTTTTTTTCTTTCTCCAATTTCCCCCCTACCGTCTAAATTTACAACATTTCATCCAAGTTGCCATTAAATGTGAGGGCAAGGTGGTCATTTTATACGTTAAAAATAAATAAAATAATTTGAAATTTGAAATAATAATCAATAAAGATAGAAATAAAGTTTTTATTTATTTTTTAAAAAAAAAAGAGTAGAGAAACTTCCTATTAGCCTCTGAATTTCTGCTTACCAACCCCACTTCCTAAAAGCCTCGTACCAATCCCCTTCTTCCCCAAAATCAAACACATCCCATACAACAACACCAAAACCTCCACAATATATTTGAACAAAAAAACCCATATGCACTTATTTGAACAGACAAAAAAACCCAAATCCATTTGATCAAAAATTGCACAAGGGGCAGAGGGGTTGTGGCAAGGTGGGTGATTTTGTGGGTGTCGGGGATGGACCTGGGGTTTGGGGGAAGAGAGAGAGTGTGTGATGGTTGTGGGGTGGTGGCTATGGGAGGGTGAGTTGTTGAGAGAGAGAGGGAGGCTGCGATGGGTAAATGGGTGGTCGTGGGTTTGGGGGAGTGTTGCGAAAGGGGAGGCAGCGACAGTGGGAAGGGGGGATAGGTTGCGAATTAGTCTTGGGGTGAGTTGCAGGCAGTGGTGGACCCATGAATTTTTTGGCGGAGGTGCAATTCTTAAAAGCTAAAAGCTATAAAATAAAAAAATAATAACAACTAAATATCCTTATAATTTAAACAATACTAATGTCATTTATAATTGATGAAAAAAATAACAGTACAAACAAAACATGGAAACCTCTTTGAGACATTTAGTCGAATACACAGTGGGCGCTAGCCAAAATTTTAAACAGTGAGGAGTATGCTTTTTGAGACATCAATTGTTTAATGTAATTAAATATACGTACTTATTCATCTAAGCAGAATAAGCAATCCCAAAATATAAAAGTGAGAAATAATGAGAAATAAAAGTGAGAAATAATTACCTGTAAAAGCCACAAGAAATATTAACTCATAAAATATACCTTCAAGACTAACCTATTAGCACTTAAATTTGCACTGAAGAAATCTTCGAGATATTTGGGAAGTGATTTTGGGTTGTGGGTTTTCTAGATGGAAGGGAATCCTAATCTGCTCACATGGTTAATTGATTATGGGATAATTAAAAGGTTTTTTGAGCTGGAGGATAATAAGATGGTTAAAGTGGTAATTTGTCGAAAGTTAGAATTGCATCAATCAATACTCCCCGTTTCATTAAATGCCTTTTGAGCTGGAGGATAATAAGATAGTTAAAGTGGTAATTTGTCGAAAGTCAGAATTGCATCAATCAATACTCCCCGTTTCATTAAATGCCTTTTGAGCTGGAGGATAACAAAGACGACGTCGTTTGTGCTGCAAAAAATTGAAAACCAAAAAACCCAAGTCATCTTCCTCGTTTTGAAACCCCTTGCAACACACCTCAGATGCAGAACCTTGGGACTAGCGGAGGTGCATAATCCAGCCTCTTCACAGGATTTCCGGCAAGGGGAGGTGCAACTGCACCTCCTTGCGCCTTTGTAGGTCCGCCTCTGGTTGCAGGTGGGGAAGGGGGTGAGTTGCAAGTGGGAAATGGGTAGTCATGTTGGGGAAGAAAAAGAGAGGGGAAGGGGGGTCTGTGGGTGGGATAGGTTTTTGTTTTGTTCCTTTTTCGTTAATTTTTTCTTAAAAAATAAATTTATTTTTAATGATTTAACTGAAAATTGGATTAAATGTTGATGATTTAGGCGGTAGGGGGGAAATTGGCAAAAAAAAAAGAGTTTATATCCTTAATTTTCTATAATAAAAAAAAGAAGATATGAGGTCAATTGAAACCAAGGTACAAGTTCAGGGGGCAAATCACTAGTATACCCTATTATCATATGACAGAGACACACAAAAGCTAGACTTGCTTGCCTGTAGAGTTTTAAATTATAATGCACGCATTATGCATATACTTAATCTAATTCTAAGATGAGTTCCAAGATGAGTTCCATGGCAATTGGAGGCTTTTTGACACACAACGGCTGGAATTCAACCATTTAGAGTTTGTCTGCCGAAGTGCCTATGATCTGTTGGCCACTCTTTGCGGACCAGCCAACAAACAGCCGGTGTACTTGCAATCAATGGGGCAGTGGCATGGAGATGCATAAGAATGTCAAGACAGAGGAAGTGGAGAAGATTGTTAGAGAGTTGAGGGAGAGAAGGGTAAGAAAAGGAAAAATAAGGCCATGGAGTGGAAGAAGCTAGCAGAAGTAGCAACTGGTCCACATGGTTCTTCATCCACAAACTTGGACAATTTAGTGATGAAATGCTATTAGGAAAAAGCTAGATCTTATGCTATTGTCTATGTTGGTGTTGGTCTTAATTTAGAACTATAAGATGTATTGCATCTGCATGTATGGAGGCCATTCTCAGCCCAATAAACTAGCAATAATATGTCAGCTTAGCTGTATTTTCTTATTTAATATTGAAATACCATAGAAAACTAAAATATTCTCACAAATATATTTTAGGAATTAGGGTTTCTGATTTTCATATTTTAATTTCAATTTTGTTTGGATCTAAAAAATAGTTTGGAGTTCGATACCAAAAAAGTTTTTAGATCCTAAAATCAATATTTTAAAACGCATGTTTTAAAAATAAAAACAAAAACAAATCATGATTTTTGAGTAGGATACCAAACGGGCCCTAAGATTCTGACAAAAATATTTTAGTTATTCAAAAAATGGAAGGTGACAAAAAACTATAAAATGGTGGTGGTCCTATTCGGGAGCGGATCCGCTGTCCCCAAATTGGTGTCCCCTCCATGTCCCCTCTCTAATTTGTTGACACGTGTCAACTAACATAACAGGGAGTTAACCCTGTTAACTTTTTTATTTGACAATTTTAACAACTAAAAAAAATTAAAAGCTGCCCAAATAACCCAGCAGCCAACGACTTCCTTGCTAAACCCAGCGAGCGTCTGTCTTCTCTTCTCCAATTTGCAGCCAACCCAGCAGCCAGCGAGCGTCGTCTTCCTTGCAAAACCCAGCCATACCCTCTCTCCTCCCTCATAATCTCTGCATCTTCTCCACCATCAACTCTCAAACGCTTGCAAAACCCAATTCTCCTCCCTCCTAATCTCTGTTTGGAAATTGCAGCACTATTTTTCTCAAACCTTCAGCTTCATTTGCACTGCATAGGCAGTCCAGTTCCCTTGTCGACGTTCTACCTCCATAGGCCGACTCCACTATTTCCTTCATTGGCCAGTCTAAGAATACTTCTTGAACCACACATCAATATTCAGAAAGCTCTCAAAGTCCGATTGCGGCCTGCAGACAGGAGTTGGAATCAGATGGAATTGAAACCCAAGTATGAAATTTTATGAGCTTGATTGTAGTAGTGACTGAAAGACTACTACAACGCAGAAGCAAGTTTGGCTCATGTGTTTACTTTACCTCTCAATGGCATGAGTATCATTAGGAAACACAATGACTTTGACGGGAACTCCTTTCTCTTTCAATGCCCGAGCATACTACAAACAATAAACATCTAGATCACTTTTCTAATTTCACATCATTACAATTGTTTGTGTATTTTATGTTTCATTCACTTTCTACTGCAATGCAGCCAAGAAGAATTGTTATCCAAGCACTTGTTATTGTTGTAAAATCATTTAAATAGAATAAAGTGTTCAATGTGTAGTTCATTAGGAGGGGAACATATTAGCTTACTTGCAACCCGGTAGAAACTGGAACACGAAGATCCTGAGCACCCAAAAGAAAGAGGGTGGGTGTTTTGACCTGCAGAGAGAATAAAAAATAAAAAAGTTAGAAATAGCAAACTCCTTACTAGATAATATCATTCTAAATATTAGCTGTTTTTGGAAAAGGAAGACAACGCTCGCTGGCTGCAATTGGAGAAGAGGAGAAGACGACACTGGCTGGGTTTAGCAAGGAAGACGACGCTCGTTGGCTGCTGGGTTGGCTGCAATTGGAGAAGAGGAGAAGACAGACGCTCACTGGGTTTAGCAAGGAAGTCGTTGGCTGCTGGGTTATTTGGGCAGCTTTTATTTTTTTTTAATTGTTAAAATTGTCAAATAAAAAAGTTAACAGAGTTAACTCCCTGTTATGTTAGTTGACACGTGTCAGCAAATTAGAGAGGGGACATGGAGGGGACACCAATTTGGGGACAGCGGATCCGCTCCCGTCCTATTCACCTAAAGCATAAAATGGTGGCGGTCCTCTATCGATGTATGGCTGGGGGATTCCGAGCCTCTGCATTTAGCATCAGTATACTCATTTAGGTAAATTTTAACCACTTGATTAATCTATCAGATTTTAATTAGTTCACATCAAAATAATTGTATTAGACAGAAACTCCCGCTTTGCACCTTATCATGGTAACTTCTCCATCTCAGTCTCCCCTCCCATTGCGTCCCACCTGCACTTTTGCTCTTCTTCTACTTTCTGTGTTTGCAATATTTAATCCCAAAGATAACCCAATCACTTATGCTTCCTATTATCTGCCACTATTTTTTTTTTCTTTTGCAGCAATTAAACAAACCTACGCCAGTCTTCCTCCTTTCCCCGTCAAATCCCCTTTTCTACGCTTTTTGCAATATCACACTCATAATCAAATTGCAGAAATAAAAAAACAAATAATCAAACCCACAAATAGAAAATACATCAAATCAAACTCAAGAAAAAATTAAAACAAACCCAAGAGAAAGATGAAGACAAACCCAGGGTCAAAAATTAAATCAAACCTATTCAACCAACAAAACTAGTCATTTAAATATTCTTTGTTTCTCAATTTTATGGTTATAGGATATGATTCTGCTTAAATACTAAGAACATAGAAAACAAAGAGATATCATTTCTTTTTTGTCTTTTTGTTGGAAGAAAATATCAATTCATCCAAACAAACCAACGTGAAAGCATAGGCATTGACGCAGTAAGATGGAAACATGATAAGATAAGGTGCAACGCGGGAGTTTCTGTATAATACAATTATATTGATATGGACTAATTAAAATTCATTAGATTAATCGAGTGGTTAATATTATCTTATGCACCAATACTATTCAATTGAGATTTTAAAAGACTATTTAGGGATAAAAAAGTCTTGTAGATTTAAGAAAAATGTAATGACTTATAGAATTTTACTAGCAATGGTGCCCGCGCGATGTTGCGGGTTTTGAAATCGTGTGAAATGTGTATAAAGTCGTGAAAATATGCAGGGAAAATGGTACTATTTATATAAACATGGAGATCTAAATAGTGATATCATGCTTAGTTTAGCAAGCTTGAGTTACAAAAAATAAACTAAAAACATGTTTTATGTGCTGCTTGTTATGTGAAAATATTGCTATTGGGCATATTTTAAAGAGTGGTGATTTCCCCACTCCAATTTTATCCACTTACACTCCATTTTATAACTAAAAAATGAGTGTAAATGAATAAAAATGGAGTGGGGAAATCATTACCCATTTTAAAAGATCAAGCAGTTATAAAAACATCAAAATATGAGCAACTTTTAGTTGCTCATTGTTCAAAAGAGTTTGGACAGGTGTTTATATATATGGTACTAGGTGGTGGAAGGGGATCTAGGCCTTGCTAACTATGCTGTACAGGTGGCTTACATTTTGACTCTGTTGGCATAAATTTGGAAAATAGCAGGTGTTAGTGTATATAAATGGAAAATTTTGAGTGAGGGCAATAACTATTATGACATAATTAAGTTAAAAAATAGAACATGAAAAAAACCAATCTAGATACATCAAGCATTCTATTAATCTGATGGACAAAAGTATAAACTCAATCTATTGAACCAATTGCAAACAAATTCAGATCAATTGTGACAATTATTAAATAGGTATAAGAGAATTAAGCCGAACATAATCATAGTCAAATCTTTAATATAACATATACTTAGTTCATCAATTCAATGAAAAATCAATCGTACCACATATCTAAATCATAATTTCAATGAAATAAACCTTTATACAAATACTATTCTCCTCTATTTTTCTCTCTCTAGTAGTCATCAACATCCTTAGGTTGCTCTCTCTCTCTCTCTCTCTCTCTCTCTCTCTCTCTCTCTCTCTCTCTCTCTTATACATGTTCATATATTGGTAGTAAATTTTTTGTTACTTGTTTAAAGTCTTGATTGAATACCACTAGATTTGACCACTCTTTTAAAAATCCTAATAATCTTGATGGAATACCACAAGCCTGTTTAGATCATTTAAAAGTCTTAATTGAATACCACAAGACTTATATTTATCCCAAAATAGTCTTTTAAAATCTCAATTGAATACAACCCCTTAGAAGCTCGGAATCCAATGGCTAGTAAGGGAGAAAAGATTCGTGCTCAAGTGGTTTTTTCTTGATTGGTTGAGTTTTGGATTGGTTTTGCAAGATTAGTTGTTTTCTTGAATATGATATGAGATAGGACCTGAACTTGCCCTCCTTTCATTTTTCAATATATTCATGTGGCTTTCTTTGTAGCTTTCGATTGATTACGTTTGTATAGTTACAAACAACTAAATTTTTACATAATTCAAACAAATAATGGTGATCGTCATGTAAGGTCTAAAATATCGGTGGTATCGGAAATATCGGAAGTCCAAAAACACGGAAATATCGATGGAAATATCGGGATATTATCGGTATCGGTAAAAATTGAATAAAAACCACGGAAATTGTAAGAAAAACTTGGAAATTTTTATTGAAACTTTGCATGATGTTTATTTAGTCAATTATCTATTAGTTTATCACAAAAAATGGAAGGAAATGCATTGCATGATGGATTTAACTTATTTAAGTTGATTATATAGCAAGCCGGAAAACACTGTAAGTGTAGAAAATATGTAATAATTAATAAAAGAAGATTAAATACACCATAATCATTTATATATAATGAATTACTACAATATTTTACACTTTATACATTGCATGGTAAGATACATGAGTGACTTAGTACCACATAGAGTTCCTATGAGGTTCAAAATTTTCACTATCTTCATTATCTCTATGTGTAGAGTAAGTATATTTTGAAAAGTAGTCATCAAATGATAAATCCCCAAAATAGTTTTGCATGTAATTGTTAACATGCCACCCATATGGATCCGAGATTGGCTGACATTGTCCATAAGCAAAATCATTTGAAGATTGAGTCTCGGATTCTTTCCATGAGTCGCTTGATTCCATCCCAACAGGAATGGGATATGAAGGGTAGTGAAATGGTTGGTTATGAGTATAACCATAGTTACTACTTCCTACTCCAACAGAGTCCAAAGTTATAGATAACGAGTCATCTTCTTGACTTGACAAAGTCCCCTTGCCTCTTTCTCTACGAGTCATCTTCTTGACTTCACAAAAACATAATGTGTGTTGGATGAGTCGTGAGATGCAAGAGCTTGACACACTGTAGAAGAAGAAGAACCAACTTATTTCCAACTAAGTAATCTTCAGCCACTTAGTGGGTAACACGTGTGTTATACTGAACGGGTGCTGACAGCGTGACACGTAGGCAATCTCAATCCTTTGCCTATTTTATGTTCAGTGATGATTTTATAAATCTACGGCACGCAACTGTTATATTCGGTGATGATTTTATAAATCTACGGCACACATCTGTTACAAAATCTTCAACATGCAATTTCTTTGCCTATTTTACCCTTTATTATTAGTAGTAAATAAGTTGACCCAAAAAAAGAGGAGTACTGGGCCTCCCACCAGTGGCGGAGGCACATGGGGACCAGTGCAGTCACTGGCCCCCACTGAAATTTTATTTTATAAAATATTCGTACTAGTATTCTGGAGTTTGGCTACATATTTAGAAGTCATATGGGCCAAAGAAGATTTCAGCCAAAGTTAAGCCATAGTTGCATGGTCCAGCAGCCAAAGTAGATTTCAGCCAAAAGTGATTTCAACGTGGGCCCTATTGACTAGCCAAGCCAAATATCCCAAAATCAAACATTACATATTCCTAAAAGGATTAGAATTATTATTATTATTATATATTGTCTTCTTGTATAAATCAATAAACCTAAACTTTTTTCTCTTTTCCCGGGTCAGAAACACGACCAGACCAACCAGTTGCTTATGAGTTTTTTTTCTTCTCAAATTCTAATTATATTATTAAGTTTTTTTTATTTCTATTGATTTTAATGGGTCTTTCAATTTATGTGTAGATTATCAAAGGGAAAAAGCTTTGGAGATATTTAGTGAATCGCTATTCAACTCCAAGTATGTATTTGTCTATCCCTTTTAATTTTTCTTGCGTAGTGTGTAATTGTTTATCCCTTTAATGCAATTGTGAACTTGTGTTGGTGAAATTTTAATTTTAATTTATAAATTTCTATATATATTATTCTCTATTGGTTTGATTAATATATTGCTTTGAATTGAATGCTCAATTTGCTTTGGTTTATAAGTTTGAGAAGATGTTCATAATTGTTTCAATTTAAATTTAGTTCATATATGTGTTTTAGTTATGGAAAGATTTTTCAAAATAAATTTCAAAAGAAAATCAAAGGCTGAGTTAGTGGAGTCGTCACCTGCAAAGAGTCAAAAGAAAAATGAAAGTAGTTCAAACCAAACTACAGAAGTTAACTTGGACAATTATGATTGTAATGAATATACACTGTACAATATGATTTTTGATGTTTTGATGTCTTGTGAGTTCGAAGTTTTTATTATTTATATTTTGTGAGAGGCCCCCAGACTCATGAAATCCTGGCTTCGCCACTGCCTCCCACGTTTTGATGATTGCACTCCATCTCCATGTGAGTGGAGAGCCTGGAGAGGGTGTTGTCCGTTATGAAAAATTCAAGTGCGTAAATGAAAAAAGTGTGCTACTACCAACACAAAACCATGAAATAGTTTATAACATGCATTATTTTTCAACAAACTCTAGGCAAATAATTGCATGTAGTTCAGATCAGTTGATTGAAGCAATGTGTTGGTGTCTTTGTATTCGAGTTTGATCCCCTTCTTGTACATTAGAGTTAGAATATATTTTTGTAAAAAAACACAACAAAATAAAACAAAACTCTTGGCAAATAATTGAATAATTGAGAAATAAATAGCCAGATATTTAAATGGTGTACATAATAATATTTGCAAGTATTAGTTGTTGTAAAAAACTAGATAACGTCATATAGTTTTTAGAGATTGAGAATGAAGAACCAAAATTTGCCCAAATATGTCAAATGAGATGATGGGCATCAATAGTTAGATGCATGAATAATGCTTCAACTTTTTTAATGATTGGATGGTTGGATTGAACCCCTCGTTCAATTCCCTTACCCAAATTCCCCTCATTATAGCATTTTCGCAATTCAAGTCAACTCTTGCCTGTCTCGGTCCCAGATGAGGCTAAGGATGCCTTGCCCTACCTTGCACTGCAATTAACTAAGGATGCCTTGCCCTGCATTGCAATTAACTAAGGATGCCTTGCCCTGCACTGCAATTAACTGCTTGCAAATTTAGTCCACGAGCTTGCTATCATGAGCCCCACCCTTTGGCACAATATTCTTTGTTTTGTATTGATGCATATATAAATTTTAGTTAGCATTTTCCCTTATAATACTTGTGTATATACTATACACATACAAGTACATAAGTTGACCCAAAAAAAGAGTTCAGTATTGGGCCTCCCACGTTTTGATGATTGCACTCCATCTCCATGTGAGTGGAGGGCCTGGAGAGGGTATTGTCCATGATGAAAAATTCAAGTGCGTAAGTGAAAAAAGTGTGCTACAACCAACATTGTATTTTTTGGGTTTCGTATCGGGATATTATCGATAATATCCCGATATATTGTCCAAATCATTCATAAAAATGTTGAAGTTATCTCCCCGATATTATCAGGATAATATCGGGATAATATCGATATATTGACGATAACACCATAGTTAGTTGCTAAAATATCGGCCTCCCAAAAATCAGATATTATCGGGATAATATCGCCGATAATATCAATATTTAATACCTTGTGTATAACTAATGATATCTCTTGGTGCTTTTAGGTTGTCTGCCATTTGCTGTTTTTTTCTATATTTTTGTTAGTTGGTGGTTCTTGACTTTGTCTTAACACCAAACATAAAAAATTTGTCCCAATGAGCCGAAGATTCTGAGAAAAACTAAGATTCTGATAAAAATATTTTAGCCGCTATTGAAAAAAAAATGGATGGTGACAACAAAATTACTATTAAATGATGGCGGTGGTGGTCCTCTATCTATCCTCCTCTATCTTTGCATGTCTAGTATAAGGGAAAAGAGTCGTGCTCAAGTGGTTTTTTTCTCGGTTGAGTTTCGGATTTGCAAGATTTGTTGTTTTTCTCGGATTTGGTGTTTGATAAGGACTGAAATGTTGTTTGCATGTATGGCCCTCGTTTCATTTTTCAATTCATGTGACTTTCTGTCTTGCTTTTGAGTGCCTTATTAGCGATTGATTATGTACGTTTGTATATATATAGTTACATACAAGTTACAATAATTCTAACAAATAATGGTGATCCCAAATATGGGCTTGGTCAAATTGACTAGAGTAGATGCACTCTCCATTTTACACCCGAGTTCGAATTCCCTTCCCCTAATTTAGACTAAATTAAAGTACAATATCATTTCTATAAAATAAAAATAAAAATAATGGTGATAATATATATTGAATGATATCTCTTGGTGCATTTAGGCGGTCTGCCATTTTCTGCTTTTTATATATTATTTTTTAGCCTGGTGGTTCTTGATTTTGTCTTTCTTGAAGCAGTAGAGAAACGAACAAATCCAGCCGTCCATTACTGTCGTATACCCTGACTCTTTCTAGGCTGCCGGGTCTCCTTGTCATAAGTCAGAAATGGCACGAAAATGTTATTAGAACTATAAAGTTTTACTGCATTTGTGTTGTGAGTGCAAATATTGTTCATACGTGCATACACTGACTGTACACACAATCTAAGATGAGCTCCATAGAAGTACAAGGCAATAAGCCCCATGCTGTATGCATTCCCTTTCCAATTCAAAGCCATCTAAAGGCAATGCTGAAATTGGCAAAGCTCCTACACCATAGAGGTTTTCATATAACCTTTGTTAACACAGAGTTCAACCACCGCCGCTTTCTTAAATCTCTTGGACCTAACTCCCTCGATGGCTTGCCTGATTTTCAATTCAAAACCATTCCAGATGGTCTTCCAGCTTCAGATGAGGATGCCGGCCAAAACGCCTATTTGCTTTGCGATTCCATCAGAAAAAATTTCTTGGCAGTATTTCGTAACCTCCTTTTAAAACTCAATGACATGGCAACTTCTAACAATATTAGTAATCCTCCAGTGACTTGCATTGTTTCAGATGGTTTCATGACTTTCAGCATCACAGCTGCTGAAGAACTTGGAATCCCTGTCGCACTGTTCTTTACTATTGCTGCAATTGGATTCATGGGCTTTAAGCAATATCCCACTTTGGTAGAGAAAGGACTTGCACCACTCAAAGGTGAAAGAAGTATTCATAATATTGAAGCAGTTGGGCAACTTTTTGCTTAATTTCTTCTTGTTTTTTTGAAAAATGATGATGAAATTTTTCTTGGCTTGGGTGTTGCAGAGGAGAGCTATTTAACAAATGGCTTTTTGGACCAGGTCATAGATTGGGTTCCCGGAACGAAAGCTATTCGTTTAAAGGATCTCCCAAATTACTTTCAAACTACAAACCCCAATGACATCTTGTTTAAATTAATCTTGGAAGCAATGGACAGAGTTGATAAAGCTTCAGCAGTTGTTCTTCATACTTTTGATGAGTTGGAGGCAGATGTTTTGCTTGCTCTCTCATCAATGCCTCCACCTGTTTATACCATTGGCCCTCTCCAGTTACTTCTCAATGAGATACCACAACACCCTTTGAAGTCCTTGGGATATAGTCTATGGAAAGAAGAAACTGAATGCTTCCAATGGCTCAATGCTAAGGTGCCAAACTCGGTTGTTTATGTCAACTTTGGCAGCATAGTGGTCATAAAGTCAGAAGATCTTATTGAGTTTTGTTGGGGACTTGCAAATAGCAAGCTTCCCTTCTTCTGGGTAGTTAGACCTGATCTGTTAGTTGGTGAATCAGCGATTTTGCCACCTGAGTTTGTAGCTGAAACTAAGGGAAGAGGTTTGGTAGCAAGCTGGTGCCCACAAGAGCAAGTCCTTAGCCACCCATCAATTGGAGGATTCTTAACACACAGTGGTTGGAACTCAACCATTGAGAGTCTTTCTGCAGGAGTTCCTATGCTCTGTTGGCCATTCTTTGCCGAACAGCGAATAAATTGTGTCTATACTTGCAATGAATGGGGCATTGGCTTGGAGATCAATAATGATGCCAAGAGAGACCAAGTAGAGAAGCTCATCAAAGAGTTAGTGGAGGGAGAGAAGGGTAAGAAAATGAGAACTAAGGCTATGGAGTGGAAGAAAGTCGCAGAGAAGGCCATCAGTTCTGATGGTTCTTCATACGCGAACTTAGACAATTTAGTGAATCAAGTTCTATTAAGAAAAGGCTAGGTGCTGTCCATATCAGCCTTCTTATGCTAGATCTTATGCTATTGTCTATGTTGGTGTTGGTCTTAATTTAGAACTACAAGATGTATTGCATCTGCATGTATGGAGGCCATTGTCAGCCCAATAAACTAGCAATAATATGTCATGCTTAGCTCTATTTTCTTATTTAATATTGATATACCAGAGAAAACTAAAATATTCTCACAAATATATTTTAGGAATTAGGGTTTCTGATTTTCATATTTTAATTTCAATTTTGTTTGGATCTAAAAAATAGTTTGGAGTTCGATACTAAAAAAGTTTTTAGATCCTAAAATTAGTATTTTAAAACGCATGATTTTAAAACTAAAACAAAAACAAATCATGATTTTTGAGTTCATTTTTTTGAGTAGGATACCAACGGGCCCTAAGATTCTGACAAAAATATTTTAGTTATTCAAAAAATGGAAGGTTACAAAAAACTATAAAATGGTGGTGCACTGGTGGTCCTATTCACCTAAAGCATAAAATGGTGGCGGTCCTCTATCGATGCATTTCTGGCTAGGGATTCCGAGCCTCTACATTTAACATCGGTGCATTTATACTCATTTAGGGAAATTTTAACCACTTGATTAATCTATCGGATTTTAATTAATTCACATCAAAATAATTGTATTAGACAGAAACTCCCGCTTTGCACCTTATCATTGTAACTTCTCCATCTCAGTCTCCCCTCCCATCGCTCCCGCTTTGCACCTTATCATTGTAACTTCTCCATCTCAGTCTCCCCTCCCATCGCGGCCCACCTGCACTTTTGCTCTTCTTCTACTTTCTGTGTTTGCAATATTTAATTCCAAAGATAACCCAATCACTTATGCTTCCTATTATCTGCCACTATATATTTTTTCTTTGGAAAAACTACAGTAAACCCCCCAACCTATAGGGTCATTTACGAGTTTATACCCGATTTTAGGGACATTTACGAGTACATACTCAACGTCGCGGAAAACCTACAAATTGCCCCCTCTGTTAGCCAAACCGTTAGTGAATCTGTTAAATGCTGACGTGGCGAATGTGGATTCCATATTTTTAATGAGGTGGACTTACAAGTGGACAAATAAATACTAAAAAATTATGTACATGTTAAAAATAATTTTTAAATCATATTAAAATCATTAAAAAATGAATTTAAAAAAACGAATAAAAAAAATCTCATCTCTCTTCTCCAACCCAGCCAACCACCACCACGACCTTGCCCACCCCTTCCCAGCCCCCTCTCCGTCGCAGCCATCATCTTGCCCAATTGCTTATAATCCCTCCGTTTCGTTATGTGCAAACCAAATTTTGTGAATCTAACACTAAGAACCTCTTTGATTCTTCCAAAAAGATGAAACCCTAGTTCAGCTCAGTCGAATTCCACTACCCAGATCCAAAATGAAGCATTTGAATGAGTATACAAAATACATCACAGAGTGCAAATGACTGGATTTCATCACAATTTTAAAGAAAAACCATTTGCTCTGTTTCATTCAACCAAAACATACACGCAAATCTACTCTCTCAGCATCCAAACAAAGCCAGAAAGCAAGAAAAGAAGGGCAACCCATTAAAACCCGTTACTTTCTGGGCGAGTTTTGCAAAACTTTGAGATCTGGGTTTGAGGGAATCCATGGTTTCTCAGAAGCCCCAAAATAGAGTTTGCGTTTTCCGGGGACTGCAACTTGATCCCATGAGATCTGGGTTTGAGAGAATCCATGGTTTCTCAGAAGCCCCAAAACGAAGTCTGCATTTTTTGAGGATTGCAACTTGATCCCTTTGGAAGTTGAAATCGCATCTTCTGGCGACAACCATGGTTGAGGTCGACGACAATCAATTTGGAAAATTGAAAACCCCCAACCCAAGCGATGATCAATCCTTAATTGGGAGGCCGACGATCAATCCAGAATATGGCAAATGTTTTCGCTCTTCAGAATTTGATACAGTGCTGTTCACTGTTTAGACAATAGATTTATGGTTTGATAAAATCAACCCATTCTCCTTAACCATGAATTTCTATGGTAAGATACAATGAGACTGTAAATGTATAAAGAGACTAAGAGAATAACACTGTGGGAGAGGCATTCAGTTTGGGTGGGGTGGGGTGGGGTGGGGTGGGGTGGGGCTGGGAACAGAAAGAGACAGAGAAATTGTCTTTTGATTTTTGATTTTTAATTTAATTGAATAATATTATTTACTTGTTTATAATTATTTTTAAATAATATAGAATTTTTTAAGTATTTATTTGTCCACTTGTAAGTCCACCTCATTAAAAAAATGGAACCCACATTTGCCACGTCAGTATTTAATAGATTCACTAACAGTTTGGTTAACAGAGGGGGCAATTTGTAGGTTTTTCACGACGTTGAGCATGTACTCGTAAATAACCCTATAAATTGGGGGGTTTACTGCAGTTTTTCCTTTTTCTTTTGCAGCAATTAAACAAACCCGCGCCACAGTCTTCCTCCTTTCCCCGTCAAATCACCTTCTCTACGCTTTTCCAATATCAAACTCGTAATCAAATTGCAGAAATAAATAATAATAAAAAAATAATCAAAGCCACAAACAGAAAATGCATCAAATCAAACTCAAGAAAAAATTAAAACAAACCCAGAGTCAAAAATTAAATCAAACCTATTCAACCAATAAAACTAGTCATTTAAATATTCTTTATTTCTCAATTTTATGGTTATAGGCAAGGTCTAAAATATCGGTGGTATCGGAAATATCGGAAATCCAAAAACACGGAAATATAGATGGAAATATCGGGATATTATTGATATCGGTAAAAATTAAATAAAAACCACGGAAATTGTAAGAAAAATTTGGAAATTGTTATTGAAACTTTGCAAGATGTTTATTAAGTCAATTATCTATTAGTTTATCACAAAAAATTGGAAGGAAATGCATTGCATGATGGATTTAACTTATTTAAGTTGATTATATAGCGAGTTGGCAAACACTGTAAGTGTAGAAAATATGTAGTAATTAATGAAAGAAGATTAAACACACCATAATCATTTATATATAATGAATTACTATAATATTTTACACTTTATACATTGCATGGTAAGATACATGAGTGATTTAGTACCACATAAAGTTTCTATGAGGTTCAAAATTTTCACTATCTTCATCATCTCTATATGTAGAGTAAGTATATTTTGAAGAGTAGTCATCAAATGATAAATCCCTAAAATAGTTTTGCATGTAATTGTTAACATGCCACCTATATGGATCCGAGATTGGTTGACGTTGTCCATAAGCAAAATCATTTGAAGATTGAGTCTCGGATTCTTTCTATGAGTCGCTTGATTCCATCCCAACAGGAATGAGATATGAAGGGTAGGGAAATGGTTGGTTATGAGTATAACCATAGTTACTACTTCTTACTCCAACAGAGTCCGAAGTTATAGATAACGAGTTGAGTCATCTTCTTGACTTGACAAAGTCCCCTTGCCTCTTTCTCTACGAGTCATCTTTTTGACTTCACAAAAACATAAGTGATATGGTGGTTAAGGTGTTGAAGGAGTAAAATGGAAGGGGTTCGAATCCCTCTATGCGCAATAGGGGAGGCTTTTCAAAAAAATTCATGTATTTCTTGGGTTTCGTATCGGGATATTATCGATAATATCTCGATATATTGCCCAAATCATTCATAAAAATGTTGAAGTTATCTCCCTGATATTATCAGGATAATATCGATATATTGACGATAACACCATAGTTAGTTGCTAAAATATCGGGCCCCAAAAAATAAGATATTATCGGGATAATATCGATATTTAATACATTGGTTATAGGATATGATTCTGCTTAAATACAGAGAACATAGAAAACAAAGAGATATCATTTCTTTTTTTCTTTTTGTTGGAATAAAATATCAATTCATCCAAACCAACCAACGTGAAAGCATAGGCATTGACGCAGTAAGATGGAAACGTGATAAGATAAGGTGCAACGCGGGAGTTTCTGTATAATACAATTATATTGATGTGGACTAATTAAAATTCGTTAGATTAATAGAGTAGTTAATATGATCTCAAATACGTATAAATGCACCAACACTATTCAATTAAGATTTTAAAAGACTATTTAGGGATATAAAAAAGTCTTGTAGATTTAAGAAAAATGAAATGACTTATAGGATTTTATTTATAAATTTCTATAATCAAGATCTTTTACTTATTGATTTTAAAGATTTATATCATAGGATTTATAAGATTTGAAAGGACCACGTGGATTTAACCGTCCATCACTTTTCCCCATCAGGAGCTAGTTTCACCAATCCCAAATCTGATACTTTTGCTCTAAAATCGTCACCAAGATATTTGATGATTTAAAGATCTCTGTGTATGAAGATTTTATGAGCTAGATTGTATGAAGCTTTACATCGCTTCAGCCTCCTCTTCCAAGAGAGAGGCTCTATTTTGAAGGCTACGAATTATTACAAGCTTCCTATAGCTACGAATTCAGATATAATTCATATAATTTTTTTATGTTTTTTGTTTTTTTTAAAATTAAGAACTTATAGCTATGAATTTACTTAGAATCAAACCGCAATTCGTCCTATGTATCTGAATAAAAACAAGTTCAAAGTTTGCTTGAAAACAGTTTAAAGGGCACCACTAACTTCTATCTCTCTCATATGGAAACGGGACTTTTTGAATCACTTTTCTTCCACAAGAGGAAAAGCACACAAACACACAAGATGTAGCGGCTGGAACTGGAAGCAAGTGTCACTCAAACTCAAAGGAAGCGCAAGGCAGGCGCTGCGCGCAAGCAACGAACCTGCCTGCTGCCTCGCTGGGGAGATTAGTCAAACACCTGGTTGGCAAGAACCAGCAGCTTCCGGGGGTCAATTCTTTTTGCCCAGTCGGTGGTTTCCGGCTTGTTGGTCAGTTGACCACCCTTGCCCACTGGGAATCCGCCAGTTATAAACTACCCCAAATCAAACACGGCAAGGCTAATTTTCTGTGGTAAAATTCTTTGTCAAGTTCCGAAGAACTTGAACTGATATGATGAGATTTCCAGCTTCAATGACGTGAGACCTATACTGTTTTCTGCTTGCAGAACCACTCCATGTTATTGGTATTACTGGCAACAAACAACACGTTTAGAAGGAAGAAAGGAAAATAAAAATCTGATGGGTTAGGGCGGGATTTAAGATATGGTTTGATATTTATACTTGCCACTAAAAAATCTCACAGAATTCTACATTTAAAAAAAAAACTTCAAAATTAGCAAGTTTTTGAATACCATAAAACTTTTTGTTATTAGTTTAAAGTCTTGATTGAATACTACTAGATTTGACCACTCTCTTTTAAAAATCCTAATAATCTTAATAGAATACCACAAGATTGTTTAGATAATTTAAAAGTCTTAATTGAATACCACAAGACTTATTTATCTCAAAATAGTCTTTTAAAATCCCAATTGAATACACCCCTAAATGCAGAAGCTCGGGATCCAATGGCTAGTAAGGGAGAAAAGATTCGTGCTCAAGTGGTTTTTTCTTGATTGGTTGAGTTTTGGATTGGCTTTGCAAGATTAGTTGTTTTCTTGAATATGATATGAGATAGGACCTAAACTTGTATGCCCTCCTTTCATTTTTCAATATATTCATGTGGCTTTCTTTGTAGCTTTCGATTGATTACGTTTGTATAGTTACAAACAAGTACATGTTTAATGATATCTCTTGGTGCTTTTAGGTTTTCTGCCATTTGCTGTTTTTTTCTATATTTTTGTTAGTTGGTGGTTCTTGACTTTGTCTTAACACCAAACATAAAAAATCAAATAAAAAAATAAAAATTTTGTCCCAATGAGCCGAAGATTCTGAGAAAAACTAAGATTCTGATAAAAATTATTTAGCCCCTATTGAAAAAAAATGGATGGTGACAACAAAATTACTATAATATGGTGGTGGTGGTCCTCTATCTCTCCTCCTTTATCTTTGCATGGCCTAGTATAAGGGAAAAGAGTCGTGCTCAAGTGGTTTGTTGCCATGTATTTTCTCGGTTGATTGAGTATCGGATTTACAAGATTTGTTGTTTTCTTGAATTGAATATAACATGAGATAGGACCTAAACTGGTGTTTGATAAGAACTGAAATGTTGTTTGCATGTATGGGCCCCGTTTCATTTTTCAATTCATGTGACTTTCTGTCTTGCTTTTGAGTGATTGATTACGTTTGTATAGTTAGTTACGTACAAGTTACGTAATTCTAATAAATAATGGTGATCGCAGATATGGACTTAGTCAACAAACAAATCCAGCCGTCCATTAATGTCGTATACCCTGACTCTTTCAAGGCTGCTGGGTCTCATTGTCATAAGTCAGACATGGCACGAAAATGTTGTTAGAACTATAAAGTTTTACTGCATTTGTGTTGTGAGTGCAAATATTGTTCATATGTGCATACACTGACTGTACACACAATCTAAGATGAGCTCCATAGAAGTACAAGCCAATAAGCCTCATGCTGTATGCATTCCCTTTCCACTTCAAAGCCATATAAAGGCAATGCTGAAATTAGCAAAGCTCCTACACCATAGAGGTTTTCATATAACCTTTGTTAACACAGAGTTCAACCACCGCCGCTTTCTTAAATCTCTTGGACCTAACTCCCTCGATGGCTTGCCTGATTTTCAATTCAAAACCATTCCAGATGGTCTTCCAGCTTCGGATGAGGATGCTGGCCAAAACGCCTATTTGCTTTGCGATTCCATTAGAAAAAATTTCTTGGCAGTATTTCGTAACCTCCTTTTAAAACTCAATGACATGGCAACTTCTAACAATATTAGTAATCCTCCAGTGACTTGCATTGTTTCAGATGGTTTCATGACTTTCAGCATCACAGCTGCTGAAGAACTTGGAATCCCTGTTGCACTGTTCTTTACTATTGCTGCAATTGGATTCATGGGCTGTAAGCAATATCCCACTTTGGTAGAGAAAGGACTTGCACCACTCAAAGGTTAAAGAAGTATTCATAATATTGAAGCAGTTGAGCAATTTTTTGCTAAATTTCTTCTTGTGTTTTTTAAAAATGATGATGAAATTTTTCTTGACTTGGGTGTTGCAGAGGAGAGATATTTAACAAATGGATTTTTGGACCAGGTCATAGATTGGGTTCCCGGAATGAAAGCTATTCGTTTAAAGGATCTCCCAAAGTCCTTTCAAACTACAAACCCCAACGACATCTTGTTTAAATTAACCTTGGAAGCAATGGACAGAGTTGATAAAGCTTCAGCCATTGTTCTTCATACTTTTGATGAGTTGGAGGCAGATGTTTTGCATGCTCTCTCATCAATGCCTCCACCTGTTTATACCATTGGCCCTCTCCAGTTACTTCTCGATCAGATACCACAACACCCTTTGACGTCCATGGGATATAGTCTATGGAAAGAAGAAACTGAATGCTTCCAATGGCTCAATGCTAAGGCGCCAAACTCAGTTGTTTATGTCAACTTTGGCAGCATACTGGTCATAAAATCAGAAGATCTTATTGAGTTTTGTTGGGGACTTGCCAATAGTAAGCTTCCCTTCTTCTGGGTAGTTAGACCTGATCTGGTAGTTGGTGAATCGGCGATTTTGCCACCTGAGTTTGTAGCTGAAACTAAGGGAAGAGGTTTGGTAGCAAGCTGGTGCCCACAAGAGCAAGTCCTTAGCCACCCATCAATTGGAGGATTCTTAACACACAGTGGTTGGAACTCAACCATTGAGAGTCTTTCTGCAGGAGTTCCTATGCTCTGTTGGCCATTCTTTGCCGAACAGCGAATAAATTATATATATACTAAAACTGAATCCACGATTTCACTGTTCCTAGACTGTAGCTTAGCAATAGTGAAGTGGCGGTTTTGCCCTTTACTAAAAAATTTCCTTTTTGTTCCCTTTTTGCCCTTCACATTCGCGTCTCTTTCAATTGGAACGTTTCGTTCGCTCTCAGCTTTCCAGTTCGTTTCGAACCAATTGGTTGGGCTGGTTGGGGGCAGCCATGGAAGATCAGAGTTCACTATTCTGCATGCGTGGGGGCCGTAGATTTTCGTTTGGGGAGGCGCGCTGCAAATCCAGCCGCCCTTTTGGTCTTTATCTCATCGGTTTTCCTCTCAGATGTTGCGTTCGTGTGTTGCCGTTCCAGCTGCTTCATCCTTCTTCTCATCGCACGGGTTTAGCTCAAAGGATTTAAAAAAAGGTTCGTTTTAACGTTATTTTGGTTTTCTAGGTTGGTTTATTCATTTGTCAAAGTAAATCAGAAATTGAGTTTGGTTTGTTGTTACAGGGAGGAAGATCGAAGGAAAAAGAACTGGAGTAATTAATATAGGAACCCCCAGTCTGCTCATCAATCTGGTAATTGATGTATGTGTGACTGATTTTCTGTTTGCCTGCGGTTATAGACTCCTCCTTTTTTATCTTTTATCTTTTTTTCTTTTTAAAAAATTTAATGACTCCAAATTTTAGTTGGTTTGGGTAATTGTTGTTGTTGGAGAATTAGATTAGATTTTATTTCTTTTTTCGATTCTCTCTCTCTCTCTCTCTCTCTCTCTCATTTTTGGTTCCTGATGGAATTTTTGCTTCAATTTCTGCTCTTCTTGGTTCAATGAAGAAACCATTTAGGTTTGATCTGTTTACTATCTCTAATTTTTGGATCCTAATGGGATTTCTTTCATTATATATGCTGTTTGTCCAGAGCACCAATGAAGAAAGCATTTAGATTTGATGGGTTTGATGTCAATGGTATGAATCTCTCTCTCTCTCTCTCTTTTTGTTTTTGTTTTTGTTTTGGTTCACCAAATGGTTTTCATTTATTCTAATTTTCTGATTTTTAAATTATTTTTCGGGGATTAATGGAGATGATGTGGCTGATAGAATCAAAGCACGATAGGTAAAATGAAGGGTTTTGTTAAGCATATATCTATATCATCATATTTTGCTAGAATTGAAAGCTAAGTTTATAGAACATCTGTTAGACCAGCCATGCTATATTGGACTGAATGCTGGACAGTTAGAAAACAGACATATTCATAGTTCCTGTAGGTACATATTAGCCAAATGTTACAACCAGCACAGTGATATGCACACCTCTCTCTCTCTCTCTCTCTCTCTCTCTGTGAAAATAGATGCTCATTGAGCAACCCACAATCTAACAGTGGGATCTTTACTTCTCTCTCTCTCTCTCATTTTTGGTTCCTAATGGAATTTTTGCTTCAGTTTCTGCTCTTTTTGGTTCAATGAAGAAAGCATTTAGGTTTGATCTGTTTACTATCTCTAATTTTTGGATCCTAATGGAATTTCTTTGATTATATTTGTTGTTTCTCCAGAGCACCAATGAAGAAAGCATTTAGATTTGATAGGTTTGATGTCAATGGTATGAATCTCTCTCTCATTTCGGTTTTGTTTTTGGTTCACCAAATGGTTTTCATCTATTCCGATTTTCTGATTTTTTATATGAGATGTGCAGTTGTTGCTGCTCTTAATCCTTCAATCTTCTCCATGGTCGAGAGTTCACATTAGTTTGGTTGTTTATGAGTCTTCCTGCTAACTACTTATTAGAACATGCATTTTAAGTTCAATTTTTGTTGGCTTGGCATTTCCCTTTTTTAAGAATAAATTTCATTTGTTTTAACTTTTCCCTTTATCCATTTTTTCCCCTAATAATTGAACATATTTTTCATCTCTGGATAGCATTTCTTTTTCTACTTTGTTGGTTAAGCCAACCCCATTGTAGTGAGTAGAAGAAGGAGATTTACAGTTTCATATTTCAACAGTTTCATAAAGAAAGCATTTAGGTAACATACGGACTATTATCCCTCTGTTGATTTCGTGGTCTGTTGTTGTTTTGTGTTTAGCTATACTAAAACTGAATCCACGATTTCACTGTTCCTAGACTGTAGCTTAGCAATAGTGAAGTGGCGGTTTTGCCCTTTACTAAAAAATTTCCTTTTTGTTCCCTTTTTGCCCTTCACATTCGCGTCTCTTTCAATTGGAACGTTTCGTTCGCTCTCAGCTTTCCAGTTCGTTTCGAACCAATTGGTTGGGCTGGTTGGGGGCAGCCATGGAAGATCAGAGTTCACTATTCTGCATGCGTGGGGGCCGTAGATTTTCGTTTGGGGAGGCGCGCTGCAAATCCAGCCGCCCTTTTGGTCTTTATCTCATCGGTTTTCCTCTCAGATGTTGCGTTCGTGTGTTGCCGTTCCAGCTGCTTCATCCTTCTTCTCATCGCACGGGTTTAGCTCAAAGGATTTAAAAAAAGGTTCGTTTTAACGTTATTTTGGTTTTCTAGGTTGGTTTATTCATTTGTCAAAGTAAATCAGAAATTGAGTTTGGTTTGTTGTTACAGGGAGGAAGATCGAAGGAAAAAGAACTGGAGTAATTAATATAGGAACCCCCAGTCTGCTCATCAATCTGGTAATTGATGTATGTGTGACTGATTTTCTGTTTGCCTGCGGTTATAGACTCCTCCTTTTTTATCTTTTATCTTTTTTTCTTTTTAAAAAATTTAATGACTCCAAATTTTAGTTGGTTTGGGTAATTGTTGTTGTTGGAGAATTAGATTAGATTTTATTTCTTTTTTCGATTCTCTCTCTCTCTCTCTCTCTCTCTCTCTCATTTTTGGTTCCTGATGGAATTTTTGCTTCAATTTCTGCTCTTCTTGGTTCAATGAAGAAACCATTTAGGTTTGATCTGTTTACTATCTCTAATTTTTGGATCCTAATGGGATTTCTTTCATTATATATGCTGTTTGTCCAGAGCACCAATGAAGAAAGCATTTAGATTTGATGGGTTTGATGTCAATGGTATGAATCTCTCTCTCTCTCTCTCTTTTTGTTTTTGTTTTTGTTTTGGTTCACCAAATGGTTTTCATTTATTCTAATTTTCTGATTTTTAAATTATTTTTCGGGGATTAATGGAGATGATGTGGCTGATAGAATCAAAGCACGATAGGTAAAATGAAGGGTTTTGTTAAGCATATATCTATATCATCATATTTTGCTAGAATTGAAAGCTAAGTTTATAGAACATCTGTTAGACCAGCCATGCTATATTGGACTGAATGCTGGACAGTTAGAAAACAGACATATTCATAGTTCCTGTAGGTACATATTAGCCAAATGTTACAACCAGCACAGTGATATGCACACCTCTCTCTCTCTCTCTCTCTCTCTCTCTGTGAAAATAGATGCTCATTGAGCAACCCACAATCTAACAGTGGGATCTTTACTTCTCTCTCTCTCTCTCATTTTTGGTTCCTAATGGAATTTTTGCTTCAGTTTCTGCTCTTTTTGGTTCAATGAAGAAAGCATTTAGGTTTGATCTGTTTACTATCTCTAATTTTTGGATCCTAATGGAATTTCTTTGATTATATTTGTTGTTTCTCCAGAGCACCAATGAAGAAAGCATTTAGATTTGATAGGTTTGATGTCAATGGTATGAATCTCTCTCTCATTTCGGTTTTGTTTTTGGTTCACCAAATGGTTTTCATCTATTCCGATTTTCTGATTTTTTATATGAGATGTGCAGTTGTTGCTGCTCTTAATCCTTCAATCTTCTCCATGGTCGAGAGTTCACATTAGTTTGGTTGTTTATGAGTCTTCCTGCTAACTACTTATTAGAACATGCATTTTAAGTTCAATTTTTGTTGGCTTGGCATTTCCCTTTTTTAAGAATAAATTTCATTTGTTTTAACTTTTCCCTTTATCCATTTTTTCCCCTAATAATTGAACATATTTTTCATCTCTGGATAGCATTTCTTTTTCTACTTTGTTGGTTAAGCCAACCCCATTGTAGTGAGTAGAAGAAGGAGATTTACAGTTTCATATTTCAACAGTTTCATAAAGAAAGCATTTAGGTAACATACGGACTATTATCCCTCTGTTGATTTCGTGGTCTGTTGTTGTTTTGTGTTTAGCTAATTTTAGTAGTGGATTAGGGTTTCTAAATGCCAGTTAATCACTCTGAATCTCAATGTTGTTCTAAATGCCAGTTAATCACTCAGTTTCTGCTCTTTTTGGTTCAATGAAGAAAGCATTTAGGTTTGATCTGTTTACTATCTCTAATTTTTGGATCCTAATGAAATTTCTTTGATTATATATGTTGTTTCTCCAGAGCACCAATGAAAAAAGCATTTAGATTTGATGGGTTTGATGTCAATGGTATGAATCTCTCTCTCTCATTTTGATTTTGTTTTTGGTTCACCAAATGGTTTTCGTCTATTTTGATTTTCTGATTTTTTTAATTATTTTTCGGGGATTAATCTCTCTCTCTCTCTCTCTCTCTCTCTCTCTCTCTCTCTCTGTGTCTTCTGGATATTGTTAGTAAACTAAAACAAATTAACAAATTTCCTTTTCTCTCCATCTCTGCTTTCGCTTACCTAAATTGCATTTGTTTTTTTGGCATCCGCATATGGTTTCACTTTAATTTCTGATTTTTTAAAGCATGAACATGACTTGCAAGACACCCTGCACTTCCTTTTTTTTTTCCTTAGGTAACGCTCTGATTTCGTTCTGGAACGCCATTTTTACAGAAAATATTCTCTCTCTCTCTGGGTGATTTTGTTATCCATTTCTTTTGCTTTTTCGTTCTGGCTAAGCTTTTACTAGCAGCATTACCAAACCTCTCTTCGAATCCAAGTTTTTAGTCTACGTCTGTGGGGAGTTTTTCAGCTTCCAAATTTTGCTTTAGTTTCCACACTAGCCACTGATTTGTGTTGAACTTTTTAGTGGGTAGTTGCCAAAACCTTGGATTTGGAACTCAGTGGTATTTGTTTCAACAATTGAACATATTTTTCATCTCTGGGTAGCATTTCTTTTTCTACTTTGTTGGTTAAGCCAACCCCATTGTAGTGAGTAGAAGGAGATTAGGAGATTTACAGTTTCATATTTTAATCGCGCGTGTCTTCTGGATATTGTTAGCAAACTAAAACAAATTAACAAATTTCCTTTTCTCTCCGTCTCTGCTTTTGCTTACCAAAATTGCATTTGTTTTTTTGGCATCCGCATATGGTTTCACTTTAGTTTCTGATTTTTAAAAGTATGAACATAACTTGCAAGACACTCTGCGCTTCCTGTTTTTTCTTAGGTAACGCTCTGATTTCAGTTCTGGGTTTCATGAATGTCTAATCATATTTTCCTTTGTACTTACTTGGATTTCATTGTGCACTTCATATTAGTTTTTGGTTAAATAAATATTCGGTTTTAAGTTTCATGCTTCATGATTTGTAATGTTGCAATTCTTTTGTAGTTACTACAAAAGTAGTAAAATAAATTATCGCAACTATTCAAAAGTATATTTATGTTTGGCATCATCTCATGTTTTGTAGGTAGGAGTTCAATAATTATGCTTATAAGAGCGTTTGAGGTCACCCACTTAATAACATTAGTACTTTTTATTGAAATCACTTGGGTTTCTGTGGAAACTCAAGGACATAAAGGCAAAAGTTTGAGTCTTTGTTCTATAATTATGTTGGATTGAAAAATTGGTGCCTTTGTACTTTCTTGCATGTGCTTGGAATTACAATGAAAATTTCCTTTCATTGTTTTTTGGTTGTTGAAGGGTTTGAGCATGAGGAAAAAGGTGATTTTGCAACCTCACCAAAGCATTTCAAGTAAGAACCATATCCTCGAATTGCCCTTTTGGACCAAAATTAAGCCTTTTTGTGTGATGGTTTATCATATGATTGGGTTCTATGCTTGAGCTTATGGATTGGTTCATGGTGGATTTGAATTGGCACACAGAGTTGCTTGGGTGAAGCTGATGACTCTGTGCATTGCAGGACCACAACAAAATGGTGCAATTACATCTATTCGTGGACTTCGAAATAGAAACAAGGTTTGCATCTTTTAATCACCTCCACTGTATTTCAATTTATTTTCCTTTCATTAATTTTGATTGTATTTCTCCCCTGTGATGGGATTGAGCATGCTTTTGAATTGATAATGGCAGCTGACTGTTTGTGCTTGAATAAAGGCTTGCCATTGCCCTTGCTACTGTTGTGGGACAGAGCCAGTTTATATGAACAGAAGTTGCGGTATACAATGTTCTCTCTCCCTCTATTTAATTTCAGTTTTTTTTTCTTTTAATAGAATTTCGTCAAATATTTTGGTTCTGGATTTTTTGTGTTGAATAAATTTACAATAAAGGTATTTTATGACGTTCTGTATTCGTAAATATCTTTTGTAGAACAACACAGAATGTTGACTGACTTTGAAGGTGCTACAAGAAAAAATGAAGTAGGGTTCTGCATTTGGACTAGCAAAGAGGTTTGTCAATCGTTTTCTCATCCTCAATTTTTATTTTCAAAGTTGATTACATCTCAACCTTAAATTCACTGTTTTTTATTTCTGTTTAATTTAATGAGACAATTTCTGTTACAGAATTCTAAATTATGCATTTTTTCCATGTTAGGGTACTGGGATGCTAGGTGGCTCTTTTTATTCTCTTTTCCACTCCATATTATAACTTAGATGGATATGCTTCAAGAAGGTTGGTTTTATTCTTGAAGAATACCCATTTGGTTTTAGACATAGTTTATTTAGTTAAATATATGGCTACTGGTGAAATGGATTAGCCAAATTTTGCATTATGTAATATGCATACAAATTCTTAGTATTGTTGTAAACAGTTAGTTTAAGTGGAGGATTGTTGTATGAAATTTGGTAAACAAATATCTAGAAATTATCTTCACAGTATCTTAGGTTCCATTTAATTTGGTATTTGTTTTTGTGTGATATATTTCTCTTAGGGCATGTCAAATGGTAAAGCTGCAATTAACAGTGTCTTTTTTGTGTTGCAGTTCCACCAGTACCAGGTTGTTGGGAGGAAGCTCCCTACGGCATCTGATGAGCACCCCAAGATTTACTGAATGAAGCTCTGGGCCACCAATGAGGTTCGCGCCAAGTCCAAGTTCTGGTATAATCCTTAGCCTTAGCTCGGCTTTTGTGATCCCAAATATTCAGTGGTGAATTTTGGGTTAAACTTAATATTGTTGATTGATTTGTTTGGATTAAGTATTTCCTGAGGAAGCTGAAGAAGGTCAAGAAGAGCAATGGCCAAGTGATTGCCATTAATGAGGTTTGTTCGCTCAGCCGTATACTTTATTTTTTCTAATTAATAAATTTGTACCCATTTTGATTATTTGTCAGTGGCTAATGTAGTCAATGTTGTTTTGTGGTGGGGAAGTGGTTCCTCCTCAACTCTCCTCCTAGCGAAATCCAATTTGTTGCCAAAGGTCTCCACCTTTGACCCCAAAGTGTCACTCTTTTATCAAATTTATTTAGCTTTTTTCTAATTTTATTTTGATCATTTGAATCGTATTTTGTATTTGATGTTTGGCTTTGGTAGCAGATGTGAAGGAGGCTGCGTCAGAGGCACCCCCTCGAAATGACCAGTCGAATTGGAGACGTATGTTTTCTTTTCTTTTTTTCTGTTTTTTTTTCCCTTCAAAATTGGAGCCTCCACTTTGCTGAATAAAGGCTCCTCTTGGCTTTAGTGTTTCGTTTCGATGAATTTTGGGCTCTCACATGTGTCTACGAAATTGCAAACCTTTCTTTTGTATTGGGGTTCCAATTTTCCAAGATCAGTTCTCCCTAAGATGATAATTGAAATGCCTAGAGACCAATCATGCTTATGATATTTTATTTTCAACTGATTTGCTTAGGAAAAAAGACATATTTTATTTTCAACTGATACATATTTTATTTTCAACTGATATTTTATCTTAAAGGTTCTCTCTAATTTCTCAGAAGTTTTTTTGTCCCAATTCTACACTGTGCTAGAAGTGCAGCCTGTGACCATGAAAACCATTGTAACAATCGACAAATTGTTAAATTCCCCTTTTGATTTTTCTGATATTATGAAATAGCTTCCATCCTTTTTGAAGGCTAAATGATTTTGTTATGATATTTGCATATGGTTTTGGAAGAGACTTTTGTCGACTACAATCTCCTGATTCCCAGATTTTGCCAAACCTTTAGTAAAACTTAATGATTGCAGTTAATTATATCTCTTATTTAATGTGTCATCCACTTTGATATGTTTCTATTTTGAAAGATGCTTATCCTATATTTTTGTTGTTGTGGATTTTCAGTTTTTGCAAGATGTTAACCGTGTAAGAGTCAAGAAGAGGCTGTGAGTAGAAGGAGGTTCTATGCAGGCTAGACAAGGTTGAAAATGTTTTTTTTTTTTTTCTTTTTCCTGTTTTCATTTGAAACTTTTTATTCACTTATTCTCCCTGAATCTTATGTTCAAAGTAGTTACATTTTCGTCCAAAATAGTTTATTTGTATTTCTTGATTTGAATGAAAGTTTGATATTTCATCCTTCTTTTTGGGTTTCTTCCATTTCATATTGTCTTCGTATTTTCCTTTTCGTAGTAAACTCTTATATCACAATTCCTGCATATATCATGATTTCGGTTTTGATTGCTGCTTGGTTTATTAAAATATTGATCATATTTTAATAAACATGACAAGCAACATATAAAACATGTTATTAGTCTTTATTTTGTAACTTAAACTTGCTATATATTTTCACAACTTTGTAGACATTTTAGACGGTTTTAAAACCCGCAGCATCGCGCGGGCACGTTTGCTAGTTGTGTCTATAGTTGCAATGAATGGGGCATTGGCTTGGAGATCAATAATGATGCCAGAAGAGACCGAGTAGAGAAGCTCATCAAAGAGTTAGTGGAGGGAGAGAAGGGTAAGAAAATGAGAACTAAGGCTATGGAGTGGAAGAAACTAGCAGAGAAGGCCATCAGTTCTGATGGTTCTTCATACGCAAACTTAGACAATTTAGTGAATCAAGTTCTATTAAGAAAAGGCTAGGTGCTGTCCATATGAGCCTTCTTATTAGGTTTGTTGTTGGTCTTAATAACCTACAAAATGTAGAGCCTAGAGGCTATTGAGCCTTGCTATCATCTCTAATTTCTTGCTTTGCTGTAAGCTAGCTATAATATGAAACTTAATAAACAAAAAATTATGGTGCCATGGTTTTTCTTCATGAATATGCTGATATTTACTATACGATAATTAAATTCAAAAACCAGAACAAAAATCAATGGAAATTAATTATTGAATAGTAAATATTCTATAACCAAAAAACAGAACTGATACCTCAAGGCTGATCCCTGTACTTTGAAATTTTGTTCTGGTCACATCCCAGGGAGGGAATGGTGAGATATGCACTTGGATTGCATGTAGATTTTTCTTCCCATGCTGCAAATGTTTAAGCCTTCATAATAACCTGCATAGCGCAGATGGAAATCATAATTTTGAAACAAAACTACTAGAAATAAGAACCAGAGCTTCTTAAGAAAAGAGCAACAGAATAATGACAGCTAAATCATTTACAGGCCAAAAGCCTAACTGCCTATGATTCACCAATGATCAAAAGACGGTATGTTTAAGTTTTCCTTTCAAAGACAAAATAAAACAATCTAGTGCGAGGGAATGAAAGTTAAGAAATCACAATCCTATTTGAATAAATTTTGTCTAATAGGAGTTGCAATCCTATTTTCCCAAATGACGTTGTAAAGGCCAAAACAAAAGGGTGTGACACACAAACTATCACTATTCAACATACCATGAGACCAGAAGAGGCTAGTAAGCTACATCCCTTGTGAGTGTGTGCGAACCACCATCTGCTAAATGAAAATTAATAAATAAATTCACAATTCACAAGAACATTAGGGCCATAATTCATATGAGGGAATATGCTTCCCTGACATGTGTGTTTCTGTCAGTGTTGTGTGCGGGTGCATACATGGATGGGGTTGGGCAGCCTCCGGGATTTGCAAGCCTCCATACTGGCTGCCAAACAGTTTTAGGTTAGAAGATTTACAATTATTAACATAGCTCAGACAATTCACCTAACCTAATTACTTTGACCACACACATGCTCCATTCATAGTATAAAGTCCATTGTTATTGTGTGTGCCATGGATTTTTTCCTAGAACTCATTGTCATTTGGCAACCAAACATCACCTCACATTAAGATAGTACAAAACAGAGAATTAGAAACACGTTTTTGGGTTAATTGGATGGCCTTGCTTTAACATAAAGATCAAACCGCACTACCATGTCCAGCCTTGATATTATTATCATATGACAGAGACACACAAAAGCAAGACTTGCTTGCCTGTAGAGTTATAAATTATAATGCACGCATTATGCATACACTTAATCTAATTCTAAGATGAGTTCCATGGTATTAGGAGATAGGCCTCATGTTGTATGTCATCCAGTTCCACTTCAAAGCCATATCAAGGCAATGCTTAAGTTAGCAAAACTCTTCCACCATAGAGGTTTTCATGTGACCTTTGTCAACACAGAGTTCAACCACAAGCGCTTTCTTCAATCTCTTGGACCCAACTCCCTTGATGGCTTGCCTGAATTTCGATTCGAAACCTTTCGAGACGGTCTTCCAGTCAGTTCAGATAAGGATACTACCCAGGACATCTTTTTGCTTTTTAATTCAATGCGCGATAACTTCTTGCCTCTGTTTCTTAACCTCCTAAAAGAACTCAATGACAGAGCAGCTTCCAGCAATACCAACCCGCAAGTGACTTGTATTGTTTCAGATGGTTTGATGCCGTTCCCCATCACAGCTGCCAAAGAACTTGGAATTCCTATTGCAATGTTCTTTACTATTTCTGCCGGCGGCTTCATGGGCTCTAAACAATATCCTGCTTTGGTGGAGAAAGGACTTACACCACTCAAAGGTGAAAGAAACTAAAATTGAAACATGAATTTTTGAGAATTGAAGCACTTGTTTACATTTATGATTCTATATATTGCTTGTTTCTAAAGAATAGATTTGTGTGCCTGTTCAAAGCTTAATTTTTAGATGAGAGCTATTTCACAAATGGACTTTTGGACAAGGTGATTGATTGGATTCCATGAATGAAAGGTATCCATTTACAGGAACTTCCGACAGTGCTTCACATTACAAATCCAGACAACATCTGTTTTAAGCTCACAGTGGAAACAATGGATAGAGTAGATAAAGCTTCAGCTGTTGTTCTTCTTACATTTGATGCACTGGAACAAGAGATTCTGGATGCTCTCTCATCTATGCTTATCCCACCTATTTGTACAATTGGTCCTATTGAATTACTACTTGTCAATCAGATACCAGAAGACCCTTTGAAGTCTGTTGGCTATAGTCTATGGAAAGAAGAAACTGAGTGCCTCCAATATGGCTAAATTCTAAAGAGCCAAACTCGGTTGTTTATTTGAATTTTGGCAGTTTAGTGGTCATGACACCCGAACTTCTTGTTGAGTTTGGTTGGGGACTTGAAAATACAAATTATCCCTTCTTGTGGGTAATTAGGCCTGATTTCGTTGTTGGTGAATCGGCAATTTTTCCATCTGAGTTTGTGGCTGAAACCAAAGGAAGAGGTGTAAAGGTGTAATAGTAAATCGGTGCCCACAAGAGCAAGTCCTTAACCACCCATCAGTTGGAGGGTTTTTGACACACAGCGGCTGGAATTCAACCATTGAGATTTTGTCTGCCGGAGGGCCTATGATCCGGAGTGCATATGATATGAGATATGACCTAAACTGGTGTTTGATAAGAACCGAAATGTTGTTTGCATGTATGGCCCTCGTTTCATTTTTCAATTCATGTGGCTTTCTTTCTTGCTTTTGAGTGCCTTATTAGTGATTGATTACGCTTGTATAGTTACATACAAGTTACATAATTCTAACAAATAATGGTGATTGCAGACATGGGCTAGTCAAGTTGGCTAGAGCAAATGTGCTCTCCATTCTGCACCTGAGTTGGAATTCTCGTCCCCGTAGTTTAGACTAGATTAAAGTACAATATCATTTCTATAAATAATAATAATAATAATAATGGTGATAATATATATTCAATGATATCTCTTGGTGCTTATGTTCAAGTTTTGGCTCTATTATTTCTAATAAAAGCATTTTATTAACCTGCAGACTGCATTATCGCTATATTTTGGCTCATTGTAGAGCTTCTTTACTGTTTTGGCTCTATTGATGTGAATCTAATCCCATAAGGCCTTCAATGAGAATACAAAGAAGAAGGATACTTAATTCAACTTAACCTGCAGGCTGCAGGATACATACAGTTTTCAGATTCTACGGAGATTTGATTTTTACATGATGTGGACGTGCAGTAGAGAAACAAACAAATCCGGCCGTCCATTACTGTCGTATACCCTGACTCTTTCTAGGCTGCTGGATCTCATTGTCATAAGTCAGACATGGCACGAAAATGTTATTAGAACTATAAAGTTTTACTGCATTTGTGTTGTGAGTGCAAATATTGTTCATATGTGCATACACTGACTGTACACAAAATCTAAGATGAGCTCCATAGAAGTACAAGGCAATAAGCCTCATGCTGTATGCATTCCCTTTCCAATTCAAAGCCATATAAAGGCAATGCTGAAATTAGCAAAGCTCCTACACCATAGAGGTTTTCGTATCACCTTTGTTAACACAGAGTTCAACCACCGCCGCTTTCTTAAATCTCTTGGACCTAACTCCCTCAATGGCTTGCCTGATTTTCAATTCAAAACTATTCCAGATGGTCTTCCAGCTTCAGATGAGGATGCCGGCCAAAACGCCTATTTGCTTTGTGATTCCATCAGAAAAAATTTCTTGGCACCATTTCGTAACCTCCTTTTAAAACTCAATGACATGGCAACTTCTAACAATATTAGTAATCCTCCAGTGACTTGCATTGTTTCAGATGGTTTCATGACTTTCAGCATCACAGCTGCTGAAGAACTTGGAATCCCTGTCGCACTGTTCTTTACTATTGCTGCAATTGGATTCATGGGCTTTAAGCAATATCCCACTTTGGTAGAGAAAGGACTTGCACCACTCAAAGGTGAAAGAAGTATTCATAATATTGAAACAGTTGAGCAACTTTTTGCTTAATTTTTTCTTGTTTTTTTAAAAAATGATGATGAAATTTTTCTTGACTTGGGTGTTGCAGAGGAGAGATATTTAACAAATGGCTTTTTGGACCAGGTCATAGATTGGGTTCCCGGAACGAAAGCTATTCGTTTAAAGGATCTCCCAAAGTCCTTTCAAACTACAAACCCGAACGACATCTTGTTTAAATTAGCCTTGGAAGCAATGGACAGAGTTGATAAAGCTTCAGCAGTTGTTCTTCATACTTTTGATGAGTTGGAGGCAGATGTTTTGCATGCTCTCTCATCAATGCCTCCACCTGTTTATACCATTGGCCCTCTCCAGTTACTTCTCAATGAGATACCACAACACCCTTTGAAGTCCTTGGGATATAGTCTATGGAAAGAAGAAACTGAATGCTTCCAATGGCTCAATGCTAAGGTGCCAAACTCGGTTGTTTATGTCAACTTTGGCAGCATAGTGGTCATAAAGTCAGAAGATCTTATTGAGTTTTGTTGGGGACTTGCAAATAGCAAGCTTCCCTTCTTCTGGGTAGTTAGACCTGATCTGTTAGTTGGTGAATCAGCGATTTTGCCACCTGAGTTTGTAGCTGAAACTAAGGGAAGAGGTTTGGTAGCAAGCTGGTGCCCACAAGAGCAAGTCCTTAGCCACCCATCAATTGGCGGATTCTTAACACACAGTGGTTGGAACTCAACCATTGAGAGTCTTTCTGCAGGAGTTCCTATGCTCTGTTGGCCATTCTTTGCCGAACAGCGAATAAATTGTGTCTATACTTGCAATGAATGGGGCATTGGCTTGGAGATCAATAATGATGCCAGGAGAGACCAAGTAGAGAAGCTCATCAAAGAGTTAGTGGAGGGAGAGATGGGTAAGAAAATGAGAACTAAGGCTATGGAGTGGAAGAAACTAGCAGAGAAGACCATCAGTTCTGATGGTTCTTCATACGCGAACTTAGACAATTTAGTGAATCAAGTTCTATTAAGAAAAGGCTAGGTGCTGTCCATATGAGCCTTCTTATTAGGTTTGTTGTTGGTCTTAATAACCTCCAAATTGTAGAGCCTAGAGGCTATCAAATTAAACAAACTATGTGGATGGCACACACCAGTTGACCTAAAGAGGCCAACAGTCTTAAACACTGTCAATTGGCTGATCCCAATCATAATGAAATTTAGAGAGAAGAGAGCAGGAGGCAGCACCATACATATGGATACCAGGCTTCATAGCTAAGCTATGGAAAGACTTTGGCAAGAAAATAAAATGCCATATCTAATACTTGAAAATTTACTTTCTTACACAGAACTTGTATAAAGTTTATTTCCATCCATATGATTACAAACCCAAAACTTGATCGTACCTGACTTTCAGCTGCCTCAAATTTCAACTTTGTTGCATTTTGCTAGAGGATTAAATTTTCATTCTTTCATTGCAACTGCTTGATGTTTCCAACTCTCTACTTTTTTTTTTCTAAATTCTCGCCATTTCTATCCCATAAGATCCATCTAACCCAAAAATCGGAAAAGGGGAAAAGAAAACAGAGAATTGAAAGGCTCACAGTAACCGATTATTTATTTATTTGTGTGATTTAATTCAAAAAGAATCAAGTACAACCGGGCGGCTATACTAATTTTTTCAAAAAAATAAGGAAAACCGATTATAGCCGAACGGCTATACTATTTCTTAAAAAAATTCAAAAAGAATCTAGTATAGCCGGGCGGCTATACTTTTTATATATACATAGATAGAGAAATTTAATTAAGACATTAAAAGAATTAAGAAAAAAACCCGTCCAGATGAAAGTTCGTCGGCAGAAGTCTATGCTGGGAAATTTCAAAGATTAAATTTCCTTTTTAAAACGTATAGCCGAATGGATATACTATTTATATATATAAAATAAAAAAGGGGGGGCGCCCAGTGGATAGTCGCCACGCGTCAAAACAGTACAGCCGGACGGCTATACTATTTTTTTATAAAAAAAATAGGAAAACAGAGTATAGCCGCGCGGCGATACTATTTCTTAAAAAAATTCAAAAAGAATCTAGTATAGCGGGGCTGCTATACTCATTATATGTACATAGATAGAGAACCGCCCAGTGCCTATGCGCCACGTGCCAAACAAGTACAGCCGTGCGGCTATACTATTTTTGAAAAACATTTAGAAAAAACGAGTATAGCCAACTATTTTTTTAAAACAACTAGGGAAAAACTGAAATTGTTTTTAATATATATTATTTTTATTCAAGTGAGAATTATGTGTATAATACGTGAATTTCACGTGTCTTATTGAAATTTTTATAAATAAAAAAATGCATGTATTAAACATGAGAAATATGTGCATACGTGTATAATACACTATTAAACATGAAAGTGCTAAAATCTTTATACGTGTAATAACTCTGGAGAAGCAAAAAATAAAAAAAGGACAATAGATACTTGAGTAATGGCCTAATAGTAACGGATAGGGCTCTTAGGCTATCGAGAAATTTAATTAAGACACCCAAACGATTTCACAAAAGACTTAATAAATATAAATGAATTATTTTGAGGACTTTTTCTGTAATTTTATTTATATTAAATAATAATTAAAATATAATTACTAATTAAAGTAATTCAAAAAGGTTAAGATATTAATTAATTGCATATTTTTATTTAAAGAAGTAGGCAAAAAAACAAAGTAAATAAACTAATTTTATATTTTAAAATAAAAACATTAAAAGAATTAAGAAAAAAACCCATCCCGACGAAAGTTCGTCGGCAGAGGTCTATGCCGGGGAAATTTCCAAGATTAAATTTCTTTTTTAAAACGTATAGCCGCACGGCTATGCTATTTATATATAAGTAAAAAAAATGGGACGCCCAGTGCATAGATGCCATACGTCAAAATGGTAAAGCCGGTCGGCTATACTATTTTTCTTAAATGAAGAAAACCGAGTATCGCCGCCCAACTATACTATTTCTTAAAAAAATTCAAAAAGAATCTCGTATAGCCAGGCGGCTATACTCTTTATATATATAAAAAATAATATACAGAGAGCTTCCATTGAGGGATCCCTCAAATAAGCTTATTTGAGGGACACCCCTTGTAGGCCCCACTCCGGATTGTATTTCACTAATCCAAACCGTCTATTTTGTAGATACTCATTCAAAGATCATCTCTACAAAAAATCACTTGAATCCGATATCATTTGACCACTCAATTGCGTTATTGAAATTTGAGTACTTTCTTGATGCACCGTTGTTCGTTGATTTTGTAGGACACAATTGGATATCGAAACGGTTTCCGATTTGTCTAATTTTTTGTAAGGATGATCTATGAATGAAGACCTAAAAAATAGATGGTTTGGATCATTGAGAAAAAAATTGTAGGGTACCCTAAAGGGCGTCCCTCAAATAAAATTATTTAAGGGATCCCTCAATAGAAGGGGACTCTATATATATATATATATATATATATATATATATATATATATATATATATATATATATACACACACGTATTTTCTACAAAATTTTCAATAAGACACAAAATTCACATATTATACAAATAATTCTCACATAGAATAAAAATAATATATATTGAAATATTGTATAGTGGCCAATTAATATATGCTTTGGATATGTTGAAACTAGCAAATTAATATCTATAAAGTATAAACTAATGCAAGTGGGAGGGTGCCTTTTTCTTAATTTTTTTATTCATTAAATAGTATAGCCAGGCGGCTACACCTTTTAAATAGTATAGCTGTGCGGCAATACTACATTTTAAAAAAAAATAGTATGGCTGCGTTGCTATACTTATTTTGACACATGGTGCTTACTCGCTAGACGGATCCTCTTTTTTATTTTTTTTATATAATAATAAATTGTAAAGCCGCGTGGCGATACTCTTTTTCTAGGCTGGTCCTTTTTCATTTTTATAAATAGTATTTTGCTGAATAAAACATGTACATATTATATTCGTATTTTTTCCGTTTCGTATTTTGACACGTGGACACCTAATCGCTAGCCAAAGCCTTTTTCTCGTCACTTCGCCGTCAATCCCAACTCCTTCTCTCTCTCTCTGTCGATCAGATCCAACGGTCGAATGGGCCTTTGGCTATGGGGATGAGTTTTGGACCGTTGGATGTATAGCGTATTTGAAATCTAGTCAATATGAAACGTCAATATTACCCTTAATGCTCTTTGTATTCTGCCATGGTAGAATCAACATTATCCATTCTTTATGTTCGTATGCTGACCCTAAATGAGCAAGCCCAGGTCCTAAAATCCAATCTGAAACCCTTCTTTTTTGAGATATTTAGTCATATACCCATTCTTAGCACTAAAACTATAAATAAACCCTACACCATTTAATTTCTATAAACAAACCCAAAAAAAACCTAAAAAATGATAGCTAGCCCTATTGAATTTAATTTTGATTATTAAATTACTTTGATGCCTTATTGAGTGTTTTGGGCTTTTTTTATAAGGTTTTGGGATTGAGTTTGTTTTAAGAAATCAATGGCAATTTTGTAATTTAAAAGAAGTTAAAAGCCTTTTTGTTATGTTGTAAATGGATTTTGGGTGTGTTTCTAAAGTCCATTTCATATAGGGTTTTTTATAATTTGGGCTCATATATTGGGTATAATAATAGTGAATCTCCCTTCTTCTTTTTTGCTGAAAATCCAAGCCAAAGCCCTTCACCTTCATTGAAATGCTTCTTCTTTTTTGGTTTTTTTTGTTTTTTGTTTTTTTGTGTGTGTTTGTATAGTACATGACTAAAGGTTATGACTTCTGCCTCAAGTAAGAGCTAACTAAACAATAACATTTTTTCACCAACGGCACCTAGTCCAGTTGAAAAAAACATCAACATCTTTGCAAATGAATTACTTTTTGTATTTTTATTACTTATTACTTGAAATTGTTAATTTTTGTTAATGAATTACGCCTTACTCAAGCGAGGTCCAAAACCAATTTACAACATAGAGACGTGGTCTTAAGACATTTCACAAAGAGTAACATTATACGTACAACATTTACAAATCATATTATTTCAACTGAAATCCACTTACATCACGTGAATCCCACCTCTATAGAGACATATATCGTGGTACTAATCGTTTTATAGTTTGAACAAATTAAAGTTGCATAAATTTCAAGGACGGAACTTGCAAGCGACTTTTAAGTCTTCAGTGGGTTTGTCATGGGCAAGTCCACTGTCCACCCATGCACAGTAGCCCCCCTCCATGTTCGTCACGTGCTGGAAACCCTGCAATTAATTTTCCAATTTTGATAAATTTTCCCCTTCAAATTATAATTTTATGAAAAAATAATAAAAACCAGGAAAATGAAATTCATGATATAATTAACTGATAAACAAAGGCAGACCAGTACCAGAAAAACTTACTTCATTGAGAAGATCAACACAAGCTTTAAGTGATCTGCCTCCACTGTTGCAACCCTTCAAATAAAAAGTAAAAAAAATCCGGGACTGATCAGATGAGCGTTCTCATGAAAGGAAGAAAGAAAATCATAAGTTTTAGTAATTATACCACGACCAAGTGGTCCTGTTTCTTGAGAATTGAGGAAATTTGGGTGAGAAATTCAGGGTTTTTCACTCTACCTGCTTATTAACACAAGAAAACAAAACAAAACCTAATTATTATCATACATATATATATCTCATCTGGATGTCCGCATTTTATTATTGTGCGGATGCCATTGTAAACATGGAGAAAAGCAAGGAGGGATAGTAGAAAATTAATCCATTTACCTTCTTCTGTGATGAACATGTAAGGAATGTTCAAGGCATTTTCAACGTGGCTCTTGTTGAACTCCTCAACCGTCCTATTAATATAAAAAAATTTCTTTTAGCATTGGATCAGAAAGCGCAAAAGAAAATCGTCTCTCATTTTTTTCTTTTTTCTTTTCTAAATCCTGTGAAACTCAGCCGAAACTATAATCAAGACTTGATTATACAAATTAATAGCTCAAAAATCAAGAACCCACAATTTTTTTTTTCTTCTGTTTTTCTATGTCGCATTAGTTTTGATCTTGAATTGAATAAAGCTCATGGAATTGATCCCTTAATTTCAAGATCAACCACACCTGACATCCAGATAACGGTGACCTACGCTGAGGAGACCTTTTGCTGTATAGACGTCGACGCTGGCAACATCTTCAGGCCTACAAATTAATAAACATATAATTATTCAAATATACTTTATAATTAATCTGATCACTTGCAAAATCCTTCAAGAATTAAAACTGCTTGCAAGATTTTTAAAATGAAACCATCTTGCCTTTTTGTGGCAGCCATTGTTCGTATCTGCAGATTTGACTTCAACTTCGTTTGTTGAACCTAAAGAAATTTTAGTACGTAGAAGCAGAATAACTTAACCATTGTTAGAAACTCAAAACTGCCCGCCATGTCTATATATATAAAAGTATAATACACATTTGATGTGATTAGTTTAAATATCAAAAACCAAGAGTTGATAGAGTTGACATTACACCAATTAAATTATTAATTATTCATCATAGATAACTTTTTTTTAGTACACGAGTTGCTCCCTTAAACATTGGCCACCTTACATTGCTTAACTTCCTGCCCAAGAGTTTTAAAAAAAAGAACCATTGACTTTAAACTGATATATACCAAAACGTATAATTATGTGAACTTATGTGTGTCATAGTGTTTCATTTATTCATTATGGAATTCTTCTTTAAATTTTTTGTTTTATATATAACTAAGATACTAATCAATACTCGTTTTTATTTTTATTTTTGCGTCAAATCTAATAAGCATGGCTTTCTAGAGAAATTATAGAATACTACAGTAGTATAACCACGTGGTACATCTTTCTTGTACACATGTTATAATATGGATGGACGATATTTTCCCCCCTTTAAGGGAATAGTATCAATAATTATCCACTTATATTATAACACGTGTACAAGATGTACCACATAACCGTCCTACTGTAGTATGTTATAATCACTAGGCTTTCTGAGCTCAATCTCTTTCTCTTTTTCACCTCTTATGATTAATATATGATAAGAGGGTTGGCTTTCAGTATTTGACTTTTGATGTCGTACGTGGTTATGCAAAGCACTCAGGCAGGCATATCATATGCAGGCATCTACTTGCCTCCCTCCCTTAATTCAGCTCCACCTTCACCATAAATTTATAATCTGTAGACTGTACGTATATAAACAATACCCCAACTAGTATTCTACTTCTCTTCCTTCATCCTTCTTCCTGAATGCCAGGAGGAACCAAATGCTTTTCGAGCTTCCATGCTCCCAATGTCACCCTTTTCAGGAAGGTGCGTACCACGAAACGAACCCCTATTTTGATTTTTCTCTTTTGAAATCAAATAAAGCACATACTTGGCTAGCTAAGCTATATATTAGCACTAATTAATCACTAATCGCTAGCAACTTTTACAGCTTGGGGGGCGGAGTTTGTAGGGACCTTCATCTTGGTGTTTTCAGCAGCGGCAGGACCTATTGTGAATGAGAAGTACCATGGTGTAGAGACACTGCTAGGCAATGCGGCATGTTCCGGCCTAGCAGTGATGGTCGTGATTCTGTCCACGGGCCACATCTCCGGAGCACACTTAAACCCATCGGTCACCATTGCCTTCGCAACGTTTCGACACTTCCCATGGTCCCAAGTTCCCCTCTACATAATAGTGCAGGTTTCGGCATCAATTTCTGCAAGTTTTGCTCTCAAGGGTGTCTTCCATCCCTTCATGTCGGGTGGAGTTACGGTTCCTTCAGTGAGCCATGGCCAAGCTTTTGCACTCGAGTTCGTCGTCACTTTCATTCTCATGTTTACTATAACTGCCGTTGCCACTGATACCCGTGCGGTATATATGTCATTTAGTGCTCACTAAGTGCTAGTTAGGTCACAAGATTAGGGTTTGATGATGCATGTGTCTCTTTATACAGGTAGGGGAGATGGCAGGAGTGGCAATTGGTACTACAGTATTGCTCGACAGTCTTGTGGCAGTTGTTCTTGTTTTTTTTTCATTTTTCTTTTCTGCGGCTGAAAATAGCATGCATAAAAAATTAAATGAAAATTATTTAATCTTATAGTTTATCTAAATAATATTATATTTACATGGTAGGTGTTGACGTGAGTCTCCTAATTAATCAAGGAGATTTATTTCCTTGATTAATTAAGGGATTTACTTTCCTATTTTATATAATTGATAAATCTTTGTATAATTAGGAGATACTTTCCTAATTCTTTCCTTATGGAGAATAATAAAGGATCTAAACATATTGAAAACCCATATCCATATTTTAGCATGGTATCAGAGCAATCGATCCTAGGTTGTCTCTAAATCCTCGTATCGTTTTCCTCGAAACCCGAATCCCTCGTATCGAATTCCTTGAAACACGAACCCGTATCCTCATATCCTGAATCCCGGAATCCTGAATCCTGAATCCCGAAACCCTAAACACAACCCCGAAACCCTAAACACAAACCCGAAACCCTAAATATTTTTCCTCGTATTCTTCAATCATTCCGCTGCAATGAATATCGTCTCTTCCTCCGCAATTGCCACCACTGGTTCCCCACGTTATGTTTTGCATAGTTCTTCAAAGAAACACACATGGTTCATTGACACCGGAGCCACTGATCACATGACCTTTGATCCCGGACAAATTTACTCTCATACACCGTCTTCTCAATCGGTGGTGTCTAATGCCAATGGTACCCCCTCCCCAGTAATTGGGGAGGGTTCCCTCTCTCTCTCTGACTCCCTCACTTTGGATTCTGTGTTGATTGTTCCATCCTTACATCATAATCTCTTGTCTGTTGCCCAAATTACTACGGCTTTGAATTGTACTGTAACTTTTTGGCCTACTCATTGTGTTTTTCAGGACATTCTCAGCAGCAAGACGATTGGTTGTGGTACTAGGAGGGGCAAACTCTACTATCTGGACTTGGCTTCTGACAGTGAAGCCAGCCTCAATCAAGCTTACAAAATTGGGGGTGCGAGTGTTGAGAAGCACACTTCCAAAGTATGGTTATGGCATTGCCGTCTTGGCCATGCTTCGTTTGGATACTTACAGAAGCTATTTCCTTCCTTATTTTCAAAGTTAGATATTTCCAGTTTTCAGTGTGACATCTGTGAACTGGCCAAGAGCCATCGTGTTCCTTTTCCCTTACGCTCAGCTAAAAGTCTAGTTCCTTTTTCTCTTGTTCATTCTGATGTTTGGGGCCCGGCTAGAATTCCCACTCCAGGGGGCGCTCGATGGTTTGTCACGTTTATCGATGATTGCACACGTATGACCTGGGTTTCCCTTCTCCAAACCAAAGGGGAAGTCAGTTCCAAATTTCAACAGTTCTATCACATGATAGAGACTCAATTTCATACTCGAATTCAGATTCTTCGGTCTGATAATGGCGGAGAATTTCTCAACCATGATCTGAATCAGTTCTTTCAAGATCATGGCATCATACATCAACGCTCATGTCCTTACACTCCTCAACAGAATGGTGTGGCAGAACGAAAGAATAGACACTTATTGGAAGTAGTTCGTGCCTCACTCTTTGGTGCAAATATGCCTCGGTCCTTTTGGGGAGAGGCCGTCCTCTCTGCAGCATACCTTATAAATCGGATTCCCTCCAGTATCCTCCAGTTCAAAACCCCCCTACAAACACTCCACCACCATACCCAAATACCTCCAACCCAAAACCTGGAACCCCGCATTTTTGGTTGTGTGGTGTTTGTCCACTTACATGATCACCAACGCAGCAAATTGGATCCCCGTGCCGACAGGTGTGTTTTCATTGGTTATGCACCTCATCAGAAAGGTTACAGGTGTTATCATCCTCCTAGTCAGAAGGTTTATACTTCGATGGATGTTGTGTTCCGGGAACACGAGATCTATTTTTCAGATGCACAGGAGGACACTTCTCCTATTTCTGAATTTTTCCCTTCAGCCGTTTTTCCAGATTCGTTCCACACTCAGAACGACCGGTCGCAGACCTACAGCGACCGGTCGCCCGACGAAAACGACCGGTCGCCACGCACGTCGCAACGTACCGAGACCCTGCCTGAAAGCGACCGGTCGCATTCCTCTCACGACCGGTCGCCACAAACGTCGCAACGCACGACTTTGCATGAAAGCGACCGGTCGCCTGACCCTCACGACCGGTCGCTCCCCCCAGTTTTTCCTGAAATTGTTCCGCTTCAGTCCGATCCCAGCCATCACACTCAGGAGGAGAGAATTGAAGAGTTTGTGCCTGCTCCGGAGAATTCTTCAGCTCCAGTACCACACCAATCATCTGCCGAGGACGTCATTCAGGTAACTTCTCTTCCTGAAACTGATAACATTAATGAAATAACTGATTGCATTTCAGAAGGCGCAGAGCCTACATATCAAATTCCAAAAAGGAAGAACTGTGGTAAACCCCCAGTTCACTATGAAGCAGATCTTCATGCAAAGGGGAAATATCCCATCAACAATTATGTATCCCTCACCAAATTATATGAGTCACGGGTACACTTTGTGAAGCAGTTAGCCGACATACCTGTTCCCAACAGTGTAACTGAAGCACTAGAAGACCAAAAATGGAAAGAAGCCATGAATGAAGAAATGCGAGCTCTCCAGAAGAATGGCACATGGGAACTCGTGCCATTACCTCATGGAAAGAAGACAGTGGGATGCAGGTGGATCTATACTGTGAAACTCAAGGCAGATGGATCTATTGAAAGATATAAAGCCAGATTGGTGGCAAAAGGGTACACACGGAGATATGGGATAGACTACTAAGAAACCTTTGCCCCAGTAGCCAAGATCAAAACTATCAGAGTCCTCCTGTCTCTAGCAGCAAATCTCGATTGGCCATTACATCAGTTTGATGTAAAGAATGCATTCTTACATGGAGACCTGGAAGAAGAAGTATATGGATTTACCACCAGGATGTAACTTCACTCGTGACAAGGAGAATCAAGTTTGCAAGCTCAAAAAATCATTGTATGGATTAAAAGAGTCTCCCAGAGCATGGTTTGGCAGATTCACTAAATCCATGAAGAATTTTGGATATATACAGAGTAATGCAGATCACACCTTATTCTTGAAGCGTGATGGAAGAAACCTTACTGCATTAATTGTGTATGTGGATGATATAGTCGTAACTGGAAACGACACAGGAGAGCAAATAAAACTGCAGAAGTATTTGTCTCAGGAATTTGAGATGAAGGATTTAGGTGATCTGAAGTATTTTCTAGGAATTGAAGTAGCCAGATCCACAACTGGTATATGTCTATCCCAAAGGAAGTATGCATTAGATCTACTCACTGAAACAGGAATGCTTGGATGCAAACCTGCTGATACACCCATCGAGATGAATCACAAGTTATGTGAAGACATGGATCAAGAACCAACCAATAAGGAACAGTACCAACGCCTTGTTGGAAGGTTGATATATTTAGCCCACACAAGACCAGATATTGCATATGCTGTGAGTGTGGTTAGTCAGTTTATGCATTCACCCAGTGTGTCACATAGGAATGCAATTGATTGGATCTTAAGATACTTAAAGTCAGCACCTGGGAAAGGATTAATGTTCTCAAAAAATAGAGATCTCGAAGTTGTGGGATATACAGATGCTGATTGGGCTGGCTCTATTACTGATAGACGCTCTACTTCAGGTTATTTCACGTTTGTGGGAGGTAACCTAGTCACTTGGCGGAGTAAGAAACAAAATGTGGTTTCTCGGTCTAGTGCTGAAGCAGAGTATCGAGGAATGGCTCACGGAGTTTGTGAATTACTATGGATCAGAAGATTGTTGACAGAATTGGGTTTCAAGCCAGAAAAACCAATGGAGTTACATTGTGATAACAAGTCAGCCATCGATATTGCCCATAATCCAGTTCAACATGATCGGACTAAACATGTTGAGGTGGATAGACATTTTATCAAGGAAAAAATTGAGAAGAAGATCATTCGCCTACCATTCGTAAAATCAGAAGATCAATTGGCAGATATCTTAACCAAAGCTGTTTGTGGAAGAGTATTTCATGACTCACTTACCAAGTTGGGCATTGGTGACGTATATGCACCAACTTGAGGAGGAGTGTTGACGTGAGTCTCCTAATTAATCAAGGAGATTTATTTCCTTGATTAATTAAGGGATTTACTTTCCTATTTTATATAATTGATAAATCTTTGTATAATTAGGAGATACTTTCCTAATTCTTTCCTGTATCTAATTCCTTGTATAGCTCTCTTGTAAACTCTTATATATACCTCCTTATGGAGAATAATAAAGGATCTGAACATATTGAAAACCCATATCCATATTTTAGCAGTAGGCGCCAACAACTTGGGGTTCAATGAATCCTATCCGGACTTTGGGTCCGGTTATTGCTGCAGGAAATTATAAGGGATTGTGGATCTATTTGGTTGCACCCACATTTGGTGCCTTAGCTGGAGCTACTGCCTACACAACTGTGAAGCTCCCAGACAAGGTTAGGATTTCTACTTGTTAGATTGTAGGGTGATTGCTCTGATACCACTTGTTGGAATTTAGGAGGTGTGAGTGATGTTGCTCTGATACCGTTGTTGGTTTATGTGGTGAAGGAGTTTAGGACAATAGGACAATAGTTGAATAAAGTGATTTTATTACATTGGAGGAGAATAGTTCATAGGTGTAAGCTAATTAGCCTTCTTTATAGCTTATTAGCCACCACACTTGATTTAGATTAATTTGGGCTATTTGGCCCTAGCTTGGGTTCTTGTCTTCAAGCTTCTACCATAGGTTGGGTGGCTAGTTCCCTCGTGGATTGGGAGTTGTAGTGGTTAACTCCCACCACCTTTAGTTGATTAGCTAGATAGCTAATTAGTAGGGGAGGCCTGAGCATAGGCGGGCAAGGCGGTCGCTTAGGGCCTCCAAAATTGGAAGGACCCCCAATTTTTATAAACCTCTATATATACATATGTTACTTAAAAAATTGTACTATATTAATATTATATTAAGTCTAAGTACTTTTTTTTTTTTTTAAAAAGTCCAATTATTTACTCTAAAACTAAAAATGGAAACTTAATAAGGTCCAATTATTTTTTTAAAGTTAACCATTTTAATAAGTTAACCTAGTTGAATAGGTTAACCTAGTAGCATATACCTTAGCAAAAACATAAAAACGAAGCAGCATATAGGAAAACATGCTCTACTCAACACAAGGAAAAACAAAAAAGCAATTTAATTTTGAATATCTACTGCAAGAGGAAGTGATCTTCGAGGAAGAACAAGAAGGTAAAAACCCACAAGACTATTGCTTATATTTTCTATTGAAAAAGACATGGTAGAAAAACTTGATTATACAAAGTTAATTGATATTTTGGCATTGAAAAATTAAAGACGAGTGATGTTTTGATGCATTTTATAAAGTTGTTATGTGATTTAATTTAATTTTTTTTAGGTTACAATTTTGACTTTGAGTTCATATAATTTTTTTAACTTATAAAAAAAAAATTGCATAAATAAACATAGAGAGTATAATGCCATATTTTAATAGTTCCCTAGGGCCTCCAAAACCTTAGAACCACCACTGCTAGCTAGTTTAGGTTACTAGCTCACTAGCTTAGATTTGGGTAGCTTGTTTGCTCCCACATAGATTGGGAGTTCTATTAGTTGACTCCACATTTCATTGTAGGTTGCATTCCTATTTATAGGCTTGATCAACCAACATGCTTTATTCCACCGACTTGGGAAGATTAACGCTAGCCAAACATGTGTGGCTTTCTCTATAATAATCTTCATTCTTCCCATTGGTTTTGCCGACATAGGTAAGCTTTCTCCAATAGTTTAGGCTCATCTCAAAGCATTCTAGATTTCTCCACACATTTCTTTAGCACAAATGTGCATTATTTTAACCATTGCTGCCAATTAGCCCAAACTATCAATCATGTTCAAGTTATTTGATCTCAACTTTCATTTGATCATATGTGTTGGTGTGTAATAGGTTCACGACGCCTTTAATCGTGACGATAATTCAAACTAAGACTCGATCGGGCTTTAATTATATATGTAGATAATCATAAGATGAGCAGACTTTTAGTTTCATGGACTATTTGATGATTAACGTTATGGTAATCTTATTACAGGTCGCATCAGAGGAGCTTGTTGATCCTTAACTCTTAACAGTTGATGAGCCTCTATTTAGTTTTGTATGGTATCAAAGGTAGTTTATATTAACGGATGGACGAAACTGCTACAAGGACTACAGTGGGTTGTAGCCCAGTGAGGGTTTTGGGGGGAAAAAAAATTAAACCAATATATTTGCCTTCTTTTAAATATAACCCAATATTTATTAACCTATAAAAGTCCAAAAAAATATAAATCTTAATGAATTTAGTTGCAGGGCAACAATAAAAATACACATTAAAATAAGTACACTTTCAATTATGTTGTTAAACATGATTTCATTTTGAGAATATGTGGTTTTTTTGTTGAATTTAATATGTATTTGTTTTAAGTTAAAGCTTATTAGAAATTGCAAGGGCTTGTAGCTCAAATGGTTAAGACCATCTATCCTTATCCAAGGTTTGATTTTCCCCTTATTGCTTGTATCCAAATTTTTTTTTTAAATATTTTGAAAATTAGTCAATTGAGCAATGAACTAGCGTGGTTTATATGATTCAATATATAGAATTTTTTTTCTTTCTAAAAAGACTAGAAACTGTAACTGCATAAAAATGATCATTAGATTTTTAGCTAATAAATGCACCTAGCCCACCCGTTAGAAAATTCTTGGTTCTGCCAGAGAGCTCTCTATGTTATAAAAGAACAACATAAGTTAAACAGAACTCGGAATATTAATATATTCACAATATTGTATTTGTCAGAATCTACCTAATGAAATTCAGAGGAATAACTCTTTGAAAAAAAGAAATATATATATATAAATGAAAGGGGTGACCTACCTAAAAAAAACCCACTGTGGACAACCTGATGATAAATTTATTTATTGTAAGAATTAATCCTGAATTGTAATATCCTTTGCCTAAAAAAAGAGATTCATGTGCTAAACTTTCATCTACACCTGCCATAAGTATTGCTGTCAAATAAATGCTCTCGACGACGGCGCATTTGAAGCTAGGAACTGTACGGTCGTTTCCTTCCTGCTATAACTATCGTGCATACCCAACAGCTGCTGCTGTTATTTCCGGAATTACAAGTTGATCAAAACATGTGTTGCCTACTCATCATCTGTTCCTGGCTTCCACGTCACCGGAAATCATGACAATTCTTAGAGGTCCTGCAAAAATTATTAGATTATAGAATGCATCAATAAACAAGTACGAATTAGGACTGAATTGATGATACACTCGATACGTTTAGTATGTTGGAAGTTATTTCCTGTTTAATACCCATATCTAGATTTGGTCTCCCAGTTAAATAAAATATACGGGATCTTAATCGGGTTAGTAATCCAATTAGGATATTACCTGTGGCCTATTTTATGTGCTAGGATTTTGTGGATCAATGGTTCCTTGATAGTGAAGTAACTTACAGTATTTGAGCCTATATAAATACAAGGTCCCCTCTTATCGCCTCACACAACAAAAAGCACAAACAAGACGATTACCCTGTCTAGTCTATTATGTAAAGAAGGCGCAACAAGAGGAAGATCCTTGATTTTTGAGAAGACACATTACCGGTGTTCATTGTCATGGCTTCACGAGGTAAGTAATTAGTGTTTTGTTTTATACAAACCATTATTAAGGTTAACTAATGACACAACCACATTTACAAAGGTTATAACTAACGATGTCGTCCTTCAGTTGTGTTTAATGAAACGCGGTGTTTCACTAAAGTTGTTTTCTAAAAGCCAAACTCTGCCGCTTTGGTGAAACAAAATTGCCCAACCTTGCCCAACCTACCCTTTTAAAACCAAACCTTTACCTACGGTGAAAAATTATTTAAAAAATATTTAAAAAAACAAACTTACAGCCCAACCAGTTAAAACTGAAATGTTGCTGGCTTGACCAATTATATATATATGCATAATTCTACAAACTTATTCCTTCTTTATCAAGTCAATCTACATAAAAAACAGTTTCAACATTGATTATTTTTATTATAAATAGGAAGGCTTACGTCTCGCGTTGTGAGACATGAAACGTCTTGCCTCAACGCCTCGCCTTTTTAAACCTTGATATAAATAACCCAACTGGTATCTACTTCTTCCTTCATTCTTCTTCCTTAATGCCAGGAGGAACCAAATGCTTGTCGAGCTGCCATGCTCCCATTGTCACTCTTCTCCAGAAGGTACATATCTCTAAACACACCAAATTAGTTTTTTCTCTCATTAATTATTACTAATTAATCACTAATAGCAAGCATCGTTTACAGCTCGGAGCGGAGTTTGTGGGGACCTTCATCTTGGTGTTTTCAGCAACAGCGGGACCTATTGTGAACCAGAAGTACCACAATGCAGAGACACTGCTAGGCAATGCGGCATGTTCAGGCCTAGCAGTGATGGCCGTGATTTTGTCCACGGGCCACATCTCCGGAGCACACTTAAACCCATCGGTCACCATAGCCTTCGCAGCGTTTCGACACTTCCCGTGGTTCCAAGTTCCCCTCTACATAACAGCGCAGGTTTCGGCATCCATTTCTGCAAGTTTTGCTCTCAAGGGTGTCTTCCATCCCTTCATGTCTGGTGGAGTTACAGTTCCTTCTGTGAACCATGGCCAAGCTTTTGCACTCGAGTTCATCGTCACTTTCATTCTCATGTTTACTATCACTGCCGTTGCCACTGATACCCGTGCGGTATATATATGTGTGTGTGTGTATATATATATATATATATATATATATGTTTATATATTCCTAATTTTCTTAATTCAGTATTCACAAGATTAGGGTTTGATGCATGTGTCTCTATACAGGTAGGGGAGATGGCAGGTGTGGCAATTGGTGCTACAGTTTTGGTCAACATCCTTGTGGCAGGGTGAGCAGCCTTTAGTCTTGTTTTCTTCTTCTTCCTTTTTTCTTTTCTTTGCTTCAGATATAGCATGCATAGAAAATAAAATTAACGTGATTTAAACTTAGTTGATGTAAATAAAATTATATATTTACATGGCAGGCCAACAACTGGGGGTTCAATGAATCCTATCCGGACTTTGGGTCCGGCTGTTGCTGCTGGAAACTATAGGGGATTGTGGATCTACTTGGTTGCACCCACACTTGGTGCCTTAGCTGGAGCTGCTGCCTACACAACTGTGAAGCTCCCAGACAATATACATTCAAACCAGGTTAGGGGCCTATTAGTCCAAACCAGTCTACTGATTCATGACTCCTCTAATCGTGACGATAATTCAAACTAAGACTTGATCGTGCTTTATAAATTCATTTCATTATCAAAGGATTAGCAGCTAGACTTAGTTTCACTGACCATTTGATGATTAAGGTTTATGGTAATTTTCTTACAGGTCGCAGAGGAGCCTGTCTATCCTAATCCCTGAACAGCCGCTGAGTCTATATTTAGTTTTGTATGGTATCCAATGTAGGTTATAGTAATTGAAGAACGAAGAGCTCTACCCTTTTTTTTTTGTCAAGGGAGAGCTCTCTATGTTATCAAAAAAAACAAAAACAAAAAGAGAGCTCGGAAGGGCCCCTTCGTTTACATTTTTAGGAGTCCATTTTCGTTTTTCGTTTCCATTTTTCACTAGATACGCATTCAGCAACTCATATTGCAAAACATGGAAGTTTGTTTTTGGAAAACGAATCTGAAGCCGTGTACAAAATTAGAAAACAACAAATTATCGTTCAGAGTGTTTTCAGGGAGGCAAACACGGATTCAATTTTTAACGCTTTGGTGCTCTCTTCAGAGAATGAGGGATAATCTAATGCATGTATGAGATAAGGATAATCAATTTAACCATTCCTTTTTTTATTTTTATTTTTATACTAACTCTAATTTAAAAAAATTGGTTTATTAATAACTCTAATATACAATTTAATTTAAATTATTTTCACATTATTTACCAGACACATTTTCACTGTTTTTGTTCTCATAAATTGTTTTTCAGTTAACCTAATGGAAGCATTCTCAAATCTTGAAAATACAAATTCGTTTTCTCATTTTTGTTTTATGAAAATGTTTTCTGAAAACAGTTTCAGAAAACATTACCAAACGGATATATTCACAATTTTATCTTTGTCGGATTCTACATAATGAATTGCAGAGAAATGATTGGAAAAATATATATATATTCAAAATGAAAGGGGTGTGAGTAGTAATAGTGCACCTAACTCATTATGGACAACCTGATGATAAAATTATTTATTTTAAGAGCTAATCCTGAATTGTAATATCCCTTACCTTAAAAAAAAAGAGATTCATGACAGACCAAGCTAAACATCTACACCTGCCATAAGCATTGCTGTAAATGGATGCTCTCGACAGTGCAGGAAAAGCTAGGAACTGTACAGTCATTTCCTGCCATGACTATTCTGCATATCCAAAAGCTACTGCTGTCAATTCGGAACTACAAGTTGATCAACATGTATTTGCCCACTCATCATATGTACCTGTCTTCCACAATCACCAGGACAATTCTTTGAGGGCCTGCAAAAATTAGATTATAGAATTCATCAATAAGCAAGTATGAAATCTAAGCTAATTACTATTGAACTGATGATACAGTTATTCCTATGTTCAACATGCAAAGTTATTATTGTAATTTAAAAGGGGAGAGAGAGAGAGAGAGAGGCATAAGGTTGTTATCTTATCTTGAGTGCTTGACAATATAGCGATATAGCACACATCAAAATTTTACCATACTAGATGCAGAGAGCAAAATAAAATGTACTCAATAGAATTGCACGTTTTACTTCATTGCAGCATGCCAGACTACTCAAATTATTAAGACTCACACAAGGTTGGCTCCAGTCAATATGCATAAAGTTCCCAAGTGCATTTCTCATTCTGTTTCTCTGTCCTCTTCACTAGCAACACTAACAGGTGGATAATCATCAGCAGCTTCGGCTTGCTCTTCATCAGAAGCTTCGGCTGGCTCTTCATCAGCAGCTTCGGCTTGCTCTTCATCAGCAGCTTTGGCTTGCTCTTCATCAGAAGCTTCGGCTGGCTCTTCATCAGCAGCTTTGGCTGGGTCTTCACCACCAGCTTCGGCTGGCTCCTCATCAGCAGCTTCGGCTGGCTCCTCATCAGCAGCTTCGGCTGGCTCTTCATCAACTTGATCATCTTCAGAATCCACATACACTTGGGAACTCACCACCTGACCTTTCAAGTCTTTATGCTTCAGGTTGCCTGTTGGAGCAGCAATGAATGATAAATAAGAAACATCAACTTGGATAATGATACAACCTGAATGATTAACATGTGATGAGATCTGAGCATAAACACGCCACATAGAAAAGGGAAATTTGAAGGTTTAAGTGAAAGTGATATACTGTCTACGTGAAAGAATTAAAGATGTATCACATGATCAGCAAGCATCTAACAGGAAAAAAGACCTTCGGCAAAGCTCAGAGGCAACAACAAAGTATCGATGTAAACAAGCGCAATTAGTTGTGAGGTTCAATTTAGTTTTGTTTGAGGTCATTTTAATTCTAAGGTTAAGTAAGACATCAACTGAGGAATAATCAAATTCAAGTTAGTTGGTAATTCATTCTCTATCCTCTTCTTATTCATTCTCTGTCAGCACAAATGATACAGAATTCAGGGAATATTCAGAAAAAAAATCAACATGGAATCTGGATGAAGATTTAAAAAATGCACTTAGCGTGGGAAAGAAATTGAATACTAGCAATGATGATGTGATACATTAACATTATCTAGGATATTTCTGACCAATACAAATAATGATGCTATAGGTTACTAGAATACTATACATAGTTCAATGTTGAAAGACATGTTCAGGTACCCTCCAACAAGAAAACAACAATTCATACATACCCATCCAGAAAGAAGACCCATTTGATGTTGTATGGAGAAGAGCTTTCACACAGAATAAAAAGCGTTCCATAGATCTCTTTGTAGCAGGAATTTTTCTGGTTATACTTGTTTGTCTCAAGCTCTTCCACAATAAATAAATAAATAAAAAGTTATCATATGATAACGACACTCAAAGGGTGAAGATCATTTAGTCCAAAAAGTACAAAGCTAAATATAAATTGAAATTTAAGACTTACCTTTGCTTCAGAACATAGGGTCTGTATTGTTCTTGTGGCCTTTTGAAGCTCTAAAACCTAATTCATTACACAAGGATAAGATTTGCTTCTTGATAAATTGAGGATAAAACTCGACTCCAATCTTTAGGATGTATGTATTTGCTTCAACAAATCTTACCAAGTGGATTATATGCTCATTGTGAACTTGAAAGTGGGACTCTAAGAAGTCAAAAACTGGAAAACATTATGACGTCAGTGCCTCAGACATTTGCCATTTAGATCATACTTTTGAGTATCACGAATATACCTTTCAGGAAGGAATCAACAAACTTCCCTCCATAACCAACAGCCATGGCATGCAGAGTCACCTGAACCACGATATTGACATGTCAACAGTATCTTGCGCAGATGGCATTTTGATCATTATAAAGACAGCCCTAAAACAAAATGAGAAAATCCAGAACAAAAAAGAAATTTAGTTGAGAGAACTCCACAGAGTACTGTTTATTTACCTTGGCACAAGTTTTACAAAGGTTAACTAATGACACAACCACATTTACAGACTGTTGCAGCTTGCTTAGAAGTTTTTCAATAGTTTCGGGTTGAGCACGAATACTGGTTTTCTTTAGGAGAACAGCTTGCTTGACCTAAGAGAGGAATAAACACGAGTCATTCTTTGACCAAATGGATTTCCACTAGAACATTGATGGTGTTTGTACAAGTTGCAAAAATGAATCTACAGCTCACCAATTTGTTAAGAACAGCAAGATTCTCTTCATGCTGCACATAAGACCACCTTGTGTAAACAACCTTGACAAGAGAATATCATTAAACTTAATGAAAGGAAACGCAAGTCTTACCAGTATCTTGTACCACACAACAAATGTTCCAGAACTTAGAGATGGGAAACCATGATGATCATCTTCTCCAATTCGTTCGCATAAAGCCTAATACAGAAATAGAAAGTTGACAGATATTAAGGACTGGTTTGAAATATATTAAGGCCCAGATTTTTAATAGGGATTTCTCAAATCGATTCTCAAGACCCTAATATAGGGTACTCCATTGGTGATCTGGGTGAGGGAACAAGTTTCCGATTTCATTTCTTGGTATTGAGATGACATATTGATAATCAAAGAAAATCCTTTAAATTCTAAAACTTATTTTCAGGTAAGAAAAGGTAAATTCACGGTGGACAAGCTGTCCACTAATTAATGAAATTGACCCAAAACTGGCTATCATACAGTGTGATTCTGTTATATTTATACAACCAAAACTGACTTTCAAAGAAAAGCTCCCAAATCCACAAAAGCTAGAAAAAAAAATAAGGAAAAATATCATCTACCAAAACTCTAAAGAAACCGAGGCTGCATAACAAAAATAAAATTCAGGCACCTGAGGCAAAATAGAGCAGGCTAACTTATCCAGCAGGTCAGAAGTTGAGTTGCTACTGTCCAGGTAGATGCGCAATATTTTCTGTACTGTTTCTCCCTAAAAACATTACAAAATTCAAAAGTGATACATGCATGCATCAAATCATTTTGAAAATTCACGCAAAAAATAAGAGCTAGAAACATAGATCGCTCACTTTTCTCTTCCAACCATTCTCAAGATTTTCATTATCCCAACTATGCCTTAAAATATTCTGAGCAGAAATACCAAGTTTGCTGCGCAAAGTTGGAAGAACTTCCTGGATAAATTCTGAGTGCACGTTTTTACTATTTCCCTCCAACTTACTGATGAATTTCTGGATTGAGGTTACAACCGATTCTAGAGTAAAAAGTGATTCTGAAGCCAGCATAAAGGAGAAAGAGCATGCTGCAGGGACCATGCAGTTACTAAAGTGGTTAATTAAAAGAGTGACAACCAATGAGCACCCTAGAACACCATCAGGAAACAGGATATATTTATGTACCTATGTCCAAGACACCTTCAAAAAATGCATAAGCACCCAAATATAAATACTCTGTAGTCCCAGGAGAAAGGTTAGGTTGTATGTCTGCCATTAAGCTATCTGGAATCTCTGTAGGCTGGAATGCTTCTAGCAGACATGAGAGAGCTGACTTGTCCGTCTGAATACCAGGCAGGTTTAATATCTGTACTTAAAAATCAAATAAGAAGATTTAGTAAATTTTCTTTTCAAAATTAAAAGTTGTGTATAGATAATAATTTAGATAGGATATCAGCTAGGCTGGGAGATCACACACACACATGCAGAGAGAGAGAGAGAGAATGCTATTTCATGGAGTAAATAAGTAAAGGTAGTTGATGTTCACCGCACTGAAGCAATGAAGCACTTCTTTGAATAGTGAAGTGGAAACTGCAGATTTTGAAAGTACAAGATTGGGAATATTTGGATTTCCGGCAAAAGTAGATTGAATATTCCAATGTTCTTCGCAAGTTTCATCCCCTGCAGAGTGATTGTTGTAAGATTAAAAGAATATAGCGGCATTCCTCTAGTGTTTACCCACCAAAATTGGACTTCACTATCTTACCTTCCTTAAGTAACAAAACTGCACTATCAAAATGCCTCTTAATACTTGGAAAGAGTGGTTTAATTTTGCTCAAAAATCCATCTACCGTCAACCTGGTGAACCCAACTGGAGCACTCAAGCATCTACCCCACAATTGTTTTCCAGGAGTGAAGAAATCCAGCTTGTAGTGAAGATCACGCAGAAGGTACAGATATAGGGGTAACTAACACCCACAAAAAAGACATAAGTTTTGCAAGTTTATAACTTCGTTTATCATATAAATTAAAAGATAACTAAGTCTTGAAAGCTGGGTACCTCAGCAGCAGCATCGATACAGCAGGAGGCTTCACTCTGCATTTCAAAAGACGTAGTAAAAAATCCATAATTCTTCTATCCAAAATTCTATATACACTGCACATCTTGTAAACAAGATCAAGAAATGCTTGGTACACTGTTGGTATGTGTTCATGCCTAACAGACTCTCATTTGAGTCAACATATAGCAAGACGAATTACTCCAAAATTAAACAACTTTGGTACTAATACTTTTCTGTCAAACTAGTAAACATATTCATTCTGCCTGCATTTTAAGAATAAGAAACTTGAAATAACTTTGGATTATAAGCACCCCAATGTTTATGACTAACTCATTAGCCCTACTAACCCAAAGCGCAGACTCCAAATCAATATAAGATGCAAGCTGACAGCCTCTTGCCAAAATCTCATTAAAAAGAAGTCCTTGAACTAAGAGTGACCGCATTCAGAAAACAAGTAACAGATTTATGATTTCTGTTCGGTCATCAGACCAGTGCATTGAGCTCTGTAAATCACCTTCACAAATATCGAACATTGATCTTAATAAATGCAAGTTTATTGCATAATTCAGTGGCCTAAAAATGTGGATTCATTCATAAATTAATCTAAATCAATCTGATAAGAACACCTACTTACAGGCTAACCCCCATAAAGAGTAAATTTACCTTTGAAAATGTCAAAATGGCATAACAATGAACTAGGAGGGGTCTGAAATTAATCCTCTGAGCTTCGATAGCCTTGCCAACCGCAGAAATTTCTATAGAGGACGCCTCGTCAGAGTCATGGGAATTTTTCTCCGATGACTCATATGACCTTCCCTTTGTAGATAAACCAGAAGAATCCTCATTTGGCACATCTTGGCCTGGTAGAACTCCCGCTTTCTCTAAGACATCCAATAATGTAGGCTGCCGGAGCTTCTGGTTGGTATCTGATGTTGTTTTCTTTGAGGTCTTTTTATTTGTCCTTGTGCCACTTGGAGAGGTTTCCTCATGTTTTTTCTTATGGTCAAGTTTCTTTTCAAAGTGCCCCATACGGTGAGGTTGGTTTAACGCAGAAGAACGGTAGACATCCACATAAGGATGAAGTTCAGGAAGAGATAGAGAGTACCTCCCAATGCAATTGTTTAACAAGCTTTCCAAAAATCTGCATTGTTAGATCAGTACTCAAGGATCAAAAGGTCATAACAAATATGCTAATCTAAATACAACATTTAAGGCGGGTATAATCAATTGTTTCTGACCACTAAAACACTTTCCCACAATCCAGCCAATCAGCTAGGCTTTAGGGTATAAGGCTGGCCTCTGTTAGGACAAAAAAGGTAACCCCCTAAGAAATCTCATGATGCCTGTAGGATTCAGTGCCCCTCATATTTTCCTTACACTATCCAAGTATTTGTAATCATGCCCCTTTCCCTCGATTTGCCCTCATTTACTTCAAAATAGCATTCTAATTTTAAAACTTTAAAAACAAATTATTTACTACATCAGAAAGCTGATTTACAAATTTTGCAAATGTTGTCAATGGATTAAGAACGCAAATAACGTACAGAAGGTTCCTCAAACGCTTCAATAGCTTGGAAATTATATCCTCCTTTGTAGCTTGGCTTGTAAATTCAAATATCCCAGTAACTTGTGTACAGAAGGCATTGAGCTGCGCATTGCATAAAATTAGTAAGAAACCACAATTCACGTATAAAGAACCACTTCAAAATGAAGGCAATATATTTTAAGCTTCTTCACTTACTAGCTCCCGTATCCAATTGGCAGCATAATATAGAGAGGCACACAAAATCTGTTTCTGCTTCCCTGTCAGAGACTTCCACTCAGATCCAAAGAAATACTGGTAATGCACAAATCAAACACATTTCAGCACAGGTCAATGCCACCAACACTGACAGACTACAGAAATTAGAGAGTCTAGATCAACTAAAAATATTATTTTAATTCTCAAACAACTGTGTGACTTCATCAAGGATACTTTTCTCCCAAATTTAAAATGTGGATTTTCAGCTTTCAACTTTAAATTATAAGCCAAAGTCTTGCTAGGATGCTGTTGGCAAAAGCATTTTAGTGCCCTGACCTTGGAAGAAGGCAGGTGCAAAGGGCAGCCAAGTAGTGCATCAATTCCACCAAGGGATCCTTGATTCGTCAGCCTTTCAATCTGAGAATTGACAAGAAATTTCAAAATTTTATCACAAAACTCATAATTTGATCAGTTAGAAACACCATAGAACTCTATATATATGAAATATAGTAAAATTTCTATTTTTATTTTAACAGTACACTTACTGCAGATAATAAAAGGAAGTTAGCAGGAAGAACTTGTAAAGAAGAAGCAGACCTGCACACACATTCCAACTTCAGCATCATAGACATCAAGGGAGAAGAAAAAAAAACTTCTACACAAGAATAATATACTGTATGGCCAACACATTACTGCGATGAAGAGGAAGCTAATGGCAAAATGTTTAGACATATTGGTGATATATCACCATCCAAGTTCATCCACAGCTCCCCTACAAAGGGAAAAAGAACGTAAAATTTAATCCATACTCAATTAATTGCTTATACAACACAATCTCAGTTATCATCAGGACAAGAAAAAAAGAAAGGAGTATTGCATCCCCAAAATCACCTTCTAAACCACAATATGAGTCCTTAACAGCCAAATTCCCACCATCAAGATCAGACAGAAACAGAGGTTCAAACTCTCCTACATGTTTCCCAATCCTGCAATATGCAGATTAGTCTTTCCCAAATAAAGAACAACCACTTGTAACCTTAGCAAATTAAAATCAACTGACCATTCCATAACTGTTGGATGAAGTGTTTTATAATCCACCATTTCAGTCAGTTCGTCATAAAACATGATCAAAGGTAAGGGCAACTGTTTGCAAGAGTCCAAAGCTATTTTCAAGAGTTCCAAAGCCTCGTCACAATTTGATTTCTGTAGAATGATGCTCAAGAATGGTGAATACATCCCTCAATAAAGAGTTTGGAAACTGAAAAATAAAACCTAAAATTGAAGTTGACTTTATGGATGACACAAAATAACATTAGTAAAATCAGCCAGACACATCTAAATATACTTTGCAAGTCTCTATATTGTCTATGTTTCCTCTAATTATCAAAAGAAATTTATAAAATATTACTATCATAGACAAGGCCAGTAACAAATTCATCATACTACCATCATGTGCCCCTAACTATGGAAGAGTAAAACTGATATGCTGCTGGGTCATACTTGAGATGAGGATGAACAGGTAACATCAGTTGCATCTCCTAGACAAGAAACCATCTTCAGAATTCCGACAAGGCCCATCTTCTTGTAATTCAGTTCTGGATGACTGACCTGCGAAACAGAAGGATGAAATAGATCAATTTGCATTACCAGAAACTGTAAAAGTGACCATATTAAAAATGTGTGGTTCAATGTATTCAATCAAAAAGTTTACATTTAAGTGATCCAAGTGAAAAGAAATCAAGTATTGGCACCTGCTTCCGTACTATCATCAAAAGTTCATTTGCAAAGGAAGAACCATATGAATCTGCACTAGACCGAGCCAAAAGTGCCAGATGGCCAAAAATCTCGTAAACCTGCACCATGTAAAAACCAGTAAAATTGTGATTTAACACTTCTGTGCCAAGAGAAATAACGAAACGTAGGATCCTACCTTGTGCAAATTTTCAACGCTAAATCCCTCTAAGTAATCAAGGATACCTGAAATTATGGAACAAATAACTAAGCATGCATTTCTTGGAAAATAATTACTCCAGACAAATCAATATGAAGAATAGATTAATATCATACCATTAATATGAGAAGAAAGAGGAATTAATTGCTGTGAATATTTGGAGGCCAGCAAAGCCATTGTCTCTAAAGCAGAACTGACTTCAAAACCCACACTTGAGCCCACATGGGTAACCAGCGAACCAAGAACCTAAACAAAAGCCACAGCTAGTAGTCCCACAGTACATCCTTTTTCTAATTATCAAATAACCAACAAAGAACATATAGGCCACTTACTTCCTGTCTTGAATAAGTATCAGCAAACTCCTCAAAGAGACAAACATACATATGGATGCCAAACTCCCGGGCTTTTGGCTCTTTGCAAGCCAACAGGTACTCAGACAGAGAAATGAAAGATAGAAAGTAATCCTAACAACAAATCAAAAAGAAGGTTCAAATAAGGCTACGGAAATACATCACTTAATTTCGAAATAAGACTGGATTCCATGATATCAGATCATGGTCAAAGATACCTGTACCAGCTCCTTTTGTCCATGAATGCATTGATCAAACATAGCTTCCTGAATGCAATCTTCAATAATTTTCTTCTTGAATACCTTTTCAATGCTCCTTTGCAGGGATTCACCATTCATGTATATCAGCATTAGTAGCCATATATCAATGACTTTGTGATCCTGAGGTTTCTCAAGACTGTTTAACTCTTTCAAAATCTCCTGACATAGTATCTACATAGCACATAAAGAAGCAAATTAATAATTTTAAGGGAAATTCGAAATTTGAGAGAAGTACAAATGTTTCAAGAAACAAATAGCTGAAGACATACATTCTTAAATCGAAGACTTGATCTCAACGCATCAAGAATTGAAGCCTCTGTGTTGTCCACACGCGACTTCCCTTTGAGTTTACTCTTTTCTGATGTACGATAATTTGAAACTCCAACAAATTTTAACTGCTGACGGATCTGTGAGATTATTCTCCGTGCATTTGACAGTGTCGCTGAAAGCAGTAAAAACCTAAGCAGATAAGGCAAGTGCTCCGCATCGATTGTTCTGATGCATGACAATGCTATGGTGATTACCTTCAAATTCAAGGGAAATTTAAAGTCAGGTGCAGCTCGAATTCGCAAACTAAACATGTGCAGTAGGCTTAGTTAAGTGAAGTTTCTTGTTTTGTCATGTCCTAGAGAATAAGCACAAATTTGAGATTCCAATTTTTCTCAGCAACCAAACAGATATTAAAGCGTAATGTGAAACCTGCTCTTGCAACAGAGGATCCAAATTAAGATTCGAAAAGGAGTCAAGCACAGGCACAACAACAGCCGAGTCTTCCTGGAGCAATTTCTCAAGAGATTGAACCACAGTCTGGTTATTCTGATCTCCAATTATCTCCGGCAACGATCCGATGATCTCTTTCTTCAAATGCAGCGGGCAAATCGAAAGAACCAGCATCAATTTCTCGGCCAAGGCATTCGGATCCACAATGAAATCGAGCCACCGGAAGTGATTGATGATAAGCCTAGCGATGTCGTCTTCAAGAGACAGCGATGGACCGGAATGTTCCGGATATACATGGAAATACTCTGGAAGCTTCTCGAGAAGCATGTCCTGAATCTGTAATTGGATGGAGGGGACCAGCAGTAGGTGCCGGACTAAGCTCTCGCTTCTGCCGGAGGCGGTGAGAATCCTGAAAATGTAGGAACAATGCTCTCTTAGATTTTCTCGGCAGCCAGACAGGAAATGCGATAAAATTATATAGAAAACTAGAAGCAATTAGAGAGTGTAGAGGAAGCTACTGACCTGCGGAGGTTTTTGGAGGAGTTGATGTAGGTGGAGAGACCGGAGAGGAAATCGGAGAGAAGAGCAGGGGCATTTTCGGAAGAGGAGAAAGTGCGGTGGAGGTGGCGGCGGAGCTTGTGTGGGTCCGAAGGGAGGCACGGTGGGCCCGAGTGGTTGAGTAGGGTGCAGCCAGCGTCGGCGAGTATAGACGCCATTTTGTCGATGGCTGGGGTCTCGACGACGTCGTTTGGGGTGGGATTGGTGGTGGAGGGTTTGGAAGATTTGGGGGGAGGCATAGGAGGGGCGAAAGAAGAGGAGGCCGGTCGCTTGCGTGAAGGGATTTGCTGGTGGAGGAACACCATCCTGTTTGGTTCGTTTACGACGTCGTTTGCTAGTGCGGTTGTGTTCTCTGCGTCTGTGCAGGAGGGAGACTGAAAGACGGAGAAAGACGAGGGCAGAAAAGGCGCCAAATTTTGGTGAATGTGGCGGTTGGGGTTTCGAAATTAAACTTTTAAAAATTACCAAAAAAATTTATTAAATAAACTTGTGTGTTAAAAAAGAAGAGTGTTGCTAAACGAACCCTAAAATTAACTGAGTACACCCCACTACTAAACTATTTATTGAATGACTAATTTACCCTAATATAAAATGACCAAAAAGGATATAATGAATTGTGAAACAAATATAATTTTAATAAATACACCCTACTCACCATATTCAACCCTAATCAAACGTATTCGTATTACTTGATGCTAACGGCGAACAACTCAACGAGCATTGGAGGTGGCGCAAAGAGGTATCGTTGAATGTTCGTTCTTTTGCCCCTTCCTTTGCCGACCAATAGCCCTCCATTGCTGCCCAACAACTCCTCCATTAGAGATGAAGGTTAAGGAAATTATTAAGAGACCAAATCTGAAAGTGGAAGACCATCCAACTATTCATAACAATCATTGAAGATATTAGTTGGATCTAAAGTTCAAATATAAGAAGGTATTTGGGAATTAGTTTTCATTTGAATCAAGTTTGCAGTAGCTATTAGACCCATATGGGTAGTTGTAGAACCAGTTTGAACAAATTCGTTATTTGAAGACTAAATCAAAACTCCATTGAGATGAGAATAAAAAAAAAGAAGGGAATTTGCACAACAACAAAAAACCCAGATTTGTTCAAATTGACTCCTTTAAATGTGAAGAACAAAAGCTTTAGAAGAATTTAAAATATGGCGTGGCAAATGAGATGTGATATAGTGTATTAGGGTGTACCAAGGGTATTTTGTGTACTTAAATAGGGTGTACTTAGTTAATTTTACATTTTGATTTAAAAATTAAGGTGTACTTAGATCATAGGGTGTACTCAGTTAATTTTAGGGTTCGTTTAGCATCACTCAAAAAGAAATAAACTTTCGTAACATTTTCATTTTTGTAGGAAAAAAAAAAAAAAAAAGACATTGTCATTGTTGTTAATGTTATTGTTAGCGGAAAACAACAATTAATTCTAAAGATAATCATGTCATTTTGAGTAGAACTGTACTTTATTTTTTTAATACAAGCGATAGTCTAAACTAGACGGGAGGGGGTTTCTCAACCTCAAATTTTTTATTTTTGTATGCATAAATCTTGTACAAGAAACTTATATTAGCCTAAGAAGAGAAAAATATAGAAAAAGGATCAAAGAAATACACATTGTGCCATCAAACATATGATTAAGCAACTAATTTGCTTGGCTTTTTCATTATTTTGTTTCTCCAAAAGCTGTGCACATCCTGCAGCCTTTTCTCAAATCCCTTCAAATACTTCGTAGGATTTTTCCTTGAGCGTGATGGAAATATGATCCGCTAGCTCACCAACAAAATCTGACAATTTATTAAGAGTCATGGTTAGTTACCAAGCAATATTTCATTCATTTAAGAACACACCAATTATGCATGCAAATTCTCCTTTGAACCTAATGCCAATAAAATTGGAAGCAAAAATAAATCAAGCTCAAATGGATTGGAGAGGCCTCATCATTTGGCCCGCGGGCTCATGGGCCGATGGGGGCCCGCCCGGCCCATTGAAAAAAAGCCCGGCCCGGCCCGTTATGGGCTTTGAGATGGCCCGGCCCGCCTTGGGCCGGATTAGGCTTGGGCTTGAGTGTTTGAAGCCTGGCCCGGCCCGATTTGGCCCAAGAAAGCCCGGCCCGGCCCGCCCACAAAAACCGGGCCCGTTAGGCCCGCATACATATATAATTATGTATAAATAAGAGTTTAGGATTAGGATTATGTCACTTAAATCACATATATAATTTGTTTCATTTCATTTACTTTTCTTTACTCATTCCTAGTTTATAATTGGATGATTAGCACATTAATTTAATTTGTGTCAATTATTAATACAACAATTATATATATAAATAAGATGAACAACATATTATATCACCAAATATAATCATATCACGAAACATAATCGTACCACCAAATATAATCATGTTTTTCTTGAACACATCACCAAACATTTGCATATTTATTCATACCATCCTTTAAAAAAAATATTTTATACTTATTATTTTTTAAAATTATTTCTTAAAATGTATTACGGTCTAATTATGTAATAACCTCAAAAATAATACTTAGTTTTATTATTTTTGTAGAAAATCTTATTAAGTTGTGTGACTTTATTAGGTGTTTAATGAATTTAGTTTGATGTGAAAATATTGGAATTAAGTGAGTTTAATCTCAAATTTGGACTATAATTAAGTTTATGATTTTTTTCGATTGAAGTAGGCCCGTTTTGGCCCGGTCCATTGGGCTTAGCCTGGCCCGCCCCGATGGGCTTTCTCAAGCCCGACCTATGGGTCGGGCTTGGGCTTTGAATTTTCTAAAAAAACCCGGCCCGGTCCGGCCCGTTATTTTCTCTCTCCTCTTTAAAGCCCGGCCTGGCCCGACCCAAGCCCATTAAATTTGGGCCGGGCTAGCCCGGCCCGGCCCATTGACGAGCCCACTCACATCTAATTAGAAAAAAATAAAAACTCATAGGATAATTCTTAGACACGTATGGTACGACATATAAACACACTACTATCTGAACCGTTGAATCAACAGTCTGTCAATCATCCACACAACAAATAATGGAAAAAAGAGTAAAGATATAGAGACTCGCAATTGGGTTTCGTTCACATGTCAGAGCCCCCGCCGGTTGCCGGAGAAATCAAAGTTTCCATGTATATGGCTACATCTGACTGAGTCCCAATAGCAATACTTCGAAACGTCTTTCCCTTGGGATTATACAATACCAAGAAATTTCGATTATAATCCAACAAAACTTCTCCACTCTCTAAAATACACAAAGGCTTCAAGAACGATTCATCAACCTCTTCTGGTAAAATCTGATCCAAATAAATTTCTATGGGTTCAGCCCAAGATTCTCTGACCCGATATTCCTTCAAAACCCATATTCTAAGGTCCGAGCCCATCGGGTCGGAGTATACAAACAGAGAATTTCTACTAACCCCAATCCCAGCAAAGACATAGTTTTCTTCCTTGCCAAGGTAGGGCAACGACACCGTCTCCTGAAACTTCTCCTCCGCCAAATCAAAAGACAAAATCCTGGAACCAATGGGACGAGGGCCCCCTGCCCATTGAAGCTCTACCCAATACAGAGCTCCATTAAAAAAGCAGCCCTTCCCGTTCAAGCAAACATAGCCATGGTCTTTATTGCTCCTACTCCTCCTCCATGAATTGGTTCTGAGAGAGAAAACCTCAACTACACTCTCCTTGGAAATCGCAGTTCTCGACCCTCGGATGACCTTGTAGTCATCCGTGGTTGAATCGTAGCCGAACCCAAAAAACAAGAAGCCGGAAAAAAGAAAAGAAGGCTTCGGCAAGAGCTTGGAGTGTCCAGTGCACGGGTTCCATATGACAATGTTGGTGCAGTTGACTTCCAGGCAAATCAAACCGTTGCAAGATCCCACAATTCTTGTGATCAAAAGATCTGGGATCTTCACCGGCAAATCAAGCTCTCTGTTTGCAACATGAAAATGATCATTGTTCAATCCTACGGAGACTATGGAATAGAGACGAGTAGACAAGACAAAGAGGGTGAGGCTGTTGTTGATGCTGCACGTGGCCGCTGCGTGGATGAGGTGCTTCATGACAAAATGAGAATCGGAGATCAAGACACGCCATGACTTGCACACGCACTGGAGGCGGAGTAAAGATTTGGCAGGGAGCCTCGAGAGGATCTCGACAAGGATATCGTTGTTGAGAGAAGGTGGTGGAGGCACAGCCGCAAAAATAGAGGGGAGTAGTTGCTTCAGCTGCCGGCTGCTAAGGGCGTAGGCGGCCAAACTGGTTGCTTTTTGTGGTGAGGCTTCTGAAGTCGATGTTCTTGGAAAAAGGCGGCAAATGCAACAAGAAAAGCTCTTTGAGTTTGTCATTGTTGCAGAAGAGAAGAAGGCTTATGTTGCCAACTGGTTTAAAGTAGTTTGGATCTTCGGTTTCTACTCTCAAATGGCTCGCTACAGCTAAAAAACTGTCCACAAGCATAGCACGTAACGTATTTGGCTTTTTTATATTGGTGTTGTCGAGGATAATTTGGGCCCAATGAGGAATTTTTATTTTATTTTGATTTTTTTACAAAAGACAGTTCCAAAACCTTGCGATGCAAGTAGGAAGGAAATTGTAGACCAAACACATTACAACGCTTCTGTTCAGCCAACCTTGTCCATCCTCTTCAACAACTTTACAAAGGATATACTTCAAATCTCTAACATGGAAGTTCCACAACGGATCTCGTTCAAACTCAGCAGGTCCTGGCAAAGGTAACCATCTCCTTCATCGACTTCCAAGTCGGGTTGGCTAGTCCTGTTGATACTTCTTTAAAGTAAAGCGTGCACATTGCTTGCTAATTTTTCCAGTCCAAGCAATTTCCCAGCCTTGGGACCCCCTCATCACGCAAAACTTGATCCAAAACAGTTGAAATCTAAAATGAGAAACAATAGCAAACCAAGCTCAAATTGATCTGACGGGATAACTTCACTGAAATTAACAAAATGGAGGAGGAAAGGACAAAGCTTATTGTGTTTATTACATGGCAAATTGCTGCAGTTACAGGCACCTGGAGTCTGTTTTGTAAACAGATATGAAGTATAAACTTACAGTATAAGATATAATAAGTTTAAAAGTGTGAAAATGAGCAAAGAGTAAAACAGAAATAACAAAAAATTAATATATAAAAAAGTCACACCAAGAAAACGGAAGAAAGTGGATAAGTCATAAAATGGGTAAGGGACAGGCAATTTTACCAATGATTATACAGGCTAGTACTAGTGATACCTGGTAGCCACAGTTCTAAAAATCTCATGGTTATGGTGGTTGTTTCCACACACATTGCATTCCATTACTGCCTACTCAAACATTATAGCGTCTAGAATTGCTTCCCATTACTTCATCTCTAAATAGGTAACAAAACACAACTTCGTCTCTAACTTATCCTCTAATAAATAAATAAAAACTCAAAAATGCTAGATGCACCAACACTCTGAGGTTGATGAATAACTGCTATAATTCAAACACCATGTAAAAGAATATGCATATTAAATCTTATTTGCTCAGACTCAACATTATGTTGTTCCTTACACAAAATTGAATAGTATCGGTTAGAAAGAGCAAAGGAAAGACTCACATTGTTGGTCTCAGATGTCTGCCCAACTTTCAACTACTGGTGAAACCAAAGTCTCTACGTACATAATTGCTTCAGGCAACCAAATAACAGGCGAGCTAAGAACACTCCTAAATGTATTTTCCTTTGGATTATATGATACCAAGCCACCTGCACAACTCATGCAAACTTCACCGCTCTCGAAAATACATATAAGATTCAGAAAAAATACTCCTTCAAGTGGACGAGAAGGCTTCGACGGAATGTCTATGATTTTAGTCCAAGATTCTTTGACCCCATATTCCTTCATAACCCATATTGTAATTGCATTATCACTGAAATTTCTGTGATTGAACATATATACAAAGAGACAATTTGTAGTAGTCCCAATACGGATGGAGATATATTTTTGGTCGCTAAGATAGGATGATAATGGCACCATTTCCTGAAATTTCTCCCCCGCTAAATCAAAAGAGATGATTCTTGAACTAAGTACATAGAAAGACGCCTCCAGCCTCCATTCAAACTCTACCCAATGCAGAGCTTCATTTAACAAACACCCCTGCCCATTCAATTTAACATAGTTAAGGTCTTGAACAGTCCTCCACGAACCCGATTTTAGAGTAAAGAGCGCAATTGTGGTTGTAAGCAAACCACTTTCACTACTAGATGTGCCACCCACTATAACCTTGTAATCTTCTATGGTGGAATCATAACCGAATCCATAAAACATTGGACTAGAAGGAAAATAAGTAACTCCTGGTAACTTCACGGTATCTCTAGTACACGGGTTCCATAAGAAAAAGTCGCCTTTGTTTTCGTGCAGACATATCAAGCCGTTGCAAGAACCCACAATGCTCATTCGGTCAAGCACTAACGGAACTGGTAAATGAAGCTCTCTGATTGCAACAAAACTATTGACATCCTCCAGTTCTTCGTAGTCTATGGAATACAGAGGACTGTTTGAAATAAGGAGCTTACAGCTATTAGCATTGACCCCTCTGACTGCGCGGCGGAGGTGCTTCCTAACAAGATGAGAATCAGAGATCAAAGTTTGCCATGACTTGCATACACACCGAAATCGGAGTAAAGATTTGACTGGAAGCCTTGACAGTATTTCAATGATGATGTCATCGGAGTCAATACGGGGTCGTTTAAACACCCCAGCAGAGGGGTCCAGTTTCTGCCGCCGTTTCTGAAGGCCCGCCATGTTAAAAGCTACAGAGGCGCCGCCAGGATCATCTACTATTAGGGTGGGCTTAACCTCCCAAACCAATTTGGTTTTCTCTATAGAAAACAAAAAAAATAAGTTTCTGCCAAAATTTAAACCCTAAACTAAGAAAGACCTTAAATTAAACCCTAATACTAATGGAGTAAGTGCAGTCAGTGTGCATATAACATGCTCATGATTCATGAAACAATTTTAATTTTGTATAAAATAAATTAAATTAAAGTAAAACAAAGAAATGAAAGTTGACTTAAATGTTGAAGACTTACCTTACCTGATTCTGTGCCGCCCTGGACTTGGAGATTGGAAGGACCACGAGAACTGGGAGAAATTCAGAAGAACGATTGAAAGGAGAGAAGAAGAAAAGGACGAAGGTGAGCTGAAGAGGGCTGATTGATTCAGCTGAAGAGCAAAAGAAGACTTCGACCCAAAAATAAAAGAGGAGGAAGAAGGTGAGCTGTAGGTAAACTAATAACCAGTTTAGGAATGATTGTTAGTTAAACTAATTCCCAATAGTACAAACCCGGTGTAGGTAAACTAATTCCCAATAGTACAAGCCCACGTTTATAGGAATGATTGTTGGTTAACCAGATAATTAGGGCATGTTTGGTATCTTATCCAAGAAGGGAGCTCAAAAATTGTTATTTTTCTTAAAAACAAGGAGTTCTTAAATTAAATCCATTGTTCTGGGCAAGTGACTCGCTAGTTTCATGTTCTTTATCTTCCTGTTTTGTCGCGTTTTTGCCTTTGAAGTCAAAGGTAAAAAAGTCGCTAATTATATATTTATAATTACGCAATTGACAGCAAATTTAGTTAAATTAAAACTCTTGCTTGACACTCTCTTTGTCAAACGAAGTACATTAGCTCATATCAATGAAATGTCTGTCCACTTCAATATGTTTTGTTTCGCGCAAATCATGTCTGAACCTTGATTGTGAGTAAATGTTGATGTCAACTCTGTTAACTAAGTAAAGCGTTACATTCATCGGATCCCAATTCTTTGAACAAAACCTTGAGAAATAATGTCTCGCATATACCATGACTCATGGCTTCAAATTCTGCTTATGCACTTGATTTAGCCACATATTGAAGTGAATAGACATTTCATCAATCCAATTTTCCGGGCAAAAGCTCCCATGAAAATTTTGAGGCAAAAAGAAGGCTGAAGCTCCGCCACAGTTAGAGGATCAGTTCACATTGTCGAAGGGGATTCTGATATGATTGTGACAGGTTAAGATGTGGGGTTTTTAGTTAGCAATTAGACAAATTAACCCATACTTAATTCATACCAATCTTAGTTTTGGACTACTCATACTTCAATAATCCTCGATTGAAATGAGTGTGATGACACCAATCACCACATTACTAATTAGGGAACGTTTGTAAAACACAGCCAATGAACAGCTCTCTATATAAATATTTGTGCAGCAATATAACTGAACTTAACAAGCTTTGACTTCAAAGGCAAAAACGCGACAAAACAGGAAGATAAAGAACATGAAACTAGCGAGTCTTTTGCCCAGAACATTGCGGAAAACAAGGAGTTCTTAAATCAAATACCGAACAGTAATTCCTGGTAACTTCAGGGTATCTCTAGTACACGGGTTCCATAAGAAAAAGTCGCCATTGTTTCCTTTCAGACATATCAAGCCGTTGCAAGAACCCACAATGCCCCTGCCCATTTGTATGAAAAAACGAAAGAAGGTTATCTTACCTATTCCGCTCATCTGCATCCCTCTTTTCTAATCTCTCCGCTTTCACTTTAATTTCCTTAAGAAAAACGAAAAAACTTAAACGGACCATTAGCTTAGATTTGTTATATTGATTCTTTTACAGAACATGTTTTGTCTTTGGTAAATCTTGTATAAGAAACTTCATTAGCATAATAAAAGCTGCTAGACTGGAAGTAGCCTCTCTTCCCCATGATCAATCCTTTAAAAAATTTGTCCAAAGTGATGATCTGGCAAGAAATTATAATCCTCAATATGTTTAAAGTGATGATCTAGCATGAACATATAATTCACAATATAGAGAAGGAAAAAAAACAGTATCAATATACATAATACATGTATAGTTACAACAATCCATGCAATACAATAGGAGGAAAATTGTAGACCCAACACATTACAATGCTTCTCTATTCATCTGCCTTTGTTCATCCCTTTTCAACAACTTAGCGTAGTGACATCAGATGTGGAAGGATAACTTAAAATCTCTAACATGGAAGTTCCAAAACCCCCCGTTTAAACTCGGCAAGTCTTCGCAAGGAAATCGCATCCTTCGTAGACTTCCAACCCTGACTGGTCCAATTGATCTTCTTTAAAGCATGCACATCGCTTGCTCATCTTCCCAGTTAAAGCAATTTCTAGTGGTCTCTGAACTAACCTTGGGACGCCCTCATCACACCAAACCTATAACCAAAACAGTGGAAATCTAAGATCAAGCTCATTCAACAAAACAGATGCTTGCCAAACCACAACTAGGGACTTTGAAGTCGGTATTTGATCCATTTTTATTTTAGGTGCATATATTTTTGTAATACCATTCCTCATGGTCTGTGTCTGACAAGATGGACATTATAAGCCTCCATAACGGCACAATATTGAAAACATAAGGAAAAAAACATTATAAGAACTGAGAGAGAAGCACAATGACTGCTTGGTTCCCATAATTTGATTCCACGTCAGGAAGACATACCTCTCCACCCTCGTCCTGACTCCACCTCGAATTGCAACTAGGTTGCTTCGCTTCTTCATTCTTCTGTTTCTCCAAAAGCTGAGCACCTCTAGCAGCCTTTGCTTCCACTCCCTTCAAATATTTTGTAGGATTTCCTTCAGAATCACAGTAACGACCTACTAGCTTACCTACAAATCTGACAATTAAAAGCCATGAATACTAATTACCAAGTATTTTATTCATTCGAAAAGAAGATCAGTTAATGATATCTTTATCCTTTCAAACTAATACCATGAAAATGAACGAGGAACAACAAATCAAACTCAAATATATCTGACATGATAACTTTACTGAAACAAAATGGTGCAATGAAAGGACAAGCATATCGTGTTCGGCACAGAACAAGGCTGGTGTCTGTTTTCTTAACAGCTATAAACTTGCAACATAAATGAATTCCAAAAAAATGCGATAGGACATTCTGAAAGGCATAAACAAAAGTGTCTATTACTGAAAAAAGAAATTAATTTCATTCTTTGGGGGCAATCTTTGCCTCTTATTACCAGAACAATCATAAGCATATGCAGGCAGATATGACAATGATTCCTATATGCAGTATGTGAGACAGATTACATCAAAATTTGCTTACACACCTCAATGAAGTTTGAGAGATTCATGGTAATTTTCCTATTTTATTCAATTAAAATTTTCGTCGTAGATGTAAAATTTTAAAACCCCAAACAAGTTTCTAACAGTTTCAAAAGTGGAAAACAGATCGGCTAATTGGCCCGAGTTTCCAGTAACCATGAAAAAACTTCCAACATTATTAAAAGCATTGAAATTCCACCTTCCAAGCATCAAAAGTACAAAAGATAGCTGATAGATGTATAACTCACGTGTAACTTCTAAAGTAGAAATCCCTCCATTCAACAACACTCTTCACCTGCAAATACAAAGAAAAAAAACACTGAATCACTCTTGTAGCAACCAATGAAACTTCAGATGTCACAGTCCCAAATATGCAGCTGAACCAAGTAGTAGGGATTAGATTGAATATTTACCTATTTTTCCATTAGTACTGTTATTCTGGTTAAAAGTGTGAAAAAAGGAGCAAAGAATGCAAAAAAATGATAAGTGAAGAAGTCACACAACAAGATGCCACGTTGAAGCAAGTGGATATGTCACAAAATGGCAAAGGCATAGGGGCACTATAGCAAAGCATGATGCAAGGTAAGGGTTTCACATTAGAAGCAATGATTCTGAACAAGTCAGTTGGGCTGGAATATGGAATCAGGCAATCATCAAATGCGGGTGAACTAATCCTGACTAACTTCATAAATTATTGAATTCAAAGGCATAGGGTGAGCAGGAGGCAGCATGAGATCACCACAAGTGAGCTACCTGAAACACTCTGCAAATCATGGACTAAGAGGGTAGAACCAGCAGGGGAAAGCATTCAATATGGGTGATGTTTAGTAGCTGCAGTTCTAAAAAAATTTAGTGTCTTTCCCCTTTTTGGTTGTCCAGCATGGCTTCACAAACTCCAGGGTAAAAAGGAGAGCAAATAACATGAGTTACCTGTGTACTGGATAAATCACGTAGCGAGTCTGTGAGCCCATCACCTGCAATATAACCAACGAAAGATGCTATGTGATTATAATAACATAAATACTTTTTTCAAGCATTATTTTAAATCCCCAAAAGCAACTTCAAAGTACTAAAAGTACATTAATCAGAAAAATAAAAAATGTGCCTACAAAAAAATAAATTCAAAGGCAACTCTGTAAGTTATTAAACTTTGAACTTGCATAATAAATCCATCAACAATTAAAAGCGAAAAAAAGAAGAAGACCGTCTTTACCTGTAAAGTTTCCTGAAACAAATGCTCGTGAAGCATCTCTTTATTGATTGCAAGGATTGTATGTGAAGGCAAAGGAGCTATTAGTATACCAGTCTCTAGACAGATACAATCATACAAAGCATAAAAGGATTTTATGACTAAATATATTCAAATCCTATCATACACCAACTAATGCTATATGTAATGAAAATTAAAAAGTAGACTAGCACAATTTGTAATCCGAGCATGTGTTTCCGGGAAAAATCGAGAAAACATCAATACCTGGTACCTCACTTAAGTAAGAAAATTCAACAGGGTTGGAGAAGAGAACAAACCTTCCTGAAAAATGATTGTAACCCCCACCCTCACCATAATGAGATTTTCCTTTTGTCACGTCGAAAACCGATCTGATCAGAAAATATGGATTAGTTTCTTTAAATCAGTAAATGTATGCTCACAGGCATTTAGGAATCATATAAAGTGCTCTGCTTGATTTCCAAAATTCAACTCATCATGAGATTACAACTTCTCATTTCTAATGTATATTCTGAAAAGTCAACCACACACATTGTGGTGCTTGAACTGTATGTGAGAAGGGTTTTAATACATCCATCTAAATAGAGAGAAAAGGAGAAGGTACCCGAGAATTCCTAATAAAATGGGTAAGCTTTGATCAGTCCCGTTGTACAAGGCCAATTCTTCAACAGTGAACAATCTCTAGAAACAAGAACAAAATCAACTCACATACTTGCACTATAATGTTAAACATTCAAAGCGAACCAAAGCAAACAAATAAAAAAAAAACCATCTTGGAATTATATTCACAGACAAATTCAAAGAAGAAAACCCATGTAAAATCGAATCTTGGATTTGCTTTAGCTCCCAAAATCATGAAAATTTTCAGTTGGGGGTGTCTGGTATTCTGTCAAGAAAATAAAAAAAAACAAAAGAAACGAGCTTTGAGCCTCTGACCTGTTGTGAGAAAGGCTTATAATAAAACGCGACGAGAGCGATGAGCGAGACAAAAACTGCAATTCCTACAAAAGGAGACGCTGCTATGAGCTTTGCCGCCATCCTCAGTCACTCAGCACTTCACAACAGCTTTAGTTTTCCTCTTCCGGACAACATTTTACTTTCGCCGTGTTTATATTATTTAGTTTTTTTCTTTTTAATTACCAAAAGCAATTGACATGAAAAAGAATGAAGAAGAAAGTATAGCTCATGTAGTAAATTAAAGGTGCGTTTACTAATTAAGAATTGTAATTCTCATGAATTGAATTCCACATACGGAGTATTCTTCATTTACTTCACAACAAGGAATTAAAAAGTAAGTGGGGCTTACACAATTCTTGAGTAGGATGTGGTATTCTAATTCTTGGAGAATTAACCCATCAGGAATTTATCTTTTTTACTCATTATATTTTACACAATTTTCAAATTTCCAAATATACCATCTACTTTAACTCAACAATAAGGACATTTTAGTAATTAATACCACTCCTACCTCCAATTTCATATGGTTAAGTAAACAACTTTAATATGAATCCGGAATCTAACTCTCCTCAATTCATATGATTTAATAAACAACTTCATTAGGAATCTAGAATCTAATTCTCCTCAATCCAACTCCTCCTCAATTCAATTCATCCTTAATTCAATTCCTTATAATAGCAATTGATTAACAAATTTGAGGATCAATTGACAACCACCAAATGTCACTTCTCAGCCTCAAAGGCTGAAAAATGAAAATGGAAAAAAAAATTATTAAGGGCAAGCAAACAATTAGAAAATCATCCGGAGATAAATGGAGAATTGGACACTTGCAAATTTTTAAAAAGGAGAGAGAAAATTAAAAGGTGGGCTCAGGAGAACACCAAGAGGACGCGCGCACACCATAACGCGGCTCGTAAATATAAAGTGCCAGAGTCTAACAGCTACAATTCCGACTTCGGTGTTTGGTCTTCGAAACGCAAAAATCTCTCCTTGTTGGCCGATTCATTCAAAATCCACTGGCACGGGTACCTCTGCATCTTCTTATATTCATATTTTTTCTCATTTAATTCAAAATTAAACTCGTCCTGTAATTTCCAATCACAATTGGACTTAATTCACTCTTTGTAAAAACTAAAATAAAAAGCAGCTTGATTTTGAATTTGATCTGTATGAATGAATCCAAGTAGTTTGTTGATGCTTCAAAATTTTAAAATTTTGAAATTGGTACAGGCTGGGTAAATTTCTCTTGTATTCTCTTTGAGAATTGGGGTAAAAATGGGCGTGAAGCAAGCCTTGAAGAGCTTGGATGCATTTCCTCGTGCCGAAGAGCACTTGTTGCAGAAAACACAAACTGGGGCAGTTGGTAATATATTTGTTTGATTGATTGATTTATTTATTTTTGTGTGTTTGGTTCTCTGTTAATTATGGTTTGAATTCAATATTTATTTACTTTTGCTTGTGTAGTTTCTGTTGTTGGTCTACTTATAATGGCGACATTGTTTGTGCACGAGCTGAGATATTATCTTACCACATATACCGTCCATCAGGTTAGAGTTTCAAAAGCTTTTCTTTTTGTTTTCTGTTGATGTTGCAAATCGGATACGCAGGTAATTATTATCTGCTCAGGGTGCATGAAAGAAATTTGTGAATGTAAAAGAAATAGCTCACATGTATATTATTATCTGCCATTTTGATGTATAATGTACCAGAACCGTAGTCAAACTGGGAGATATAAGTTTGGAGATGTTGTATAGATCCTTTGAGATTATAAGTTATCTAATTGAAAAGCTTATGCATTCGGCAGATGTCCGTAGACTTGAAGCGTGGAGAGACTCTTCCAATTCACATAAATATCACATTTCCAGCTTTACCTTGTGATGGTTAGCATGTTTCCTTCTCTTTGTATTTAAGTAAATGCTGGTTTCTTTGTAGATTTTCTTCTTATCTCATGTTTGTAGTTTCTGTGATGATGATGCTGGGTTTTCAACTTTTGATTGCAGTTTTGAGTGTGGATGCGATTGATATGTCAGGAAAGCATGAAGTGGATCTTGACACAAACATATGGAAAGTAAGAGACTTTATTGATTTTTTTTTTTTTTCCTTTTACTGAAATAGATGTATAGGATAATAACATATCAAACAATAAGAACTAGAGTGGTAGCAATGTGTTTTATATGTTAAAATCTGTGAATAATGTACTACATTAAAGGGTTTGGTGTCGAAGACTAGTCTTCATGTTTATGTCATGTTGCATGATGCATATTTTGTGCTAGGTCCCAATTTATCTGTTGAGTCAAGTATAAGACTTTGATTCAAGTGAACATAATTTGTTTTTATCTGTACCACTTCATATGTGGTTCTTTGAATCTCCCTCTACTTAGGTATTTTCAAGCTTTTTCTGGTGGCTCTTTGCTGGGCCGTCATGGGTTTTAGGCTTTTTGAGAAATTGGTGGCAATGACTAATTTTGTTTTTCTTTTGATCCTTGTTTTGATCCACTGGCAGTTATCCAGTTAGATGTGCTTAAGTAGCACATGTAATTAAATTTTGTTGTAATCTCCCGGTTGTTAGACTACCTGCTTTCCCATGCATGTATTCAATGAAATTTAGTTGTTAAAAATGGAAACGATCTGTCTCCTTCCTCTCTCTCTCTCATAGTTATTCTCCTAACCAGTTTAGAGTGGCTGCAGCTTCGCCTGAACAGTTATGGCCACATCATTGGCACTGAATATTTGTCTGACCTTGTGGAAAAGGAACATTCTCACAACCATGGTAATATCCTTATTCCATTATTACCACATTTTGTTTTGGATGTGTTGCTGTGCTTTTCAGATTCTATTTTTTTGCAAGAAGTTTTTTCTACAATCTCACTTTGTCTTCTGCACCTGATCAATTTTACTCTCATTGTTGCTTGGATCAATGGAAGATTTTGGCTCCCACGATGGACTTAACATTTTTCCCTTACAGTCTTTGTGTATTTTTTCCTTAATAGATATTTCCTTTAATGAACATGAATCATGTAGTCAATGTTCCCTTTGGAGACACCTAAGTGATAAAGTAAACCCACTCTCCAAGGGCCCATTAAGGTTCTAAGCCCCTTTGCAAAGCATATAATGTAACCCATGGGCTATTGCTTGCATGGCAGGACAAGAGAAACTATATGTTGAATGGAGTGGATGATGGATTTAATTATCTGATGGTGGATTTTCTTGGCATTCTTTGTGATCTCTATTTTATTTTTGGGTATTTTATGTTTGCCTCTTATCTTTCCAGCCTCATTCCTTTATGTCTTACCTTCTTCACAAACTAAAGTGATTTCTGTTTGATTGAGTGTTGCCATAGCATTAGTTTTAGAACTTTGATTTGTTTCTAGGGTATATTCATTAAATTGTCCAACATCTGATAAAGAACCTTGACTAGATGACGGTAAAGATCATCATGAGGACAAGGACCAGGAAATTCATTTACAAGGAGCTTTTGATCAAGCTGCAGAAGATCTCATCAAGAGGGTAAAGCATGCAATAGCAAATGGAGAAGGATGCCAGGTATTTAATTACAGATATGTCTATTTGTTATGTTAATGAACCCTATTTGCTCTTTCAGATTTATGTTGAAATGATTTATATATATATATTTTATGTAAAATTTACTGCAGGTTTTTGGTGTTTTAGATGTCCAAAGGGTTGCTGGAAACTTTCACATTTCAGTTCATGGATTAAACATTTTCGTTGCACAAATGGTTAGTTTTCCTTGAATGTTTGCTCCCTTCTTTTTCCAATGTCTGTCCATTTTGTGGCGAACGAATTTCATGTGATCTAGAACATGCAAAGTACAGTGCCTGATCTAAAGTACTTATGGAAGACCTAAATTATGAGTCTGAATTAAAATTTTAATATTTGGTTTTTGGCGTTTGGAATTGATAAATCGTTAGATTGGTGCATTTTGATTTGATAAATTCTTGTTTTGATCCTTTTAGATAAAAATTGGTTTTTGGCGTTTGGAATTGATAAATCATTAGATTGGTGCATTTTGATTTGATAAATTCTTGTTTTGATCCTCTTAGATAAAATAAAAAAATTTGAATCTTAAATTTTTGGTCAATCTTTTGTGTTGGGAATGATATGGAGTTTGAAGTTGCGTGAGTAAATCAATCCCTCTCACTTCTCAAATCAAGGGATGCTTTTTGGATCAGTCTTGTGTCAACTGCCATTTTTCTGCATAACTTGGTTTAAAAGCTTGTTGGCTCTAGTTAACTATAGCTCCTATCTTATTGTTCCATGTCTTACTGTTTCTCTGCAGATTTTTGAAGGATCTAAAAATGTAAATGTAAGCCACATTATTCATGACTTGTCATTTGGCCCAAAATATCCAGGGATTCACAACCCACTTGATGGGACAGAGCGTATTTTGCATGACACAAGTGGCACTTTCAAATATTATATAAAGGTTTGAATACGTGGGCCTTCTTTGGATTTAATATACAGCTTTGTGGTAGAATCAAATCTCATGAATCTGCAATATAAAATGCCCCATTTTATGCATATATCTGTGCAGGATTGCCTACTAGAGTCTAAGCCTTTAATTCAAGTTTGTTCATTCTGTTAATTGTGGAAGATCAAGTAGTTGTCCCATATTTTAACTCATATAGGAGAGAATTAAAGAAAAAAGGTCCCCTGGTAGTAAGAGACTTCCATCCAACAAGTCGCACTCCTAGCCAAGGAACTTATACATCCAATAAAGGACTTGTATTATTTCTTTTGTTAAGTGGTTTGCTAAAGCTCAAACTTTTTAACTACATCCAGGGACCTTGAGTAATGGTATTTGCTACCTTGTTCTCAAATTAATAGTTCTGAATCTTTTTCAGAAATGTATACCTGGATTAATTTAAATAAATATACCTAAAATTAATGAAGCAAATTACACAGTTCCCTGTGTGCTGTCAATTCTTCTGCCTCAACATCTTGGAAGTGTGCAGACTTACTTCGTGGAACATGCGTTTACCCAAGAATATAAAAGTGAATCGACCACATGTTGTGGAGTCGTTACCAACAAAATATTAGTTTTTGTGATACTGCTAATTCCTTGTCAAAGTATAATGGATTTTTGCTTCGTTGGTCAGTTGGGCATTTTCAGGAATATTAAGTGTCTGTCTTCACACTTGAAAAACAATTTAATACATTTGATTCCTCAGAAAAGATAAACAAAAAGAATTTGTTTCAAATTCTATGTTAATGTTCCAAACATGACCAATTGCTCAATTTGCATGAGACATCAGCAGGCCTAACTTTGTTTTTAGATATACTTTTTTAATCATCTATTCTTTATGTAGGCTTTCATGAACAATTCATCGACCTTGATGACCTATTTTGAAAATTTTTCTTTTTGTTGCAATGCAGGTTGTTCCAACGGAATATAGGTATATCTCAAAAGAAGTTTTGCCAACCAATCAATTCTCTGTCACAGAATATTTTTCTCCTATGAAGCAGTTTGATAGGACATGGCCAGGTTGGTTTATGAGAAATTATTTGTTAGTCCTTTCATTGGTTTCTTGGTGTTAATTATCGGCCCTGTTTGTTTATATCCAGCTGTATACTTCTTGTATGATCTGTCGCCAATCACTGTAACTATCAAAGAAGAACGCCGCAGTTTTCTCCATTTCATCACTCGGCTTTGTGCTGTATTGGGCGGTACCTTTGCTTTGACAGGTTTGTATCTTCTCTCGTTCTTTTATCGTTTCTTCTGAGTCAGCATTATCAGAACCAGAACAGAAGGCCCATTCTAATACGAGGGATTTGAGTGCAGAAGCAATTCTGTCCTCTTATCTTGTTCTGCCAAATGATAAACTTTCTGGATCTTTTTGTCTGAGTAGGCCCATTCCTTCTTTTTTTGGGTTTAGTTATTTGATTCAGGGTGGAAATAAGGAGTTTCACTCAGGTTGACAGATCCCATATATGGTGGATTTGACACTTCCATTTCTGCTTATTGAAGTTCTGACTGGTTGGTGTTCAGAGTCTAGGCCATCAAAGTTGAACCTGCCAAGCTGTCATGCTTACCATATCTTTTTCATTAATTACCCATTCTGTTTGGTTATGTGTTATTACTTTTGTCTTGCATCAGGAATGCTTGATCGATGGATGTACAGGTTTCTTGAAGCAGTGACCAAACCAAATGCTAGAAGTGTACTCCGATAAGCTTCGGGAGTCTGCAATTACTATTTACTCAAGCGCATCTCCTAATGAACTCTTGACATTAGTAAGGTCATGATATTTCCCGATTAGCAAGTGACCGTGGATGTAAAATGAAGATGCGAGAGCTGAAATGTCCATTGCTCATGTAACTCACATTCTAGGTTGCTCCCCATCGATGACCAATATGTGAAATTGCATTGGCATCTTTTTTATATCATGTTATTTTTATGGTTTTAATTTTAAATAGCGTTGTGCTGCTGGGGGGAAGCTCAAGATTGTTGTAGCCTACTTGGTATACGCAGGATTCTTTACAGACTACTTGATTTTGCTTAGTTTTGATCTAGGCACTGTTCAAATTTTGGTGAGATAAGTTATGAGCAGTTCTAAGCTCTTGCTATCAATTTTTTTATTTTTTTTTTATTTTTTATTTATTTTTTATACTTTAATTATCTAAATCTGGCCGCCTGTAGGAAATGAATATCTCCAATTGAATTGTGCTAAGAAATTATGAATCTGATGAGTTTCATTACAAGTCAGTTCTATGGTAAGCCTTTGGGTTGGGTTTGTGGATTCTCAAAAATATCATCGGGAACCATATAAACCCTGCATGCACAAGATACATGCTCATCAAGCAGAAAGCTTTCTTACGTAACACAGAGGCAAGATGAGAAGATAAACCTTGTAAATTACAAGAAATAATTAGACACAACTTTTTCTTTTCCTTTTTCGATTCTGAAATTTTCTTTTTTCAATCGGTTACAAAATGTTAATGAAATTTCTCATGATAATGTCAAGTTCTGATGGGGGCATTTCACTCTCCTCATTGACGAGCAAAACATCATCATGCTTGACACCTTTTTGCTTACGCTAAAGTTTGTAAATGAGTTGAGCTCAGGCTTGTGAATACAACATACCATCTAGTCAGCCTTACTTGGAATCCTGAGTATCCCTACAACATGCCTCTCTTGTTCAGGCACTTGCCGCGTCTGATTCCTGATTGAACTCTTGCCCGTACAACCCATTTAATCTGCAAGAAATAAAAACAAAAGAAAACAATTATTTAAAGTCAAATACTTACAAGTTCCAACTTTTATTGTTTGGTTTACCAAAATCACATATCAAGTATTTCATATTTGGTGACTATAATATTCTTGGTGCACATAATAATTACGTGCACGCACCAAAGTTTAGATGATTGTAATGAGAAAAAATGATTTGCTGAGGAAACATGTGCATTCATGACAGACTTGAACAATCTGAATTGGCAGTTTTTATCTAAACTCGTTTGACCGAGGCTGTTGAATCCGAAGAGTACCTCGCAGAGATCATGCAAAGTCTACGTTCCCTGAAGCTCAGATGGATTTAAACCTTTAAGTTACCCTTCTGTAGAATATGATTAAATCTTAACATGCATTGGACAAAAGGAAAGATCTTCAATCTACTGAGCTTGAGTCTACCTATCAAAGAAACCAAAATTGCTGAGTCTTTTTGAACTACGTGCCATGTCTAATTTCTAGCTGCCTGGGACCATCCACATTCGGATCTTCCTCCAGTTGTTGCTCCTGTTGGTGTTGATAATGATCTTGTTCTTGTTCTTGCTGCTGCAACTGCTGTTGTCGTTGCTGATACTGATTCTGCGAATCTTCCATCAAACGTTGCCGTCGTTGTTGCTGGTAATGGCGTTGATATTGCTCTTGCTGCTGCCACTGCTGGTGCTCTTGCAGGTGCTGCTGCAGCTGTAGTTCATGCAGATGCAGTGCACTGCTAGCATGTTGATGGGAAGATTGCAGTTGTCTGCTGGATCTCCATCTAAGATACTCCACCAGAAGAGAATTTGTGCTGATTGCAATCCCAAAGCCAGTGAATGAGGAAAGGAGGACTGAGAGAATCGGATTTACATTAAGCTGCATGTTTAATGAACGTGAGAAGCTGCATCAGAGACCAAAGTACTCCCTAAAAACAAAAACACAGGAAAAGAAAACAGAAAGGGAAACGAATGGAGCAGGTGCAGGGATTCGTGAAAGAAACCAGTTCTGCTTACTAGAGTATAAAATATGTGAGCAAACAGGATCACGATGGCAAACTGGAAGGAGGCATAAGCCCATATGTAGCTCCTGCTCACTGCCACCACCATGCATAATCAGGTATTTCAAGTATAATTCATGGAAGAATAAAAAAGAATGTTTTACTAATTTGAAGAAAAAATGGAAGGGAGAGAGAAAGAGAGGGAGTAGAAAACATAATGGCTGCAACTCAATTCTTAAATATTCCCTAATTGGAATTAAATATGACAAAGCTTCTAACGTCCAGCGAGAAGAGAAAGAAGAGATTAAAAAGAAAAATAACTTCACAGATGTGTTGGGGAAAATAATTTCCCTGTATAGCATTGTCAATTATTAAATGAGGATTTATAGAAAAAGAAAAGAAAAATAAATAATAATAAAAAACTTGGTAGTGAAAGGAATAATAAACTCACCCATTGTTGAAGCAATCATGGATGAAAGGAGACCTAAAACACAAGAGAAGGGTAAAGAAATGGCAAGAGCACGAGGACCCAAGTCAGATACCTGTTCAGATTTAAAAAAAAGACACCACCACTGATAAATTGATTATAATGTAAAACAATAACAAAATGTTCATACAAATGTTTAAATAACAAGCGTATATGTAGAGACTGCAAATGGTAAACTCTTGAGGTTATGAAAATGTTCAAAAACCATTGGCATGCTGCAATCTAAACAGATACCGCCTTAGGCCTACAACCTTATCCGAATATCCGTGATTTCTTGTCACTTATGAAATTTTCAAGATCATATCAAGGATAATATGAAATATGGGACAACATGAATTTTAGAATCTAGTCGAAGTTTATCTTTGCCAACAAGACTGAGCTTACTACCCAAAATATAAAGCCATATAGTGAAAAGCTTGAGTTTATAAACATACCAGAAGTTGCTCCAGAAAGCAGAAATATGCAAGCATGCTGACCAGGACAAGAACTGGTATGTCCTGCCAGACCCTGTCATGCATGCAACAAGGCAAAATCCAAAATCAAACTTAACAATAATATCTCAATAAAGGGGCATGATACCAAAAATTTCTAGAAAGTTCTCTGAATTATTGACGGAAACAAATACGTTTCCATAATTTTCCATGTGCTTAACAGATGCAGCAGTAGGAAACATGTATACATGCATCTCCCCCACCTCAACAAAAGTCCATTTTATTGGAAATGCAATTCATATTAAAAGTGACTATGAACAACATAAAAAATACAAGAAAGGGGGCTAGATTATATTGGCAAATCAAGAAAATCTTAACATGTTTATGATAGGATTTTCTGCAAGGATGGCAACCAGATAAGCGCCTATAGACAATAAATGGGGCATTAACTGAGTGTAGTTTAGTTCGCCATCAAGTAACCAGAATTACTAACATATCAATGTTATGATAGGAAACATTCTTCAGGAGGATAGCCTACATACGTTCTTCAAAATCTTGAAATCACAGGGATTTCTTCTAAAAATTGAAAACATGAGCCCCGAGGCTCTTTACAATGATTCATAACTACAATGTCATGCTGGGATGAATACCAACATTGTAATAATTGGGACTTGCCTGTAACGAGGGACTTCCCTCTGCTGCATTACTGTTGGTGGTCGTCTAATAATTGTTTGAGGATTGTGTATTTTGAGTAGTGTTACAGGTAAGTTTCGAACATCCTGCTTGCAGACTTCACAGGTCTTGTTCCCTTTAATGCTAAACCACTTTACTGCACAATCTTTGTGAGCAAGTGCCAGCTCTCCTTTGCAGCTGCACTCCATTTTAAGAGTATCACCACCTTCCGAAAGCTCAACCAAACAAATCCTGCAAACGGCTTCTTCTTCAGGAATGTCTTCACCAGAATCTTCAGTAGCTGAAATTAGCGAGTTATCATTCACAAGTTACACATATATTTGTTAGATAATACAAAATAGAAGGAGCATTAAAGTGGGAAAGATAAAATAACAAATCCATAAGAATTTAGTAAGAGTTAATGGCTCAGTACTTGAACTGAACAAGTTTAAAATTTCAGATTTCAATTTTTATTATTTTAAAGCTATGAATGTCATTCCCAGTTGCAAGAACTAACATAAATCAACACATGAATAAAAATATATGAATCCTATTATGAATGAAGATGAGGGTTTTCTCCTGAAAGCAAATCTATATGCAACCAAGGTAGAAAACCTAAGAACGATACCTATGGATGTGAAGAATTGCTTTATGTCCAGGTTAATACATTTAATTCACAAGTTTTGTCTTGTAGCAGATGAGTAAATATGCTATAATATAAATTAATCATTGTTTTGAAATTCTATTAATGACAAGATGTATCATTTACAGGTTTCCAATGCTGGGGCAGCATTCGGTGAGGCACCCTCAACTATTGAAGGACGTGGAGTTGCTGAAATTACACGCATCATGCCTCCGGAATCCATCCTCCTTAAACTTCTGGTTTTAACATTTACTGGAACCGATAATGATCGGGACATATGCTGCTTAACTTCGATTGTCTGAAACAATTTATTCAAAATTTGATATTAAGCTATTCAATCTGAGAATTTCGAAACTGGAACTGGTATATGGAAAAGATAAAATAGAATCACTTACAGAGAAATCAGAATGACTCTCAAGATGTCTGCCCTGCACAGTCTCAGAACCCACATTTGCACTTGGTGTAACTGGTAAAGAATGTGTTGCTTTCATTGATGGAGAGAAGAAAACCTTATTAAGCGAGAAAGACCTTGAAGTAGAAGGCTTTGCCAAATGACCATCTGATGAAGGTGTATCTGGTATAATGAGAATGGTCTTCTCACCATCCAGGGGCAAATTTTTCGCCCTGAAGCTTTTTTGAGGAAACACATTTTTCATGGATGATTTGATCTTAGCTGAATTTGGTCTAGGGGGCAGTCCAGCTCTAGTAGAACTAGGACTTGGTACGGAAGGAATATCAATCCTCGTAAAAGCAGACAAACTACTTTCCAGTGTCCTTGCTGGTATTTGCAATGAGGAGAGGTTTGGCCGTCTAGACTGTTGAACCAAGGAAGTTTCTTCATTTTTTCCCTGTTGATCATGAATCTGCAAAACCATCAAATGCATTCATTGATACTGAATTCAGAAAAAGAGACCCAACAAGCTATAGAGTCCAAGCACTTCAGCACAAGTAAATACATGGGCAACAAAGGAAAACATAAACTTCGTATCAAAATGTGAGCTTTTAAAATGAACCATCTAAAAGTTTTCCTTTTCCAATTCAGATCAACAAGAAAACAACAATATAACTACAGGTTGTTGGCAACCCAGAAAATGTAAGAAATGAAGAGAAAAATCAAATCTTTACTAGTCAAATTACTAAACTCTGGGACCTGAACATTGCATAAAATCACCTGGGGCTGATCAGAGGCATCCGAAGTGGATTCCTCTCCATGTTGAAGCTCAGAAGCTGAACTCTCCATCATAACCCAGAAAAAAAGTTGTAAAATTGCACCCAGAAAAACCCTAAATTTGAAGAATGATTGAGGTCCTCCGACAGTTAGTTTTGAGCTGACACTCGCAGAATTGAGTGTAAATTGAAAAACACACAACCCAGTAACAGTTGCAATGATGGATACAACAAAGGGTGGTCGGACATGAATCTTATATTAAATCAAGTTTTGTTCTTTTTGGAATTAAAATTTTAAATTCTTTTTGTTTATATAATCACCCGCCAAGCCAACTTGATTTGTGTGCTTGTGGATTCTCTTTTTCGCCTTTTTCCTCCCTTTGCTTCTTCTTCACTTTACTTCATTTGTTTAATCAACCTAATTAGCTTGCTTTAATTAATTAAATTAATTAAAAGCCAAATTGCAAAGGTGTTGATAGTTTGGTGGTCAGGTTACCACTAAACTTTATGTAGTTCCAATTTTTTCTCATGTAGTTGTCTGACGTTCGCAATCCAAGGATGAATTCTTAGGGCCGTTCGTTAATATTTTTTGAGAATGAAAACGATAAAATAAATTTGCATTTTCAGAATTCGAAAATGTGTTCGGTAAGTTAATTATAAAACATATTCAGAAAATAAAAATAGTGAAAACGTGTCTAGTATGACAATTTGAGAATAATAATATGTGAGTTATTTTTCAAGTACATTTTTTGCTAATTTCTGTCCTAAAAAGTATTTTTTTTATAATAAAAAAATTATGATATTTTAAAGGCTAAAATTATTACATACAATGAAAAATGTATAATTTGAGAATAATAATGTATAATTAAAATAATAATAAAATTTTAATTTTAGAAAAACCTAGATAATAAAATTATATTATCTTTAGTTTAAAATAAAAATTTTAAAAAAAATGAAATTGAATAATATATTAGAGGCCAAAATAATTATATCAAGACCAAATTATAGAAATTATGAGATTTTGGCCCATAGAGTAGAGGCCCAGCCCATAAGTTAGATGTAAACCCGCTCATTTTGGCCCGCTCCAAAACATCGGGTCAGAGTCGTTGATCCTGAAACCCGGTTCACATAATCTCAGACGATCTGAGATCGACCCATTTCCAGCGCCATTGTTGAATCGAAAGGAGAGCTCAAACTGGGAGAGCATCCGAACTATCCAAATTCTCAGATCTCTCTCTTTGAACTGTTTCTCTGATCGACAACTCAAACGCAACCAGCTGGAGCTCAATTGCAAGCCATGGACAAGTCAAGCGCTTTGGAATACATCAACCAAATGTTCCCTACAGGTCTCTCTATCTCTGTGTGTGTCTCTGTTTGTGTGTTTAGGGTTTGTATAAGCAGAATGTGTAGGTTTTGTGCTTCTTACTCTTTGGAATGCTTGAATTGCACGAACAGAGGCGTCTCTATCTGGTGTGGAGCCGCTAATGCAAAAGATACACAGTGAGATTCGGCGTGTGGATGCTGGAATTTTAGCGGCGGTTCGCCAACAGGTCGTCATTTTTGCCATTTTTTCCCGTTGAGCTGAGCTCACAACTGCAATTTCACGTTTTCTAGTTTTTGATTGATTGGTTGGTGTGGTTTTTCAGAGCAATTCGGGGACCAAAGCCAAAGAAGATCTCGCTGCTGCTACGCGTGCTGTGGAGGTCGGTTCATAAACTATATCCATAGGCATTGTTGTTAATTTGCATAATCAAGGCTTGCTATTGCTGTATATGGCTTGCATTAGCTTTAGTTTTAGAATTTTTGGTTTTGTTTTATTTTATTTATTTATTTTGTAATCCTCTAAGGCAGGAACTCATGTATAAGATCCGAGAAATTAAAACGAAAGCTGAGCAGAGCGAGACAATGGTTCAAGAAATATGTCGGGACATTAAGAAGTTAGACTTTGCAAAGAAGCATATAACAACTACGATTACTGCTCTTCATCGTCTGACCATGCTCGGTTAGTTCTTGCTTCCTTTTCGACAGTGATGATTGATCAAAATTACTAGTTTAATTGTTTTACCCTGATTAGAAGCTAATGATGCTTGCCTTTATATTACATCCTCATGGTAGTACCTATTTTTGTGACATGGCAGTCTCTGCTGTTGAGCAGCTTCAAGTAATGGCTTCAAAACGACAATATAAAGAGGCTTCTGCACAGTTGGAGGTAACCTATCTTCTAGCATACAGTGTCATTTTATTCTAGGTTGAAGAGGCGCTTACTATATGGCTCCATTTATTTTAACCATGCTTCAGGTTATATGTAGCTCAATTATGCCCTCTCCTTTGCAGCATATGATTATTGTTACACTCTCTTTAGCATATGATTACTGTTCCACTCTCTTTAAGCAATTGGAAGATCCTTGTAGAGAAATTATACGCATTGTTTTCATGCACACTGTTGTTATTTTGCTTTTGTTATATTTTTGTAAAACAATCCTTTTCGTCCTCGTACAAAGTTTTGCGTTATATACAGATGATTGAAAATATTTGGCAGTTTTAGAAGATTAATTTTATATAATTATTGAGAAAGTGCTTCATGTTAATTCTGGGTTATGATGCATGTCAGGCCGTGAACCAGTTATGTAGCCATTTTGAAGCTTATAGGGATATTCCGAAAATCACGGAGCTGAGGGAGAAATTTAAGAATATCAAACAAATACTAAAGTCACACGTGTTTTCCGATTTCTCGAGGTATGTTTTTATAATATTATGCAGATACACATTGGGTGGATTCTTTATTGTTTCCTTTTCTTGTTTTTTGTTTCTTAATGACAGTCTTCCTTCTTATTGATGGACAAGAAGTCCATCTTCTATTTGCTTTTATCCACTTTGTACTTTTTACTTGAAATTTGATTTTCCTCTGCACCTGGTTCATTTACTGGATATTTTCCCTGTTGCAACTGTAATGTTTTTGCTGTCTTTGACTCCTAAGTTTCTTCTCTTTTGCGGTTTATTCTCAGCTTAGGAACTGGAAAAGAGTCAGAGGAAACTAATTTACTCCAGCAGCTATCTGATGCTTGCTTGGTTGTTGATGCTTTAGAGCCATCTGTGAGGGAAGAATTAGTAAATAACTTTTGCAGCAGGGAGCTTACTTCTTATGAGCAGATCTTTGAAGGAGCTGGTGTGTCTTCATGTTAGATCTCATTCTTAGCAGAGATGCTTTCTGTATGAAGACTTCACTTTAATTGCCCTTGATTTTGAATTTCCTCTTGTTTTCTATACTACTAGAACTAGCTAAATTGGATAAAACTGAACGAAGATATGCATGGATCAAGCGTCGTATGAGAACAAATGAAGAAATCTGGAAAATCTTTCCTACTCCGTGGCATGTTCCTTATCGGCTCTGTATTCAGTTCTGTAAAAAAACAAGGTATAATCTACTTGTCTTTGACATTAAATTATGTTCACACCTTCAATTCTCTGTGTTAGAGGCCAGGAGTTTCTTGCATTTTTCTTACATAAAATGTAAAGATCAACTTCTTAAAATACAGAAAAAGAAGAAAATAAAAATTTGGAAACTGACTGTTCTTATTGACATCTTCTACAATATTCACGGTTTCAACATAGTAGTCCAAGAAAAGACCTGATAATTGTAGCATTTTGTGTACTGGTGCTAACACGTTTACGTAAGCAGAAAGGGTAGGCGAGTTATGCCATCACACATAGCGGATAAAATACATGTTTCTTGACCTGCCATTTTCCCATTTACTTTTGGAGTTTTTAGTTTCCTTATTGTTTTCAAGTCGGAGGGAGAAGAAAAATGTTGGAAGTAAGATTCCATAGAAGACACTTACGTATGAGTTTGATTATTTTATTATTATTTTATCCATTTATTTGACCCTCTGGATATTGTGGGTTTTAGTTCATATCTGATTTCGCCAGGAAAAGTTCAAAAAAACTTAAAACTGTGTTGTATTGTACTTTCTTTCAGGAAGCAGCTAGAAGATATACATAATAATCAGAAAGAAAAGCCTGATGTTGGGACATTATTGTTGGTAAGCCATATTTCTAATTTATTTTGTTGCATTTCTTTTACATGTAGTTGAAGAGTGAAATTTGGTGCGTCTTTGTATTGTCTTCAGATTAGTTTGATTGGACAATTTCTTGTCTATTGTTGTAGAAGCTCTGCACAAACAACATAAGTTCAGATAAACCCATTTTCAACCTTTCTGAGGCATTTGAATTTAATATCATTACGTCACCATGTCTTCTTGCAATATTTTAATCTACTTCCTTTTTGGCTTTGCTATAAGTGCAACCATCTCCCTCTTGTTGCATGTGATTTTCCTGTACAAATTTCAACTCTATTGCCCATATGATGTGATATCATTTGTTTGTTTTACCTCCTGAGATTAACTGGAAATGGGTCATTAAACAGTGAGAAACCCTTTGATGGAAACCATGGGAAAGACATTGAACCAATCAGCGGTGTGCAAAAGCTTAGATTAGTTTCTTCCTTAATAATATTAAGTTAATCTGTTGAGACCTTCGAACAACTTGTCAGTGATGTAGTGCAATGTATTATGGGACATATAATTCTTGCCTCCTTGAGATCTTCCAGTTTCTATTCTGTATGGGTGTTCTGTTTAAGGATTAATTAAGTTTATGCAAGAAAAAACAAAACAAAAAAACAAAAGAAAGAGCAAACTGAACCAAACTCAATTATGGTTGTGAAGGGAATTGTCTCTGCAAGTTTTATGTGATCTGCCTAATTGGACTTAATATGGGAAGTTATAGTCATTAAGGATTTCCTCATCTATTGACCAAAAAAAGGATTTCCTTAAATCAAGTGGCACCTCTACGTTACATTTCTTGTAAACGATTGGTTGTGATAAATATAACACCAAAACTTTCATTATGGTTGATATTCTATATCCATTCTCATGGCCTTGGCCACTTTCTCACTTGTTGGCGTTATTAATGCTTTGATTGTTGTCTATAGGCACTACAACGAACTCTTGAATTTGAGGATGAATTGGCAGAGAAATTTGGTGGTGGTACTCGAGGCAGGGAGATTGGAAATGAGATTGAAGAAATTGGCAGAGGGGAAAACACTAGTCAAAGTGCTTCAGATATTAGAAAGAAGTATGAAAAAAAGCTTGGTGCAAATCAGCAAAGTAGCACAGAGGTATGCATGCTACATATTACTTAATATGGTTGCAATTTTTGCATTGTGAAGATTCTTATACCATCAAGATACTAAGGTCCTAATTTTCTTTTGCCAGGAAAAGGATAAAGATTTATCAGTGCCTGGAGCTGGGGTAAAAAAATTTCTTCTACCTATATTCTTTCATAATAAGTAACCCCATACTATTTAATTCTGTAGTTTTCCCATCCTAAGTCTAACTTCTAACAGATAGAGAATTCATTGTACTGTTTAATTTGGCAGTTCAACTTCCGTGGAATCATTTCATCTTGCTTTGAGCCTCACTTGAATGTATACACAGAACTAGAAGAGAAAACACTAATGGAGAATTTGGAGAAACTTGTTCAGGTAGAACAGGTCTATTACTTCTTATTACATATGTTCAATAGTATGCTTGTGCTTTTTTTTTCTTTTTCTTTTTTTTGAATTAGGGTTTCCTTATCTTCTTTCCAATAGGAAGAAACATGGGATATTGAGGAGGGAAGTCAGAATAATGTTTTATCAAGTAGCATGCAGGTAAGCATTTAGATACTCATTGTTTTCTGTCTCTCCAGAAATTCTGGAATGCACACTTGATGTTCAATAGCATTGACTCGGTTGCCCTTTTGGTCTTTCAGTTGTTTCTCATAATCAAGAGGAGCTTAAAGCGATGCAGTGCTTTAACAAAGAACCAGACATTGTTTAATTTATTCAAGGTGCATTCTTAAAATTCATTCTTTAATATCCCAATTTGGTGACCACATACAGAACACGTATGATGCTGCAACTGAAAAATCTTTCAGTACCACTGCTTGACAAGGTTTAAAGATATTGCTTTGTAATTATATTAACTGTTGATGAGATGGAACGAGAAAAATCTTTGTTTTTCAATAGTCATATGAATAATAACCCCTGTCAAATATTATGAGAAAAATGCATGTTTCTTCCTTGCGTTTATTGTGGATGAGATAGCTATGTCCAGTCTCATGGTCATACCATTTGTGACCAATTTGTTTTACCGACCCTTCAAATATTAAAGAAAAATGCATGTTTTTTCCTTGTGGCTATCGTGGATGAGACGGTTATGTCTAGTCCCATGGTCATACCATTTGAGACCTATTTGCTTGACTGACCCTGGACTATTGACGTGACTAAGTACAGTAACAGTAAGATTATATCTTTGTTTAACCAGAATATGATATATGCCTCTTTCCAAGTTTAGGTGTTTCAAAGGATACTCAAAGCATATGCTACAAAGCTTTTTGCAAGACTACCTAAAGGTGGTACAGGAATTGTTGCAGCAGCAACTGGTATGGACGGACAGATAAAGGTATCAAGGGACCAATTCTAACTATCAGGATTATTTCAAAAAATTCTTGTTTTTCTGAACAGATCTATGTTATTTTTAATGCAATTTAGCAGACATCTGACAGAGATGAAAGGGTGATTTGTTATATTGTCAACTCAGCAGAATACTGCCATCAGACGGTAAGCAGTTTTTCTGGAGACATGGAACTTCTCTGTGATATTGAGTGTTAACTTTATTCACGTGTGCATGTGAAGCTATCATGCCTGGTCTCAACTTACTGCAAATACTGTTCTGATTGGAACTTCTGGATAACAAGGACTAGATTTTTCCGTTTGTATGACGTGTTTCCTTATTTTTTGCATTAAAGAAGTAAAAGCTAACAAAGGCACAGGCTAAGAATTTACATTATATAGTCTATAATTATAAGGTGTCTGAGACACATACCGTCATAAGAACTTAAGTGAAAAATGATTGCACTGCTTATTGTATGCATCACCTGACTGCATTCATATGTTGCCATAATGTGTTATGTGGACCTTTCCTTGTTAGCCTGATCAGCCTATGCTTTAAACATTAGGTGTAGTAAATTTTGTCAGTATTTATTTGGTTTTCAGTTCTCTATCCAAGTTTGTTGGGATGGCTGTCTTCCTTCTGAAACTATTGAGAGGTGTCATTATTTTAGGATTAGTAGTAGCATTGAATCCGGGGTTCACATGATATGCATAAACATTTATAGTACAAGAATGAATGCTATTCTACATTCTTGGTAATTTGTGTTTAATTCTTGGCAGTCTGGTGAACTGGCTGAAAGTGTATCCAAGATAATTGACTCTCAGTTTGCAGATGGGGTGGATATGTCAGAAGTGCAGGTATGGGATATTTTATAAAAAGATCACCTATGGAATATCTATTTCTGTTCATTATCTACAAGAGTATTGCAATTGTGCAGGATGAATTTTCAGCAGTTATAACAAAAGCATTGGTAACCCTGGTGCATGGCCTGGAAACTAAGTTTGATGCTGAAATGGCTGCAATGACACGAGTTCCATGGGGTACACTTGAAAGCGTTGGTGACCAATCAGAGTATGCTAGCATTAATCTAAAATTTTGATCCTTCACATTAAAGTTTTATACACTCTCTACAAGTGACCACATCCACCTTTTTGCAGGTATGTTAATGGCATTAATATGATCCTTGCTAGTAGTATTCCTATACTTGGAAGCCTTCTTTCACCGATTTACTTCCAATTTTTCTTGGACAAGGTATTACAAGGGACTGACGTGTATTGGAGAATCTCTCTTTTGGAGTTGTAATTTAGCTCTGTATTCTGATTTCTTAACTTCATCTCTGCAGCTTGCATCATCTCTTGGTCCACGTTTCTATGCTAACATTTTCAAATGCAAGCAAATATCAGAAACTGGAGCTCAACAAGTAGGGACTGTATTCCTTAAAGTTTTCTTTGTTTCCTTTTAAAACTAATTTTGTTTTTATCAAGAAACGAAAAAAAGTATATATGGTATTTGCTTTTAAGTCACACAGTTTACACCTTGAGGCTTCTCAAATGTTATTGTGGGATATATACCGAGAATTTCCCTTGAATATTGAATTCTAATTAGTTTAAATTTTACCTCATGGTAGAAGTCAATCAGTCAGACTTTCACCTTGAAATTTTTTTCTTAGTTCAGGTTATCTTTCTTATGCAATTATCAAGTGTATTTCTTGCATCTCCGAGCATTTTTCTAGTTTATATCAGAAGTAATTTTTGTGATTGGTTCGTGTGATGCTCTTATTGCAGATGCTATTGGATACTCAAGCTGTAAAGACAATTCTTTTAGAGATACCATCCCTTGGTCACCAGGTCAGTGCAGTGTTGATATATGATTACTGGTCGTAATTGATTAGTTATTGTTCATGGTACACAAATCAAACCTGTTAACCAGATTAATATAATTCTTCAAACAGACTTCACGTGCTGCTAGCTATTCGAAATTTGTAAGCCGTGAGATGAGCAAAGCTGAAGCACTTCTGAAGGTAGATGATCTGTCTGTTGGTACTCTTTCTGACAGCTTTTGGTTTTCTTTTCTGAAGCAGGCTTATGTTATCTTTGTATACAGGTCATACTGTCCCCAATTGATTCTGTTGCGGATACTTATCGGGCGTTGCTACCAGAGGGAACGCCCATGGAGTTTCAGCGAATTCTGGAGCTCAAGGTCATGATCAACTCCTCCTTGCCTCTTTGCATTCATTTGTTTTTCACATGAGACATTCTTGCTCCTTCCATTAATCAAACCGAAGTCAAAACCTTAAGAAACTCTAGGAGACTGACTTTCAAGACTAATTGGTGACCCGACCTGAGCAGACATTGCATTAAAGCAGTGCAGTTTCTGTTCTGTGCATAGTGTACATTTACCAAGCCCCTCCATAGAACGGGTGCTTTGTACTCTATACGAGTGCTGTTCACACCATTTAGCGCCAATTTTGTCTTCTCCAAAAGAATTACCAGTTGGATTATCAGGCTTAATTCAATGTCTTTAACTGAACTAATTTGAGCATGGGTTTTGCAGGGTCTTAAAAAGGCAGATCAGCAAAGCATACTAGAGGACTTCAACAAGCATGGGCCCGGCATTACACAACCTTCTATCCCACCACCGGCTGCCCCACCCATCCCTCTCCCAACTGCCCCTACAGTTGCCCTAATATCAAATCCTGCTTCAGCCGGACTTATTGCTTCTAGAGATGACGTGCTAACCAGAGCAGCTGCACTCGGGCGAGGTGCAGCCACAACAGGTTTCAAGAGGTTCCTAGCGTTAACCGAAGCTGCAAAAGATCGGAAAGACGGGCCTTTCCGGAAGCTCTTCAACGCCTGACAGCATTGAAGTCCTTGGGATTTGTAAATCATGTACTGGTTCTTACTTGTTTTTTTTTTTTTTCATTTTTGTTTTGCCAAGCTCATGCTGTTGTTTGTCCCTTGCTTTTCTGACGGGTTTTCATAGGACGAAACATTGTATTAATCTCCTAATAGTTCAATTAAATATTCCTATTATTTTTTGCTCTTTTGGGCGTATAGTATGTACTGTTCCTAAAGCCCAGTGCCAAATGTCAATTGATTTGAGAAAGCGAGTTCGAACTAACGCTGAAAGGCTCCGATTTAACTAAATTCTCAATATAAACGTTAAAGTTATAGAACTATAATATGATAACGGAAATCTTTAAGAATTCTATTTCCCATAGAAACCTGTACTATGAAAGAGCCATTTCAACTAAGGTCTCCTTTCCCCTTTCCCCTTCTATGAGGAATGGGGACTCACCCGCGAGTGATGGCGGTGGCGGGTTCCGTCGGCAGGACAGGAAAGGAGCTGCCGCTTCGGTTTGGAATTTGGAATTTGTTTTTTTAACTTTCAAGGGCAATTATTGAAACTAAACATGGGAAAAAGAGAAGTAAGATCGCAAAGTCAGAATAGAATTCCCATTTAGTATTATGTAAATTATTAGGAGTGAATCCAAATCGGTCAGAGGTTGTGTCAATTATCGTAGAAGCCGAGAGGCTTAGAAAGAGTGAAAAAAACGAAGAGAATACTTGATACTCATAGTCCATTCCACAGTAGTGGGAGCATGTTTTCCATTATGGAGATAGTCCTTGGGGTGTTTTATGGGGCCTGATAATAAAACACTGTCGAGTTTTTAGCAGTACACTCTCAAGGATTAAAAAGACCTCAAATAAAGGACAAAAATTGTAACATAACACAATACTAAAAGATAAATTACATGCGAGAGCCCTCTTCTTCATATCTGAATTATGATAAATTTCGCTTCATACTCTAATTTAGAAACTTAATATGAACAGAAAAACATCTAAAGACTTATATTTTGGAATAATTAGAAGCATAGGCACTTCCTCACAGGTGCTGAAGCCCGTGCACCACTAAGCAGCAATGCCCCCTTTAATTGACTTCGATCCATGAAAATAAACAATTGTTTTTGGTAATCCTTTCCTACCCGTCGTCATATCTTCTTAACTGCCATTGCAAGACACTAGTGTGAGGAATTGTCAACATTGTAGAGCCAGTAACACAAGGGAATGTGTCAATTAAAAGAAACCCAATTGGGCCAGCAAATTATATGGAAAACAAAGATTAAGAATACATGAATAAAAAAGACTTACCGTTCAATAAAATCAGAAGTGTCTTCTCCCTGCATTTTGATCATCAGCACCAAAGGTGCCAAAACAGCTAGAATTATCGTCAGCAAATCCACTCTGGCGATCCAAACTAAAGTTCCTAGAACCGCCAGAACGATCAGAACCACCAAACCCTCCGAAACCACTTGAACGATCAGAACTACCAAACCCTCCGAAACCACTTGAACCGCTTGAACGACCAAAACCTGAACCACCAAAATTTCCTCCTCGATTTGAGCCAGATCCAGAAAACCCACCTCCAGATTGAGCAGAATCACCAAAGGAACCAAAACGACCAGGACGGGGTCCACTAGATCTACCCATCTGACCAGAAGAATCACCATAGCCACTGGAACGACCAAATCCGGGACGGCTAAATCCTGGTCCTGCTTGACCAAATCGACTACTTTTTGTGTTTAATCCACCCATGTCGGGCATCGTGCCTATGCTTTTGCTGTCAACAGCAATCCGAGGGAGCTGATGAGCACATAGCAATCAGATAATCAGTTTAGCATGCTACGTGCATAAACACAGACATATTCTGCAAAGAAATAAATTCCAATTTATAGGTTATGTAAGCATGCGAAGTGTTGGGAAGCTCCCACACAATAGTGGAGAGGACTATGTCGGACATGTGGTAGGCTTTGACTCAAAACGAAGAAAATCACATAAGCAGAATGCATTGAAGTGCACATAAACATTTTAGAAGAAACAAAACTCTTTAACGGGAATGTCTATTTGTTTTTGTCAGTTGGTAATTACTGATTTCAACTTTAACAGGAAAATGCAAGCCATCCTGAGCGTATGACCGTCAAGCCACTTTCAGCATTTAACCTATTAATTAATTTACCCATAAACACTTAATAACCCAAGTCAGAGATGTGTACTCTCAATCTCAAAAGGCCTTAAACTGTGAGCAGCTGCCACCAAAAAAAGAAACACCGAAAAAGGAAGATACAAATAAAAAAGAAATTGATTTTTACCTCTGTGAATTTGCATCCTACATCTCGTTCAATAGTCCTGACAGCCCTGGATTGATCCTGTGTGTAAACAAGAATAGCACTTCCTTTCTTCCCAGCACGACCTGTTCGGCCTGACCGATGAACAAATATTTCTGAATTGTTTGGAAGCTCGTAATGTATCACCTAACGCCGAAAAGGAGAAGAAAGAATTTATGTCAGTAGAATTCCTCGTCATTAATTTGACTCCGTAATATTATCACTTTCAAATGCATCCAAAACCATATACGGGCCTAACCTAAGTAGGGCATTTAAAAGCTTTAACCAACTCATGAAAACTAAAATGAAAGGGAAGGGACAGACGTTAATAAAAACAACTAGATTAGTGAAGAATGTATGCAAGGTCTAGTAATTAACAACTCGGGGACAGCCACAAAGATAAATTAACATAAAACTACACAAAATGAGAGGATAAATAAATCTCACCAGATCAACATTGGGTACATCAAGCCCGCGAGCAGCAACATCAGTGGCAACCAAAATATTGAAATTCCCATCTCTAAAACCTGAAAGGGTCCTTTCCCTCTGGGTTTGATTAATATCCCCATGCAAAGCTTCACATTTATAGCTTCTTGACATGGCATATGCCAATCGATCAGCATCACGTTTTGTCTGCGTAAAAACAATACACTTTCCTCCTTTTGCGTGTTCCTAACAAGCACATATCCGGTGGTGAGAAAGGACCAGATGTTGGAAAGGGTAAGACCAAGAATTGAAAAGGTTACAATTACTTACTGTTATAAGTGGTCCAATAATTGATGCTTTTCCATATGAATCTGATGAAATCGAGAATAGAGAAATTCCATCAGCCAATTTCTGGTCAGAATCCCCAACCTACAGCACATGCCAGTTTTTGTTAGTTTGCAACCATGATCAGATGAATATGTGTAAAACCTTTATACTCACTCAAAACTATACACCAGTAGTTTTCATGTCACCAAAAAAAAATGCACAAAAAGAAACCTTTCTTGCCTCCACTTTAGCTTCAAACCTTTTTAGAAAAAAATTAAATTAAAGCTTCCATTTCTGCCAACTTTCACTCGATATCTAGGCACAAATTAAGAAGACAAGTTGCAAATTCGATTTTTATTAATACAGTTAACCAAAACTATCCTTGTCAGTCATATAAACCATCAGGTCACACCATTAAGCACTAAAACCATTATGGAATGGAGAAAGTAATGTTTTACGCTTCTTGTCCTCAGTCTGGCAATGCCATTGCCTATGCTTTGGTCCTAGTATTCGGTAGGCAAGGCCGAAGAAGAACATACAAAAAAAAAATTGCATACTTACAAGATCAATCACTTCTGGATTTTTCAGGTAATTTTGAGTAAGCTTTTTAATCCAACCCGGCATTGTTGCAGAAAACATCAAGGTCTGACGTTTCTTCGGTAACTTCTCTAAGATAATCTCAACGGCCTCTTGAAATCCCACTTGGAGCATCTGATCAGCTTCATCAAGGACAACAAACTGAACTTCCGATAAATTCAAAGCACCCCTATTAAGAAGATCAATTACACGACCAGGTGTGCCAACAGCCACATCAACCCCATAATCAAGCTGCCTCATTTGACTTGAAATGGGTGTACCACCATAAACACAAATTGTATCCAAGCCAGGTGCCGACTCATGGAATTCCTTCTCAACTTGCTTTGCAAGTTCCCTTGTTGGAGCCAAAACCAAAGCCAAAGGGTTCCTCCCACGCCTGTATAATCAAACATAAATCATAATCCATAACGGAAAAACCCAAAAATAAAAAAGAAAATGTAGAAAAGGCGAAATTAGAAAGTAATTACTGAGAACCCCAACCGGAGCACACTATTAATCTAACTAATGAGTATGATTGCAGAAACAAACCCATGTTTGGCATTGTATTTAAGGATTTTATCCAAGATGGGTATCCCAAACGCAAGAGTTTTCCCTGTTCCTGTTCGAGCACGACCAATCATATCACGCCCTTGCATCGCGGGTTCCAACACAGCCCTCTGTACACAAAATCTCCAAACAAATAATTAATACACACAGAAAACAAATCAATTCAAAAGATTTCTTCTTTTCCAATCATTTTCTCATCAAACAATCAGAACACACAAGCGGGAAATGATAAATCACCTGTATGGGGAACAGCTTAGTGATACCCTTCTTGGCCAAAGCCGATACAATGTCCTGAGAAATCCCTAGCTTCGCGATCTCGAGTCCATCATCTTGGCCGCTCTTTTTAGACGACTCGTCGTACGAGTAATCAACAGCGAACTCGGCGCTCAGCGCCGTTGACGCCCGGTAATTCAACGGCCCAGATTTCGCGTGCAAGTCCCTCACTTGAAACCCATAGGAAGGACCCAGCTTCGGCTTTGGCGCTGAGACTGTGTAGGACCTAGCCTCACCGCCGAGAGCACCATTTGCGGGTAGTACGAGGTCGGGCGCCGACGTGGCGATAAATGAATGGTGGTTGAACAGGAGTGTTTCGACGGCGGCGAAGGACCGCACCGTGGCTATGGAAGGTGACCTTCGGAGGATGGTGGTCATCATCTTTGGTGTAATTAGGGGTTTAGGGTTTTCAGAAGAGAGAGAAACCCTAAGGTTGATTTTTTGTAGGGTTTAAGAGAGGCGAGGAAGTGAGCAACAAAACCTCTGAGGTGAGGGGGTTTATGCTTTATGGACGAAAATGAAACATATTTTAAGGGTTTGGATCCTCTGCGGTCGAGCTTAGATTGGGACCCACTTTACCTTTGTTTTTAGGTCAATGGGCCTATAGGACTCTTTCCTTTGAATTTGTTTTCTTTTCTTTTTTCTGCAATTGGGTCTTGATTCTGCTCTGCCATGTTCTTATTGAACCTCCTACAATGTTGGTACACATTCTGGTTGATGGTGGAGCTTCATTTTACAAGCCCATATAACTTTGTTGCTAGTTGTTGTTTACGTTTTGGGCCTTTAGGCCTATTATGATCCCAACAAGAAATGAACCTATGTCACCATTCCTCAAATTTTTTTTTTTTTTATGGATATATGTGGTTCATGCCTTGAGTACTAATCTCATTGTGGATAAAATGATGAGCGTGGTCAGTTGTGTACAATTATGTGTCTATTTATTATATAGAGAAAAGAGATATAAATATGATTATATAGAAGCAGTAATAGGGAAGTTATTATCGTTACTATGGATGTGAGGACAAGTATTCTACCACTAGAGTTGTAAGCCCCAACACAGCTTTAGTACTAGTTACTTAGGGCATTGTACGAAAATGACTCGTTCCGTCAACCCTTATTTACTGAGTTTTGGAAACTTAACAATCCTAACAATTGTTGCATGATGTGAAAAAACTTGATTATCTGGATCGAATAAATAATTGAACATATTTATTGATTCCAAAATAGTCGAAAAAGAGTCCACATATAGGCATTTTCATCCGTAGCTGGAAGTGTTGAGCTTCTAGTTCTCTAATAAAAAGAAAGGTTGAGTACGTTGAAATCTTGTAGAGCTAAAACATTCGACAACTCCAGCAAAATTAAAGAAAACACCAATTCAAATTTGTAGCTAAATAATCCATGTGATTAGAAATGTCTTTCACTCCAAAATGTGCTTTAAAAATCAAGTTTCTAAATGAGTGTATCCGATGAAATTTTGCAATATCCCTTATCCAGGTAATGACGCCACGTGTACAATCTTTGTTGGGCAATCAGATCCCAACCTAATCTGAAACCTGGCACAGCTCCAATATCCACCAGGAGTTCAATGCCACAGTGCCCACAAGTCTTGGTGGCCCCTGGCCCATGCATTTTGTCTTTGTATATTACTTGTGCTAGTTCATAGCCTTTGAGACTGAGCAAATACTTGATTCGTAGAGGAGAGAGAGAGAGAGAGAGAGAGAGAGAGAGAGCAAGAGAGGAAAAGAAAAGAGAAAAATGGCCACACAAGCTCTGGTATCATCTTCATCTTTAACAGCCTCAAAGGAGGCTGCAAGGCATTTACTAGGAGGAAAGGCAGTCCAATCTCCATTTGGGTCAAGAAAATCTGCTTCCTTTGTAGTCAGGGCAGCCACTACACCCCCTGTTAAGGTATGTAATATTGTAGCAAATTGATGGTTCATTACTGAAACTCAATCAATCTTACAACTCTTAACATTCTCTGTGTTTTGATTTCAGCAAGGAGCAGACAGACAATTGTGGTTTGCATCCAAGCAAAGCCTTACTTACTTGGATGGCAGGTAATACTCTGTGCATGCCCTCTTATTAAGATTCTCAATTATGAAATTATTTTCGACCTTAATACTGTCACGTGATGTTAGTGATTCATTCATGTTATTAATATATACCCTAAAATATGAATTTATCGTACTTTCGTATTATAACACAGGTAACATGTAGTTCATGTCATAGCAACTGAACAATCAAATTGTTTTTAAATCTTGGTACATACAAATACAATATAATTATTGGAATACTTTTCCTACATAATATATGTGTACTTAAAACATTTGGGCGCATTACTTAAATGAAGTACTTTAATTTGGAAAATGGTTGAATTTGTCTTTGCAGCCTTCCTGGTGACTATGGATTTGATCCACTGGGGCTGTCTGACCCAGAAGGCACAGGAGGGTTCATTGAGCCGAGATGGCTCGCGTATGGAGAGGTCATCAATGGACGTTATGCCATGCTGGGTGCGATTGGTGCCATAGCACCAGAGATTCTTGGAAAGCTTGGCCTAATCCCACCAGAGACAGCCCTCCCCTGGTTCCAAACAGGGGTGATCCCCCCAGCTGGGACCTACAACTACTGGGCTGACCCCTATACACTCTTTGTCTTTGAGATGGCCCTCATGGGCTTTGCAGAGCACAGGAGGTTCCAGGACTGGGCCAATCCAGGGTCCATGGGCAGGCAGTACTTTTTGGGCTTTGAGAAGTACTTGGGTGGCTCAGGGGACCCAGCTTACCCGGGTGGGCCCCTCTTCAACCCTCTGGGATTTGGCAAAGATGAGAAGTCTTTGAAGGAGTTGAAGCTCAAGGAGGTGAAGAATGGGAGGCTGGCTATGTTGGCAATTTTGGGTTACTTCATACAAGGCCTTGTGACTGGTGTGGGGCCGTTCCAGAACCTTCTGGATCATTTGGCTGACCCTGTGAACAACAACGTCTTGACCAGCCTCAAGTTCCATTGACAGAGATTTGTACAATATATGTTGGTTGCTTGGAACATGATGACCCTTTGGGTCTCTCTCTCTCCTCTTTCTCTTCTTCATATCTCATTGTAAGTTATGTGAGAACAATTTGTTGTTATTATCTGTCTGTGACTCTCTGTAAGAAATGACATGTTAAAAGAGCTATTTAGAACCCTAATTGATGCTACATGTTCAGCTTTAGATTTCATAGTTAACAAACATATGGTGCATGGATTTGTTACTAGTTAATGCCTTCTTTTGGGTAAGATAGTTTAAATTATAAGGTGATGATGGTTTCTCATACACATACACACTATCACGGTGTTACGAGAATTCGAACATGAGACTAGTAGTCTAAATAACTAGTTCATTCCCTTTTTTTTGAGGGGGGGAGGGGGGAGCTTAAAAGTTTAGGGGGAGATTGGCTACTCTCACCATCAACGCCTGGATAGACTCACAACCTCGAGCCGGAAGATAGTATATCTGATAACTAAAACATGAAAATAAGGTTGGTATAAACAAAACTTAACTGGCATTATGAATTGGAAGTAGAATTAGAAAGCACATAATCTCATGACCAAAAAAAAAAGAAAAAAAAAGGAAAAGTAGATTCATATTATACATTCATACCAAGTATAGTAATTGAAAACCAAAGATTTGTAAACTAAAACCCATAAACCAAAGATTTGTACAGGATACAATATTGTTAATCACATTTTTCACAAAAATGAGATTCATGTCGGACTGAAGTATGCAAATGGGGTCTCTTCTACTTATTTCCATACCATAATTTTTTTTTTTTCTAATGGCTTCTTGATGACATGTTCATTAGCAAGATTACTTTATAAGCATGTAATTATGACAAAAATTAAGTTTTATATAACAAAACATTAAGTAACAATGATATTTCTGTTATAAATAGTGGAAGTGGAGCCCACAATCAATTAAGGAGTTTGAAAATGAGGCAAAAATTTCACTGTGCACTCACGGATGAAAGTGATAGTTTGAAATTGAGGCAGAAGTTTGCACTGTACGCTCACTGTACGCTCACGAGAAAATTTCAGAAGCGCCTATAAATAGGCTTGTTCGTTCATCTGTAAGATACACCATCAGAAGAGAGAAGAAAGAAAAGGAGAGAGAAATTTGAGTACCTGTGAGTGAGTTTCTATTTGAGAGGAAATTCAACTGTGCAAACGCCACAAGAAAAGATTTAATTCCACTATCAATTTTCAGTGGTAATTTCGTACTCTAATTATTTTAGTTTATAACACGTTATCAGCACGATAGTCTCTCCACTTTTCTCAGCTCAACACTATGTGGTTATTTCTCTTTCTCCTCTCCGTCATATGTCTCCTCTCACTTTACTACTACGACGACATGCAAACTTTCTTTTTTGTGTTCTCACAATTTTTGTGTTGTTTCATCCATGTTTGCTTAATTTATTTCTTTGTAATATAATTTAGAATGGCACGGTTTTATACCCCATTATGTTGTTTTATGGTGGTGTAATCTTCATTACCCATCGCGTTGTAACACAAATCATTATATAATATTATTATAGTATGATTTTTTAATGCATACATATTATTTCATAAAAGGCCCACGTAAACTTTACTGGGCTATGATAATATACTATTATATTATATAATTTGATTGTGGTGTTAATAAGAACCCACCAATAACCTTATGGACGGTTTCACCTCATATATTTTTAAGTGGTGGTTTTTAATCCCTCATTTACTTTATTTACTGTATGGTGTAGGTTTATTACCCATACAACAGTATTTATTTAAAAGTGTGGCGCGGGTTTATCGTCCACACAACTGCCTTTACTTTTATTTAAATGTATGGAGCAGGATTAGTGCCCATACCAGCACGTTTACTTTACCGCACATTTACTTTTATTTAAAGTATGGTGCGGGATTAACGTCCATACAGCAGGCAATTTACTTTATGCATTTACTTTATCGCACGTTTACTTTACCGCACATTTACTTTTATTTAAAGTATGGTGCGGGATTAACGTCCATACAGCAAGCAATTTACTTTATGAATTTATTTTATCGCACATTTACTTTCATTCAAAGTATGGTGCGGGTTTATCGTCCATACCAGCAAATTTATAGCACTTTATTTTTATAACCAATTGAAATAAGGGCCTGGAGTTCCTCAAACAATTATAGGGCCTGAAGTTCCTATTTGGCTTAATGTCCCAGATCCCGAATCTGAAATTTTGAGTAAAATATTTTTGGCCTGAAGTTCAAAAATATATTAAGCCTGAAGATTATTGCGAATTCTAATGCATCTCATTCTTCTTTTGAAGATGGCAAATCTGGCTAAATTGGAATTCGCTGCCCTAGAGCTTTCTGGGGACAATTACCTATCATGGGTCCTGGATGCCAAGATCCATCTGCGTGCTAATGGCCTTGGCAAAGCAATTGAAGATGGAAGTGATGCATCACCTCAGGAAAATGCGAAGGCTATGATTTTCCTTCGCCGCCACATTCATGAAGCGCTGAAGAGCGAATATGTGGTGATTGATGAACCATTGGTCCTGTGGAAAGCTTTATGTGAGAGATACAATCATCAGAAGACGGTGACTCTCCCAAAAGCTAGATATGAATGGACACACTTGAGGTTTCAAGATTTCAAGACAGTGTCTGAATACAACTCAGCTATGCACAGGATCACCTCCCTTATGAAATTATGTGGTGAGAATATCTCTGAGGAAGATATGCTCGAAAAAACTCTGAGTACATTCCATGCCTCAAATGTGCTTCTGCAACAGCAATATAGGCATAGTGGTTTCACGAAGTACTCAGAACTTGTATCTTGCCTCTTGCTAGCTGAGCAGAACAACGAGCTTTTGTTGAAAAATCACCAATCTCGCCCAACAGGCTCAGCACCACTTCCCGAAATAAATGTTGCATCTCGGGAAGTGAATGCCACCTCATCTCGTGGCAGTATCCACAAACGTTGGCGAGGAGGCAAACGTGGCCGATGGCAAGGGAGTAGAAAAGATCGTGGTGCTCACTCATACAGTTTGGGGCCAAGAAACAATCCATCCATGAATGGCAAAAATGCACCCAGAAATAAGGGAAAAACACAAACAAGCTATGTGCCTAGAAATAATGAAAGAGCTTGTTATAGATGTGGTGCAAAGGGACATTGGATGCGTACATGTCGTACGCCGAGGCACTTGGCGGATCTTTATCAAACTTCACTTAAAAACAGAAAAGTGGAGACAAATTATGTTGCACCTGATCCGCCAGCCATAGACGGCTCATCGGAAATATCGCGTCGTTTAGACAAGACGCATCTAGATGTTTCCGATTTTGTTACTGAAAGGGGGAATGAAATTTATGGGTCCGAACTGGATTAAATTCCTTCATGTACCATTTGTATTATCTGAATCACTGTTTATTTTTCTTTTCTGCCTTCACTTCAATAAAAGTGGCAATGTTTTGAATGATTGTTGATTCAACTTATTTTATTTGAAGGCATGGATGTAAATTATGGATGCCCCCCAAAACAAGAGCTCTAGCAAAGATATTTGTCTTGCAGACAGTGCAACTACTCATACAATCCTTCGAGATCGAAAGTATTTCTCAAAATTGATGCTTACAAAAGTAAAGGTAACAACCATATCAGGACCTACAGACCTGATTGAAGGCTCAGGCATAGCCCAAGTTATGTTACCAAATGGGACAACACTGTCCATTCAAGATGCCTTGTATTCATCTAACTCCAGAAGAAATCTGTTGAGTTTCAAAGATATTCGTTTGAATGGTTACCATGTTGAAACAAAGAATGAGAAAAACATGGAATATCTTTGTATTATTTCCAATGATACCCAGAAGCGTATATTGGAAAAGCTTTGTGCGCTCTCATCAGGGTTGTACTATACAACCATACGGACAATTGAGGCACATAGTATCATGGACCAAAAGTCCATTGACTCAAATACTTTCAAGCTTTGGCATGACCGATTGGGTCATCCTGGATCCACCATGATGCGTAGGATCATTACCAACTCTAAAGGACATCCCTTATTGACAAAACATATTATGGTATCAAATGACAGCTTTTGTCAAGCTTGTTCACAAGGAAAGTTGGTAATCAGACCATCACAACAAAAGGTTGATGTTGAATCCCCATCATTTTTCCAGAGAATTCAAGGGGACATTTGTGGGCCTATTCATCCTCCCTGTGGACCATTTCGGTACTTTATGGTCTTGGTGGATGCATCTACCCGATGGTCACATGTTTGCCTTTTGTCCACTCGGAATATGGCATTTGCTAGGCTCTTGGCTCAGATAATTAAATTACGAGCCCAATTCCCAGATTATCCCATTAAGTCAATCAGACTCGATAATGCTGGTGAATTTACATCTCAGACTTTTGATGATTACTGCATGTCGTTAGGCATTGACATTGAACATCCTGTTCCCCATGTTCATACTCAAAATGGCTTGGCAGAAGCTTTGATTAAGCGTCTTCAATTGATAGCACGCACATTGCTAATGAGAACAAAGTTGCCAGTTTCTGCTTGGGGATATGCCATTTTACATGCAGCATCTCTGGTGCGATTGAGGCCCGTCGCCAACAATCAATATTCTCCAATTCAGCTTGTGTTGGGCATTCAACCAAATGTTTCACATTTAAGAGTTTTTGGTTGTGCGGTTTATGTGCCTATTGCACCACCGCAACGTACTAAGATGGGCCCTCAACGCAGATTGGGAATTTATGTTGGCTTTGATTCACCATCTATCATAAGATATCTGGAGCCCCTGACTGGTGATATCTTTAGGGCACGATTCGCGGATTGTCATTTTGATGAGACAATTTTCCCATTATTAGGGGGAGAAAAATCTGTTCCTAAAGAACAAGGCAAACCCGTTCCTGAAGAACGGCGTGAATTATCATGGGATGTACCCACTTTGTTTCATCTCGATCCTCGTACCGCTCAATGCGACAACGAAGTGAGAAGGATCGTTCACCTCCAAAGCATTGCACATCAAATGCCAGATGCTTTTAATGATGCATCGAAGGTGATGAAATCACATATCCCAGCTGCAAATGCACCTGCAAGGATTGATGTTCATAATGAAAAAGGCAATGCGCCAGCAAACGGCTCATCTGTTGCACGCCTGAAGCGTGGCAGACCACTAGGCTCAAAGGACTCAGTTCCTCGAAAGAGGAAGTTGATGGCCAAAATGAATGCAAATGAAATAAATGGAGAGCCCATAATTCATGATTTAAATCTCCCTCAAGAGGGACGGGTACTTCCTGTGAAGGAAAATGTCCTTGATGAGACACGTGCTCCTGAAGTGGTAGCTGTACCCGAAAGCCAAGAAATCTCCATTAATTATGCATCCACTAATGAATTGTGGAACAGAAATGAGATAATCATCGATAATATATTTGCATTCTTAGTGGCTACTGAGATCATAAAAGTTGATGATATTGAGCCTTGCTCCATTGATGAATGCACACAGAGACAGGATTGGCCTAAGTGGAAAGATGCAATCCAGGCAGAATTAGACTCTTTGGAAAAAAGGAGTGTTTTTGGACCTATTGTTCCAACCCCACTCAACGTGAACCCTGTAGGTTACAAGTGGGTATTTACAAGAAAGCGCAATGAGCAAAATGAGATTGCAAGGTATAAAGCACGACTTGTTGTGCAAGGTTTTTCACAAAGGCCTGGAATTGATTATGTGGAAACATACTCTCCAGTAGTGGACGCAATTACGTTCCGTTACTTGATAAGCCTAGCGGTTTCAGAAAAACTTGACATGAGACTTATGGATGTCATTACCGCATATCTGTATGGAGAGTTGGATACCGACATATACATGAAAGTCCCAGAAGGACTTAAGCTGCCCGATGCAGCCAGTAATAAACCACGGGCTATGTTCTCAATCAAATTGAGAAGATCATTATATGGGTTGAAACAATCTGGGCGAATGTGGTATAATCGTCTCAGCAAATATTTACTGAAGGAAGGATACACAAATGATCCTGTCTGCCCATGTGTGTTTATTAAGAAATCAGAGTCTGGATTTGCAATAGTGGCAGTCTATGTTGATGACATGAATCTAATTGGAACTCCTGAAGAGCTCCAAAGGACTGCTGATTATCTCAAACGCGAATTTGAGATGAAAGATCTTGGAAAGACAAAATATTGTCTTAGCCTACAGATTGAGCACAGTGCTGATGGAATTTTGGTGCATCAATCAAATTATACTGAAAAAGTATTAAAGCGGTTTGGCATGGATAAAGCTCATCCACTTAGCACACCAATGGTTGTTCGATCTCTCGATACTAAGAAAGATCCATATCGTCCGAAAGGGGATGATGAAATGGTCCTTGGTCCAGAAGTACCATATCTTAGCGCAATTGGTGCTTTAATGTATTTAGCACAATGTACCAGACCTGACATAGCATTTTCAGTAAATTTGTTAGCAAGATATAGCTCTGCTCCAACAAACCGTCATTGGACCGGTGTTAAACATATTCTACGATATCTTCGTGGAACGACAGACATGGGCTTATTCTATTCCAGTGAGTTGACCAATGCCCCGAGTATTGTTGGATATGCTGATGCAGGATATCTCTCTGATCCACATCAAGGACGCTCACAAACTGGGTATGTGTTTACATGTGGAGGAACTGCAATCTCATGGCGATCAACAAAGCAAACGTTGGTAGCCACATCTTCCAATCACTCAGAAATACTTGCCCTCCATGAAGCCAGTCGTGAATGCGTTTGGTTAAGGTCAATGATTCATTACATTCGAAACACCTGTGCTTTGCCCTCAACAACAGACACTCCAACCATCCTAAACGAAGACAATGCAGCTTGTATTGCTCAGATCACAGGAGGGTACATCAAGGGTGACCGGACCAAGCACATATCACCAAAGTTTTTCTACACACATGAGCTTCAGAAGAATCAAGAAATCAAAGTCAGACAAATCCGTTCAAGCGATAACTTGGCAGATCTCTTCACCAAGTCTTTACCCAAGTGCACATTCCAGAAGCTTGTACATGGCATCGGATTACGACAACTCTGCAAGCAATCAAGTTGGAGCATGCAAAATCAGGGGGAGCATTCAAGAGTCCTCTAACACAGGACATAAGCGCGTTGTACTCTTTTTCCTTCGACTAGGGTTTTTCCCACTGGGTTTTTCCTAGCAAGGTTTTAACGAGGCAACATGTGCGCACTTCACATTACTCTAATGTCCCAAGTAAGGTTGTACTCTTTTTCCTTCGCTTCGGTTTTTTCCCACTGGGTTTTTCCAGGCAAGGTTTTAATGAGGCAACTAATTTAGGGATATGTGGTCTCCAAGGGGGAGTGTTATAAATAGTGGAAGTGGAGCCCACAATCAATTAAGGAGTTTGAAAATGAGGCAAAAATTTCACTGTGCACTCACGGATGAAAGTGATAGTTTGAAATTGAGGCAGAAGTTTGCACTGTACGCTCACTGTACGCTCACGAGAAAATTTCAGAAGCGCCTATAAATAGGCTTGTTCGTTCATCTGTAAGATACACCATCAGAAGAGAGAAGAAAGAAAAGGAGAGAGAAATTTGAGTACCTGTGAGTGAGTTTCTATTTGAGAGGAAATTCAACTGTGCAAACGCCACAAGAAAAGATTTAATTCCACTATCAATTTTCAGTGGTAATTTCGTACTCTAATTATTTTAGTTTATAACAATTTCTAGCCATTATAATGATGATAACAATGCACTTTCTTTACCAAAAAGCATTATTAAGTCGCCTCAGATCTCAATCAGTCAAGCTCATAAAAAAATAAAAACAATAAAAAAATAAAAAAAATGAAAATCATACACCCAGATATTCAAGATCCAATCTAGCTTTTCCATAAAAAAAAAAAAAAAAAATCCAATGTAACTTTAGTGGGCTGGGGCCCAACCCAAGTGGGTTCTTCACAATACCAATATGAGCGCGTAGAGAATATGTTATTCTCATCTCCATTCGCACCATTTTTCCAAAGAAAGCAAAGTTAGTTCCTTCACGCCTTCCTCTTTGCTCTAACGGGAGTAGCATAAAATTTTAAAAGAAGGGGACGCCGAGATTTTGAGCTTCGCTCTCACGCACACAGCCTTCAGCATCCCTTCAAAGTTTTGCTCCAGATCTATTACGGTGCGTCTTCAATTTTCTCACATCTTCCATGGATCTATTGCATGTGTGAAATCTATAATTCCAAGTTGTAATATTTGAATTCATGGATCTGCTTCTGTTTTTTTAATTTTGTTTTTAATAATCGGATCTGATTGAGTGAGTATATGCTTGTTTATGCTCTGTTATTAGTGGATCTGATGCGGTTGGAGAGTAGAAATCAAACAATAAACAACTTCATGCTCTAATTTGTTAACCCAAATGGTTATTTTGCTAATCCAGCTCAAAAATTTATTCTTTATTGTTGGCTGATACGGGGTCTTTTTGTATTTCTTTTGAAACTTTGTGTAGATTTATCGCTGAATGCATCTGTAAGACTAGCGTAGATCCACTGCTTACTCCAACCTCTGGTGAGTGCTATTTTTGTCGATTTCGATGGCGATATCAAATCCGAGAGTGACCTATATCAAATGGGCTTTGCTTGTTTTGGCTCTATTTGCGCACACCTGTAATGGGTTTTATCTCCCGGGAAGCTACATGCATACATATTCCAAAGCGCAAGAAATCATTACCAAAGTTAACTCCTTAACTTCTATAGAGACTGAGCTGCCCTTCAGCTACTACAGTCTCCCTTATTGCAAACCCCCTGATGGTATCAAGAAAAGCGCTGAGAATCTCGGGGAACTCCTCATGGGAGATGAGATCGAGAACTCCGCTTACCGCTTTAAAATGAATGTCAATGAGACTCTTTACCTATGTACCACACACCCTTTGACTGAGCACGACGTAAAGCTGCTGAAACAAAGAACCCGTGATCTGTATCAGGTCAACATGATCCTTGATAATTTGCCGGCAATGAGATATGCTTACCAAAATGGGGTTAAGATTCAGTGGACTGGGTTTCCTGTTGGATACACTCCACCCAACAGTAAAGATGATTACATAATCAATCACCTGAAGTTCAGGGTTTTGATTCACGAGTATGAAGGGAGTGGTGTGCAGATAATTGGGACTGGGGAAGAAGGTCCGGGTGTCATTTCCGAAGCTGAAAAGAAAAAGGCATCTGGGTTTGAGATTGTTGGCTTTGAGGTTTACCCTTGTAGCGTTAAATACGACCCTGACACCATGAAGAAAAAATCCATGTACCAAAGTATCCCAGCTGTAAATTGCCCCTCAGAGCTTGAAAAGTCTCAAATAATAAGGGAGCAAGAGAAAGTATCATTCACTTATGAGGTTGAGTTTGTGAAAAGTGATATAAGATGGCCATCAAGGTGGGATGCTTATCTGAAGATGGAGGGGGCTCGTGTGCACTGGTTCTCTATCTTGAATTCATTAATGGTGATCTTTTTCCTCGCTGGTATTGTCTTTGTCATATTCCTAAGGACTGTGAGGAGGGATTTAACAAGATATGAAGAACTGGACAAAGAATCTCAAGCTCAGATGAATGAGGAGCTCTCTGGGTGGAAGCTTGTTGTGGGAGATGTGTTCAGAGAACCAGATTCTTCAAAGCTTCTTTGTGTTATGGTTGGAGATGGGGTTCAGATTACAGGGATGGCAGTTGTCACTATCATTTTTGCAGCATTTGGTTTCATGTCGCCAGCTTCACGAGGAATGCTATTGACAGGAATGATCATTCTATATCTTTTCCTTGGGATTATTGCCGGTTATGTTGCTGTCCGTATGTGGAGAACCATAAAGGGAACTTCGGAAGGGTGGAGATCAGTTTCCTGGTTTGTGGCATGCTTCTTTCCTGGAATCGTCTTTCTTATTCTTACGGTACTGAACTTCATTCTATGGGGCAGCAATAGTACTGGTGCTCTTCCCATTTCCTTGTTTTTTGTACTCTTGTCCCTCTGGTTCTGCATTTCAGTGCCTCTCACTCTTCTCGGAGGGTTCTTAGGCACACGAGCTGAGGCAATTCAATATCCTGTGAGAACCAACCAGATTCCAAGGGAAATTCCTGCACGCAAATATCCATCATGGCTTCTTGTTCTTGGTGCTGGGACACTTCCATTTGGAACCCTCTTCATTGAACTTTTCTTCATCCTTTCTAGCATATGGCTTGGGAGGTTCTATTATGTCTTTGGTTTCCTGCTTATAGTGCTTCTGTTGTTGGTTATTGTTTGTGCTGAAGTTTCAGTGGTTCTCACCTACATGCATCTTTGTGTGGAGGATTGGAGGTGGTGGTGGAAGGCTTTCTTTGCTTCAGGTTCTGTTTCCCTTTATGTATTCCTGTACTCCATCAATTACTTGGTATTTGACCTGCAGAGTTTGAGTGGGCCTGTGTCGGCTATCCTTTACCTTGGTTATTCATTGATCATGGCAACTGCAATCATGTTGTCAACTGGCACAATTGGCTTTCTCATGTCTTTCTACTTTGTTCATTACCTCTTCTCATCCGTAAAGATCGATTAAAAGTGTTGGCTGGAATTCTTCATTAAACAGTTGGGAAATGAGTCTGCTATGTAGGAAGAAGTATTTTTGGTTATTCATTTTGGTCTTTACTTGGTTGCATTGAAAGCTGATTGTATTGCAGCATCTCAAGAGGCTCTCCTGAGTATATGGCAAGAAGACCTATTTTCTGTTTGCTGCCTCGCTTGTGATATGATCAGCGGCAGATTCTCCTTTCACCCCACACATATCCGATTTGGTTTCTTACCACTTCACTAGTGTTGCGCTTTACTTTAGTTTAATCACATTCTGCTAGAAAGTTGTAATTCGTGGACCTTCAGTCCTTGTATTATCTTTTATTTCATATCTGAATAGAAAGGTGAATTAGATAATTCTTTCGAATCCCAACAACCGTTTGATTTTGTGCTGGTAAATTTTTAAATTTGATACACCTCTTTGATGTTTCCTTATGGGATTTAATTCAGTTGAACTGTTGTTTTGTTTTAGTCGGAAGCTGAATTACAGGCTCATACAGTCCCACTGTTCATCGGTTAGTGAAGCTTGCCAACTTCAGGAGAGATTTTTGGTTGTCACCACCCTTATATAATCATGTGTCTATATCTTTCATCTCCAGGGTTGCATACAACTGGTGATAGGGTGGATTGCGTCTATCTTTCATCTCCATGGTTGTATACAACTGGTGATAGGGTAGGGTGGATTTTAACAACGCTAGAGCCAAGGAGTCCATGGTTTGAGGGTGGGCACAATTTCGGGTCAATTTGGTCTAATCATCCAACTCGGTCATAGTGAGTTGGGTTGGACTAAAAATGAGCAGGTCTTGAATTCAAAAAATCATAAATCGCTATGTACGGGTTAGAACCACAGGTTGAAACCAAAATTTAAAAATATGCTTAATTTTGAGTTAACCCGACCGAACTACCTAATCCGATCACAAGAAGTTTGGATTGAGTTGAGTTAGCCTAATAATGGGCTGGTCTTGAATCTAAGAAATCATAAATAGCTATATATCGGATTGAGTTACGGATTGAGACTAAAACCGACCCAACTCAACCCATGCCCACCCTTATGGTTAGGAAAGATTTTTGAGTGTCACCGGTCATATATAACCATGCCCAAAAGTCCATGATTGATTCCATAGTCCATAGTAACATAGCACCTTGAATACATTCAAGAGTGTGCCATGAGCAGTCAAAAAAGAAATAACCACTAGCAACAAGCAGAACTAAGCTACCAAAGTTTTACACCAGAACAAAAATCTTAAATTATGAAACTCCACAAGCAAACAACATAAAGGTTGTTTTGTTCTTTCATTCAGAGTGCCTTAGCACACCATGTTGATGTGGGTTGATGAAATTAAGTTCTATGACTGGAGGTTCCCATTTCAGCAGTATCCAAAACCAAGTAAGCTTCTGCAGGGTCATTATCCAAACTCTGCTCCATTATCTTGTCATCGTCAGCAAGAACATAGAAATCTTCCACAGACGAATTTTCTGAATTTCCATGTGAGATCAGGTGGCCTTCAGTTTCGTGATAAGTTTCCCTCTGAGCTTCAAACCCACCAAGTTGGTCTTCAAGACTAAGCTGCATGCTGGTTTCCTTAGTTATGTCATATGCAGGGAATTGATCTTTCTGAGGTATTTTTGACACCATAGTTCCTAAACCAGCTACAACATTTCGAAATACGCCTGCAGAGTCTACTGCAACACTTCCAAGAAACTGATCAGCAAGCTTTTTACATGCATTATCTAGTGCATAATCCATAAATCTTCGTTCGGCATCCTGTCGCAATTTTAATCGCTTCTCAGCCTGCAAAATTATGGTGTATTGAGGATAAGTTTCATCAGGTACTTTACCCCTTTGTGTTTTTCTTGCAACATGCCACCAAAAAACTAAAGAATAGAGAACAAGGTTCATATTTATCAGCTTAAGTTCCCAAATCAATTTCCAAACTTGAAAACTTGCCTCAATTTGCAGACTAAGTTTTTCTTCAACTTCCGTCTGGTTTAGAGCTTTCTTTATTAGTTTAGAAGAATGCCTATGTATTGAGACACATTCCACACAAATAAAAATTCACAGCCTTTAGCAGATAATGCACTTGAAAATGGAATTGTAATTCTGAAGAAAGACGTGTTTAGTGGAGATAAAAGGAGCAGAGCAAATCATACTTTTTCTGGGATCGCAACGAGCACAAGGAAGTGGTACTAACGCTTCTGCCTTCCAAGTCCTGTGAAACTGAGATCTCTTTCGTTTAGAGCATCACCAGTGGGGGGGTGTAAATTCGGGGGTGTAAAGTCACTTTTACATCCCCTTTACACCTCCGGGGGGTGTAAATTCGTTTTTTGCTCCAATGGGAAACGATGTAAATTATGTAAATGATGACTTTTCTTCATTTTTCATCTCTTTTCTCGGGTGGGTCCCGGCTGCAAATGATGTAAAAATGGATGCAAATATACATTTTATTTTGCATCTCCATGGAGGTGATGTAAATATACAACCCTTTACATCTCTACATTGGAGATGATTCCGGTGGCTCGGGGTGTATATTTAACATACACCCCCATATACACCCCCCCATTGGTGATGCTCTTAGTGGTACTGAAAATCTAAGTCAGCTCAAAAACATGATATTTTATTCACAACTCACAAGTTAGTTTTTCATCATTACATCAGGTGTTTAACTACTCTCTCTCCCCCCTCTTTTATTTTTGGGTTTTACTTTCCCGGGTGGGCCCCTCTTCAACCCTCTGGGATTTGGCAAAGATGAGAAGTCTTTGAAGGAGTTGAAGCTCAAGGAGGTGAAGAATGGGAGGCTGGCTATGTTGGCAATTTTGGGTTACTTCATACAAGGCCTTGTGACTGGTGTGGGGCCCTTCCAGAACCTTCTGGATCATTTGGCTGACCCTGTGAGCAACAACGTCTTGACCAGCCTCAAGTTCCATTGACAGAGATTTGTAAAATATATCTTGGTTGCTTGGAACATGATGACCCTTTGGGTCTCTCTCTCCCCTTTCTCTTCTTCCTATCTCATTGTAAGTTATGTGAGAACAATTTGTTGTTATTATCTGTGTGTGACTCTCTGTAAGAAATGACATGTTAAAAGAGCTATTTAGAACCCTAATTGATGCTACATGTTCAGCTTTAGATTTCATAGTTAACAAACATATGGTGCATGGATTTGTTACTAATTAATGCCTTCTTTTGAATAAGATAGTTTAAATTATAAGGGGATGATGGTTTCTCATACATATATACACTATCAAGGTGTTATGAGAATTTGAACATGAGACTAGTAGTCTAAATAACTAGTTAATTCCTTTTTTTGTTGTTGGGATTTTTAAAAGTTTAGGGGGAGATTGCCTACTCTCACCACCAACGTCTGGATAGACTCACAACCTCGAGCCGGAAGATAGTATATCTGATAACTGAAACATGAAAATAAGGTTGGTATAAACAAAACTTAATTGGCATTATGAATTGGAAGTAGAATTAGAAAGCACATAATCTCATGACCAAAAAAAAAAAAGAAAAAAAAAGGAAAAGTCGATTCATATTATACATTCATACCAAGTATAGTAATTGCAAACCAAAGATTTGTAAACTAAAACCCATAAACCAAAGATTTGTACAGGATATATACAATATTGTCAATCACATTTTTCACAAAAATGAGATTCATGTCGGACTGATGTATGCAAATGGGGTCTCTTCTACTTATTTCCATACCATAAATCTTTATTTTCTAATGGCTTCTTGATGACATGTTCATTAGCAAGATTACTTTATAAGCATGTAATTATGACAAAAATTAAGTTTCATGTAACAAAACATTAAGTAACAATGATATTTTTAACCATTATAATGATGATAACAATGCACTTTCTTTACCATAAAGCATTATAAAGTCGTCTCACTCTCAGATCTCAATCAGTCAAGCTCATAAAAAAATTAAAATAAAATAAATAAATAAATAAAATGAAAATCACACACCCAGATATTCAAGATCCAATCTAGCTTTTCCTTAAAAAAAAAAAAAATCCAATGTAACTTTAGCCAAGTGGGTTTTTCACAATACCAATATGAGCGCGTAGAGAATATGTTATTCTCATCTCCATTCGCACCATTTTTCCAAAGAAAGCAAAGTTAGTTCCTTCACGCCTTCCTCTTTGCTCTAACGGGAGTAGCATAAAAATTTTAAAAGAAGGGGACGCCGGGATTTTGAGCTTCGCTCTCACGCTCACTGTTAGACCCGTTCAACCTTCACCCAAATGTACAGAGAGAACATACTATTTCTATTACTCAAAACACAATACAATTCAACATCCTTACAATACTAATTAAACTCCTAATATAGTCAATTAATGCATCCTATCACACACAGCCTTCAGCATCCCTTCAAAGTTCTGCTCCAGATCTATTACGGTGCGTCTTCAATTTTCTCACATCTTCCATGGATCTATTGCATGTGTGAAATCTATAATTCCAAGTTGTAATATTTGAATTCATGGATCTGCTTCTGTTTTTTTTAATTTTGTTTTTAATAATCGGATCTGATTGAGTGAGTATATGCTTGTTTATGCTCTGTTATTAGTGGATCTGATGCGGTTGGAGAGTAGAAATCAAACAATAAACAACTTCATGCTCTAATTTGTTAACCCAAATGGTTATTTTGCTAATCCAGCTCAAAAATTTATTCTTTATTGTTGGCTGATACGGGGTTTTTTTGTATTTCTTTTGAAACTTTGTGTAGATTTATTGCTGAATGCATCTGTAAGACTAGCGTAGATCCACTGCTTACTCCAACCTCTGGTGAGTGCTATTTTTGTCGATTTCGATGGCGATATCGAATCCGAGAGTGACCTATATCAAATGGGCTTTGCTTGTTTTGGCTCTATTTGCGCACACCTGTAATGGGTTTTATCTCCCGGGAAGCTACATGCATACATATTCCAAAGCGCAAGAAATCATTACAAAAGTTAACTCCTTAACTTCTATAGAGACTGAGCTGCCCTTCAGCTACTACAGTCTCCCTTATTGCAAACCCCCTGATGGTATCAAGAAAAGGGCTGAGAATCTCGGGGAACTCCTCATGGGAGATGAGATCGAGAACTCCGCTTACCGCTTTAAAATGAATGTCAATGAGACTCTTTACCTATGTACCACACACCCTTTGACTGAGCACGACGTAAAGCTGCTGAAACAAAGAACCCGGGATCTGTATCAGGTCAACATGATCCTTGATAATTTGCTGGCGATGAGATATGCTTACCAAAATGGGGTTAAGATTCAGTGGACTGGGTTTCCTGTTGGGTACACTCCACCCAACAGTAAAGATGATTACACAATCAATCATGTACCCAACAGTAAAGATGATTACATAATCAATCACCTGAAGTTCAGGGTTTTGATTCACGAGTATGAAGGGAGTGGTGTGCAGATAATTGGGACTGGGGAAGAAGGTCCGGGTGTCATTTCCGAAGCTGAAAAGAAAAAGGCATCTGGGTTTGAGATTGTTGGCTTTGAGGTTTACCCTTGTAGCGTTAAATACGACCCTGACACCATGAAGAAAAAATCCATGTACCAAAGTATCCCAGCTGTAAATTGCCCCTCAGAGCTTGAAAAGTCTCAAATAATAAGGGAGCAAGAGAAAGTATCATTCACTTATGAGGTTGAGTTTGTGAAAAGTGATATAAGATGGCCATCAAGGTGGGATGCTTATCTGAAGATGGAGGGGGCTCTTGTGAACTGGTTCTCTATCTTGAATTCATTCATGGTGATCTTTTTCCTCGCTGGTATTGTCTTTGTCAAATTCCTAAGGACTGTGAGGAGGGATTTAACAAGATATGAAGAACTGGACAAAGAATCTCAAGCTCAGATGAATGAGGAGCTCTCTGAGTGGAAGCTTGTTGTGGGAGATGTGTTCAGAGAACCAGATTCTTCAAAGCTTCTTTGTGTTATGGTTGGAGATGGGGTTCAGATTACAGGGATGGCAGTTGTCACTATCATTTTTGCAGCATTTGGTTTCATGTCGCCAGCTTCACAAAGAATGCTATTGACAGGAATGATCATTCTATATCTTTTCCTTGGGATTATTGCCGGTTATGTTGCTGTCCGTATGTGGAGAACCATAAAGGGAACTTCCGAAGGGTGGAGATCAGTTTCCTGGTTTGTGGCATGCTTCTTTCCTGGAATCGTCTTTCTTATTCTTACGGTACTGAACTTCATTCTATGGGGCAGCAATAGTACTGGTGCTCTTCCCATTTCCTTGTTTTTTGTACTCTTGTCCCTCTGGTTCTGCATTTCAGTGCCTCTCACTCTTCTCGGAGGGTTCTTAGGCACACGAGCTGAGGCAATTCAATTTCCTGTGAGAACCAACCAGATTCCAAGGGAAATTCCTGCGCGCAAATATCCATCATGGCTTCTTGTTCTTGGTGCTGGGACACTTCCATTTGGAACCCTCTTCATTGAACTTTTCTTCATCCTTTCTAGCATCTGGATTGGGAGGTTCTATTATTTCTTTGGTTTCCTGCTTATAGTGCTTCTGTTGTTGGTTATTGTTTGTGCTGAAGTTTCAGTGGTTCTCACCTACATGCATCTTTGTGTGGAGGATTGGAGGTGGTGGTGGAAGGCTTTCTTTGCTTCAGGTTCTGTTTCCCTTTATGTGTTCCTGTACTCCATCAATTACTTGGTATTTGACCTGCAGAGTTTGAGTGGGCCTGTGTTGGCTATCCTTTACCTTGGTTATTCATTGATCATGGCAACTGCAATCATGTTGTCAACTGGCACAATTGGCTTTCTCATGTCTTTCTACTTTGTTCATTACCTCTTCTCATCCGTAAAGATCGATTAAAAGTGTTGGCTGGAATTCTTCATTAAACAGCTGGGAAATGAGTCTGCTATGTAGGAAGAAGTATTTTTGGTTATTCATTTTGGTCTTTACTTGGTTGCATTGAAAGCTGATTGTATTGCAGCATCTCAAGAGGCTCTCCTGAGTATATGGCAAGAAGACCTATTTTCTGTTTGCTGCCTCGCTTGTGATATGATCAGCGGCAGATTCTCCTTTCACCCCACACATATCCGATTTGGTTTCTTACCACTTCACTAGTGTTGCGCTTTACTTTAGTTTAATCACATTCTACTAGAAAGTTGTAATTCGTGGACCTTCAGTCCTTGTATTATCTTTTATTTCATATCTGAATAGAAAGGTGAATTAGATAATTCTTTCGAATCCCAACAACCGTTTGATTTTGTGCTGGTAAATTTTTAAATTTGATACACCTCTTTGATGTTTCCTTATGGGATTTAATTCAGTTGAACTATTGTTTTGTTTTAGTCGGAAGCTGAATTACAGGCTCATACAGTCCCACTGTTCATTGGTTAGTGAAGCTTGCCAACTTCAGGAGAGATTTTTGGTTGTCACCACCCTTATATAATCATGTGTCTATATCTTTCATCTCCAGGGTTGTATACAACTGGTGATAGGGTGGATTGCGTCTATCTTTCATCTCCATGGTTGTATACAACTGGTGATAGGGTAGGGTGGATTTTAACAACGCTAGAGCCAAGGAGTCCATGGTTTGAGGGTGGGCACAATTTCGGGTCAATTTGGTCTAATCATCCAACTCGGTCATAGTGAGTTGGGTTCTGGAAGGGCCGTACACCAGTCACAAGGCCTTGTATGAAGTAACCCAAAATTGCCAACATAGCCAGCCTCCCATTCTTCACCTCCTTGAGCTTCAACTCCTTCAAAGACTTCTCATCTTTGCCAAATCCCAGAGGGTTGAAGAGGGGCCCACCCGGGAAAGTAAAACCCAAAAATAAAAGAGGTGGGAGAGAGAGTAGTTAAACACCTGATGTAATGATGAAAAACTAACTTGTGAGTTGTGAATAAAATATCATGTTTTTGAGCTGACTTAGATTTTCAGTACCACTAAACGAAAGAGATCTCAGTTTCACAGGACTTGGAAGGCAGAAGCGTTAGTACCACTTCCTTGTGCTCGTTGCGATCCCAGAAAAAGTATGATTTGCTCTGCTCCTTTTATCTCCACTAAACACGTCTTTCTTCAGAATTACAATTCCATTTTCAAGTGCATTATCTGCGAAAGGCTGTGAATTTTTATTTGCGTGGGATGTGTCTCAATACATAGGCATTCTTCTAAACTAATAAAGAAAGCTCTAAACCAGACGGAAGTTGAAGAAAAACTTAGTCTGCAAATTGAGGCAAGTTTTCAAGTTTGGAAATTGATTTGGGAACTTAAGCTGATAAATATGAACCTTGTTCTCTATTCTTTAGTTTTTTGGTGGCATGTTGCAAGAAAAACACAAAGGGGTAAAGTACCTGATGAAACTTATCCTCAATACACCATAATTTTGCAGGCTGAGAAGCGATTAAAATTGCGACAGGATGCCGAACGAAGATTTATGGATTATGCACTAGATAATGCATGTAAAAAGCTTGCTGATCAGTTTCTTGGAAGTGTTGCAGTAGACTCTGCAGGCGTATTTCGAAATGTTGTAGCTGGTTTAGGAACTATGGTGTCAAAAATACCTCAGAAAGATCAATTCCCTGCATATGACATAACTAAGGAAACCAGCATGCAGCTTAGTCTTGAAGACCAACTTGGTGGGTTTGAAGCTCAGAGGGAAACTTATCACGAAACTGAAGGCCACCTGATCTCACATGGAAATTCAGAAAATTCGTCTGTGGAAGATTTCTATGTTCTTGCTGACGATGACAAGATAATGGAGCAGAGTTTGGATAATGACCCTGCAGAAGCTTACTTGGTTTTGGATACTGCTGAAATGGGAACCTCCAGTCATAGAACTTAATTTCATCAACCCACATCAACATGGTGTGCTAAGGCCCGCGAATACAACGGGTCCCACGCTCTATTAGAGAGTTGGCACCCAAATTGGTGCCCAAAGTTGGTGCCTCTAATATTTTCCTTTTCACAATACCAATATGAGCTCGTAGAGAATATGTTATTCTCATCTCCATTCGCACCATTTTTCCAAAGAAAGCAAAGTTAGTTCCTTCACGCCTTCCTCTTTGCTCTAACGGGAGTAGCATAAAATTTTAAAAGAAGGGTACGCCGAGATTTTGAGCTTCGCTCTCACGCACACAGCCTTCAGCATCCCTTCAAAGTTCTGCTCCAGATCTATTACGGTGCGTCTTCAATTTTCTCACATCTTCCATATCTATTGCATGTGTGAAATCTATAATTCCAAGTTGTAATATTTGAATTCATGGATCTGCTTCTGTTTTTTTTAATTTTGTTTTTAATAATCGGATCTGATTGAGTGAGTATATGCTTGTTTATGCTCTGTTATTAGTGGATCTGATGCGAGTTAGAAGCTGCACCCTTTTAAGAATTGGGAATGGAAACTGCCAAGTGACCAACTGCTTTGGCCTTACTTGGAAATTCAGAAGTGCACCCAATGCATGTAGCTGGTTGGCATGAGAAATATCCACTTTTGTGTTTGCCTTATGGAACCTCCACCCTTGTCTCGAATTCTCATATGATAAGCCAGCTCAAGATCAATGGCACTACCACCATTGCACAACCCACTTGAGTGATGCATTATCATGACTTGGAAATGCAGAATTTCACCCAAGTACATGGTTGTGTTACCCACCAACTTTGCCCCATGATCAAAACCCGCAAATTCATCGGCAACTTCAAAAATTCTGTGGCCTCCGCCTTTGTCACGAATTGCTATGTGGTAGCCCAACGCAAGAGCAACAATATTGCCACCATTGCAAAGCCCAGGTGAGCTGTGCATTACATAAACCAGGTGGAGTGCATGTCTGCCACTGAAATCTTGTGTCACATATGGAGCAAGAACACCCACAATTGATGCAAGGTCCTTCAAGAAATGCAACTCCCCACTTTCAGAGGCTACAATACCACACTGCAGAGCAATGGGTTCAACTTCCTTCAGTGACATTGAAGTCTCACTTGTCATGGCATCATCATCAGAAACAATAAATCCAGAAACCAACTCACAAGATTTGGTCTTTCTTGAAAGAGAAACCAAATTGCAAATTTTGCTAACAGGTGGATCTTCCTTTGCTGCATTAGAAAAGAGATCCATATCAGGAATGGACTTCAGCGGTGTTTTTGCAGCAGAACAAAGGCCCATGGCATGAATGGGCGTCGGCTCTTGCAAGAACGGTTGAATCCCAACAAGACCCACTTCACAGAACACAGAGGGGTCACCATTCTTGGGGACGACATCTGAAACAACCTTCTCTGTCTCAACAAACTGGGCCTTGGAAGTCGCAGTAAGCACTAAATCATCACCGGAAACATGAGACGCAGAAACCAAATTGCAAGCATGGAACATGGGATAGTTGGAACAACTCACGCCAAAAGCAGACTGTGGAGTCCTAGCAAGACCCACTGCCCTGACCAGCGAATCTTCAACTTGTTCGCTTACCAGAGATGAAAAGGCATGGACTTGAGGCGGGATGGTACTCAGGAACACCGAGACAACATTCTTTGACCCAACGATGGCCATTGGAAAAGTCTGGAACTTGGGACCATCGGAAAAGGCAGCCTCGTCGGTGCTTGGCAACAAAGAGTCACATGAAGCAAGAACCGTTGGGGACAGCAAATGGGGCTTGAGATCCCAAGAAAACTTGTGATCCAAAGCATCGATGGTCTCCTGAAAACGGTTCAAGATTTGAGCCAGAAGTGCATCAATTCGATCAAATGAGGCCTCCATGGCCGGAGGTAACGTATCGGTGTCCATGGCGGCTCGAGAAACGTACACGAGAAGGGAAGCGTAGGACCACTGGCTGATACCAATGTTAGAAGGGAAGCGTAGGACCACTGGCTGATACCAATGTTAGACCCCGTTCAACCTTGACCCAAATGTACAGAGAGAATATACTATTTCTATTACTCAAAACACAATACTAATTCAACATCCTTACAATACTAATTCAACTCCTAATATAGTCAATTAATGCTAGTACAAAAGACAGAAACACAGCCTTCAGCATCCCTTCAAAGTTCTGCTCCAGATCTATTACGGTGCGTCTTCAATTTTCTCACATCTTCCATGGATCTATTGCATGTGTGAAATCTATAATTCCAAGTTGTAATATTTGAATTCATGGATCTGCTTCTGTTTTTTTAATTTTGTTTTTAATAATCGGATCTGATTGAGTGAGTATATGCTTGTTTATGCTCTGTTATTAGTGGATCTGATGCGGTTGGAGAGTAGAAATCAAACAATAAACAACTTCATGCTCTAATTTGTTAACCCAAATGGTTATTTTGCTAATCCAGCTCAAAAATTTATTCTTTATTGTTGGCTGATACGGGGTTTTTTTGTATTTCTTTTGAAACTTTGTGTAGATTTATTGCTGAACGCATCTGTAAGACTAGCGTAGATCCACTGCTTACTCCAACCTCTGGTGAGTGCTATTTTTGTCGATTTCGATGGCGATATCGAATCCGAGAGTGACCTATATCAAATGGGCTTTGCTTGTTTTGGCTCTATTTGCGCACACCTGTAATGGGTTTTATCTCCCGGGAAGCTACATGCATACATATTCCAAAGCGCAAGAAATCATTACCAAAGTCTACTCCTTAACTTCTATAGAGACTGAGCTGCCCTTCAGCTACTACAGTCTCCCTTATTGCAAACCCCCTGAAGGTATCAAGAAAAGCGCTGAGAATCTCGGGGAACTCCTTATGGGAGATGAGATCGAGAACTCCGCTTACCGCTTTAAAATGAATGTCAATGAGACTCTTTACCTATGTACCACACACCCTTTGACTGAGCACGACGTAAAGCTGCTGAAACAAAGAACCCGGGATCTGTATCAGGTCAACATGATCCTTGATAATTTGCTGGCGATGAGATATGCTTACCAAAATGGGGTTAAAATTCAGTGGACTGGGTTTCCTGTTGGGTACACTCCACCCAACAGTAAAGATGATTACATAATGAATCACCTGAAGTTCAGGGTTTTGATTCACGAGCATGAAGGGAGTGGTGTGCAGATAATTGGGACTGGGGAAGAAGGTCCGGGTGTCATTTCCGAAGCTGAAAAGAAAAAGGCATCTGGGTTTGAGATTGTTGGCTTTGAGGTTTACCCTTGTAGCGTTAAATACGACCCTGACACCATGAAGAAAAAATCCATGTACCAAAGTATCCCAGCTGTAAATTGCCCCTCAGAGCTCGAAAAGTCTCAAATAATAAGGGAGCAAGAGAAAGTATCATTCACTTATGAGGTTGAGTTTGTGAAAAGTGATATAAGATGGCCATCAAGGTGGGATGCTTATCTGAAGATGGAGGGGGCTCGTGTGAACTGGTTCCCTATCTTGAATTCATTCATGGTGATCTTTTTCCTCGCTGCTATTTTCTTTGTCAAATTCCTAAAGACTGTGAGGAGGGATTTAACAAGATATGAAGAACTGGACAAAGAATCTCAAGCTCAGATGAATGAGGAGCTCTCTGGGTGGAAGCTTGTTGTGGGAGATGTGTTCAGAGAACCAGATTCTTCAAAGCTTCTTTGTGTTATGGTTGGAGATGGGGTTCAGATTACAGGGATGGCAGTTGTCACTATCATTTTTGCAGCATTTGGTTTCATGTCGCCAGCTTCACAAGGAATGCTATTGACAGGAATGATCATTCTATATCTTTTCCTTGGGATTATTGCCGGTTATGTTGCTGTCCGTATGTGGAGAACCATAAAGGGAACTTCGGAAGGGTGGAGATCAGTTTCCTGGTTTGTGGCATGCTTCTTTCCTGGAATCGTCTTTCTTATTCTTACGGTACTGAACTTCATTCTATGGGGCAGCAATAGTACTGGTGCTCTTCCCATTTCCTTGTTTTTTGTACTCTTGCCCCTCTGGTTCTGCATTTCAGTGCCTCTCACTCTTCTCGGAGGGTTCTTAGGCACACGAGCTGAGGCAATTCAATTTCCTGTGAGAACCAACCAGATTCCAAGGGAAATTCCTGCGCGCAAATATCCATCATGGCTTCTTGTTCTTGGTGCTGGGATACTTCCATTTGGAACCCTCTTCATTGAACTTTTCTTCATCCTTTCTAGCATCTGGCTTGGGAGGTTCTATTATGTCTTCGGTTTCCTGGTTATAGTGCTTCTGTTGTTGGTTATTGTTTGTGCTGTAGTTTCAGTGGTTCTCACCTACATGCATCTTTGTGTGGAGGATTGGAGGTGGTGGTGGAAGGCTTTCTTTGCTTCAGGTTCTGTTTCCCTTTATGTGTTCCTGTACTCCATCAATTACGTGGTATTTGACCTGCCGAGGTTGAGCGGGCCTGTGTCGGCTATCCTTTACCTTGGTTATTCATTGATCATGGCAACTGCAATCATGTTGTCAACTGGCACAATTGGCTTTCTCATGTCTTTCTACTTTGTTCATTACCTCTTCTCATCCGTAAAGATCGATTAAAAGTGTTGGCTGGAATTCTTCATTAAACAGTTGGGAAATGAGTCTGCTATGTAGGAAGAAGTATTTTTGGTTATTCATTTTGGTCTTTACTTGGTTGCATTGAAAGCTGATTGTATTGCAGCATCTCAAGAGGCTCTCCTGAGTATATGGCAAGAAGACCTATTTTCTGTTTGCTGCCTCGCTTGTGATATGATCAGCGGCAGATTCTCCTTTCACCCCACACATATCCGATTTGGTTTCTTACCACCTCACTAGTGTTGCGCTTTACTTTAGTTTAATCACATTCTACTAGAAAGTTGTAATTCGTGGACCTTCAGTCCTTGTATTATCTTTTATTTCATATCTGAATAGAAAGGTGAATTAGATAATTCTTTCGAATCCCAACAACCGTTTGATTTTGTGCTGGTAAATTTTTAAATTTGATACACCTCTTTGATGTTTCCTTATGGGATTTAATTCAGTTGAACTGTTGTTTTGTTTTAGTCGGAAGCTGAATTACAGGCTCATACAGTCCCACTGTTCATTGGTTAGTGAAGCTTGCCAACTTCAGGAGAGATTTTTGGTTGTCACCACCCTTATATAATCATGTGTCTATATCTTTCATCTCCAGGGTTGTATACAACTGGTGATAGGGTGGATTGTGTCTATAACTTTCATCTCCATGGTTGTATACAACTGGTGATAGGGTAGGGTGGATTTTAACAACGCTAGAGCCAAGGAGTCCATGGTTTGAGGGTGGGCACAATTTTGGGTCAATTTGGTCTAATCGTCCAACTCGGTCATAGTGAGTTGGGTTGTACTAAAAATAAGCGGGTCTTGAATTCAAAAAATCATAAATCGCTATGTACGGGGTTAGAACCACAGGTTGAAACTAAAATTTAAAAATAAGCTTAATTTTGAGTTAACCCGACCGAACTACCTAATCCAATCACAAGAAGTTTGGATTGAGTTGAGTTAGCCTAATAATAAGCTGGTCTTGAATCTAAGAAATCATAAATAGCTATATATCGGATTGAGTTACGGATTGAGACTAAAACCGACCCAACTCAACCCATGCCCACCCTTATGGTTAGGAAAGATTTTTTAGTGTCGGTCGTATATAACCATGCCCAAAAGTCCATGATTGACTCCATAGTCCATAGTAACAAAGCACCTTGAATACATTCAAGAGTGTGCCATGAGCAGTCAAAAAAAGAAATAACCACTAGCAACAAGCAGAACTAAGCTGCCAAAGTATTACACCAGAACAAAAATCTTTAATTATGAAACTCCACAAGCAAACAACATAAAGGTGGTTTTGTGCTTTCATTCAGAGTGCCTTAGAACACCATGTTGATGTGGGTTGATGAAATTAAGTTCTATGACTGGAGGTTCCCATTTCAGCAGTATCCAAAACCAAGTAAGCTTCTGCAGGGTCATTATCCAAACTCTGCTCCATTATCTTGTCATCGTCAGCAAGAACATAGAAATCTTCCACAGACGAATTTTCTGAATTTCCATGCGAGATCAGGTGGCCTTCAGTTTCGTGATAAGTTTCCCTCTGAGCTTCAAACCCACCAAGTTGGTCTTCAAGACTAAGCTGCATGCTGGTTTCCTTAGTTATGTCATATGCAGGGAATTGATCTTTCTGAGGTATTTTTGACACCATAGTTCCTAAACCAGCTACAACATTTCGAAATACGCCTGCAGAGTCTACTGCAACACTTCCAAGAAACTGATCAGCAAGCTTTTTACATGCATTATCTAGTGCATAATCCATAAATCTTCGTTCGGCATCCTGGCGCAATTTTAATCGCTTCTCAGCCTGCAAAATTATGGTGTATTGAGGATAAGTTTCATCAGGTACTTTACCCCTTTGTGTTTTTCTTGCAACATGCCACCAAAAAACTAAAGAATAGAGAACAAGGTTCATATTTATCAGCTTAAGTTCCCAAATCAATTCCAAACTTGAAAACTTGCCTCAATTTGCAGACTAAGTTTTTCTTCAACTTCCGTCTGGTTTAGAGCTTTCTTTATTAGTTTAGAAGAATGCCTATGTATGGAGACACATCCCACACAAATAAAAATTCACAGCCTTTAGCAGATAATGCACTTGAAAATGGAATTGTAATTCTGATGAAAGACGTGTTTAGTGGAGATAAAAGGAGCAGAGCAAATCATACTTTTTCTGGGATCGCAACGAGCACAAGGAAGTGGTACTAACGCTTCTGCCTTCCAAGTCCTGTGAAACTGAGATCTCTTTCGTTTAGTGGTACTGAAAATCTAAGTCAGCTCAAAAACATGATATTTTATTCACAACTCACAAGTTAGTTTTTCATCATTACAGCAGGTGTTTAACTACTCTCTCTCCCCCCTCTTTTATTTTTGGGTTTTACTTTCCTGCTCAATTTTTTCTTCAGTTATTTACAAAAGAACTCGTTTAGAGGTATGTTTTTACATTTGCTAGTTTTGATTAAGAACTTACAAGTTTCCGGAACCTCCTTCCACTCCTTCACCGAGTACTTTCCAAGTCTGTATTTCTGCAATATGATTACACATCAATGATCAAACACTTAACAACAAGAATTTCTTCTTAAATAACATCAATTAGTGAATGGATCAAACAGACCTGGAGGTGGCTCTTCAAGTGGTAAAGAGTTATTCCCTTGACACCCATTTTCTGCAGAAGCTTTTTCGGAGTTGCCTCTGCAAATGTAATATGTCACATGTTCAGATGACTGAAAACAAGATACTATATATGTGTATGCATAGGTATATATATATACAACAAAGCCAAGGGACATGGGTTGCTTACTGTGGGGGCCACCAAGCTGATTGATAGCATCAACAAAGCAGGCATGAAGGTGAGGAGTCCATCGAAGGCGAGGTTTGAAGTTCGAACTCAGAACCGAAGGTGTTTGAAGATCATGAGAAAGGTCCTCTTCTTCTTCTTCCTCCTCCTCGTCCTCCTCTTCACCCTCAACAACAACACTGTCATCACTCTGTGTGACAGTGGGAGTTGGGGGTCCTTGAAAATCTTGCTCATCATCACCAAAATAATCAAAACCATAACCAACCATCCTTTCTTTTTCTTCTTCTTCTTCCTGAGGCTGAAGAGCAGCAGCCTGCAGAAGCTGACTATTATATGTGTGATTTGGAACACCACTTCCTCCTCCTCCTCCTTTATGAAACATCTACCTACAAACCCAGATAGAATAAAAACAGATAAGAAAACTTACAAACACAAACCCCCAACAACCAGATAAAGCCCCAAAAACACAAACTGATGAGGCTGGACTGGTTTGAAATTTGAACAGCTAGCTCTTTCTCTGTTATTTCCTTCCACTCAACAACCAGGTGAAAAAACCGATGTTTAGGGCCTTGCAACACAGAATTGGAGGTCTACACAGATGATCATGATTTACATGAGAAGCAGCACAGCAGAGGCCAATGCCAGCAGGGCTTGCCAGAGATGAGCATAGCAGAGAGGCCTTTGATTTCTACTGCATGAGAGGAGAAACGTGGATGCCTCTACTTACTTAGTTTCCTGTAATTAATTGTCTTCACCTTCTTCTTTGCTCCTCCCAAGAATTTAATGCCAAACTGCTCTCTGGTTTTCAGGCATGGCTTGCTTTTCAGCTCTCTGTTTGTTATGCTCATTTAGTGTTGGTTGGTGCACAGCAGTTATTATGATGCATTTAATGTTTTTATTTTCTTTCTTTCCTGACAACCTCTTTCATTGAGAAGAATTTACATAATTTTCTAGGATACAAGATAAGAGCAACTACAATGGTGGGATGTAAAAGGGGTGTATATAATTTACACCCTGCAATGGTGGGATGTATAAGGGTGTATATATTTCAGAGGTGTAGGAGGATGTAAACGTGGCTTTACACTCCTGAATTTACCCGTAATCATTGGAGTTGCTCCATGTGCTATATCTTCAACCCAAATTCCAAACTAATAATAAAAATTCCAATTAGAAGAACATGCAAAAAGTGAGCAATATGGTTGCAAATCTCTTGTGGAACAGGCAAAGGGTTGAAAAAGCTCCCATTGCAAATCTCATGTTCTTTCTGGATCCATGTGGGCATAGATAGAGTGAAGGTAAAGAGTCCTGTCTTCAAGTTCAGGTCAATGTGATGGTGATATTATTAAAATAAAATAAAATAAAGTAAAATAGTTTTGATTATTTAATTTTGAGGAGCCTTCTCCATTGTGTGGTATTGTATAACGGTACACCTACATAATGAATACAGCAAATTACAGCTCTCCCCAAAAAGCTTCCATCACTCCTTATCCTTAAAGAAGAGTGCAAATAACAATCATATTTTAACTTGTGTTTATTTGCATTTCCCCCACTCATTTTCTCTTATTCTCCCAATAAAAAAAACAAATCTTTAAGTTGTTTATTTCTTGAACTAAAATCTGGCAAAATGTAAAGGTTCATTTTCTCTTAAAAAATAATATTTAGAGAGGAATTATTATTTCTTCAACTAAAATCTAGAAATTCGAAAATAATCGCCAGATTATTTAAATGAGCTTAAATGAATTATATTTTGTGTTCTTATTATGTTTTTAAATTGTTGGATTGTGACATGAGGAAAAGTCCCCCGTCTATTTTTCCTAGAAAAAATAAAAGAAGAAAAAGGTCCCTTTTCTATGTTTGAAAAACATTTAAAAAGTCTAACTAGCCGTTGGCAGCCGAAATCCCCACATCTGCACCACCGACCTACGAGCTCTTTCTCTCTCTTCTTCTTCTTCCACCATCTCAGCTCCCTCAACCTTCCTTCTTCAACAAAGTCTCTCTCTCTCTCTCTCTCTCTCTCTCTCTCTCTCTCTCTCTCTCTCTCTCTCTCTCTCTCTCATTCGCCCAGAACCCTGCAAAATGTTCACCGAAGGCCTCGACGAAAATGCAATCAAGTGGATCAAACAGGTACCCAAATCCCAAAAGCCTTAACTTTTCAAAAACCATATACATAAATCATCTTTGCGAATCTAAAAACGCATGTTGAATCTGCGTGTTCATGTGTATTTAAGATCTTTATGGATTTCAATTGAATACCTGCAGGGATCAGAGGCTGAGCTACTTGAACAACAACAGCAACAACAACAAACACCACAAGCTATTCGATCTCCTCTCTCAGAGAAACTCACTTCGGAACCGTACCCAAAATCACCTCTGCGCTTCAGCTCCAACATTGGAAGCCATGTTCTGCCTCCACTCAAGTTCCACGCTGGCCTCCTCGCACCTCATAGCTTGGTAGCTTCTTGTCTAAGCAGCGACACTGATAATGAATATGATGATAACGAGAGTGTAGCTTCAGTTTCTGATGATGGTTCAGCTGCCAATTACTTCGATGAAGAGACAAAACCGATGGAGCAGTACTATGAAGAAGAAGAGATGTTTGGTTACAAGAACAAGTCTAGCACAGGGTTGAATAGAGGGTTGTTGAAAGAGGGTCTGAGGATTGAATTGCCTGGAAATTGCAGGAGATTTACGGATGGTGAGGTGGATTTCAAGAATAGATGTGCCCCGAAAACTTTGACACCATGTGCCGGAAATCAGCTTCTGAAAAGGGCTCAACTTCGTAATTTCAATGTAGGCCTTGATATGTTGGTCTTTTTAGTTATAACTCAGAGTTATTTTTTTTGTAGTGGGTAAGACCGTAAGTGTTTGTTTGTGATTTTGAATCTTGGTTGGTGATTGTTTGGCAGTGTACTACCCCAAGTGGTGATGAATGTAGTATGCTCAGAGATTCAGCAGACTTGGGAACTCCAAGTGCGCCTCCCATTTTTGAAATTGCAAGGGACGAGAAGGGCTTTGAGGTTGAGAGTCAAGGGCAAGAAGCTTGTCAAGGGTTGACAGAGAGCAATGGAGCTGAAAATTGGACTTGCCCATCAAGGGGATCAATGGGTTTTGATGGGAGTGTAGACGCTTTAGTAGATTTGGATACTAGTTCTTTCAAAGCTTCTGAACTTGGTGACAGGTATTGCAAAAAGACTGGTTGCTCCTTGTTTTAGTATTTTTTTGTGAACTGTGACTTTCACTTGATTTCTTTTGTTTCTTTCTTGTGTTTTTTATAATTCGCATCATTTAACATTGTCTTCTGCAGAGCCAACAAAAGCATAGATGGAGAGACAGAAACAAGAATCCCTTCTTTGCAAGCCAGCCAATTAGACCATTCAGCTTATTATAATACCAGGTGCATCCAATGTTGAATTTCATATAAAGTCAGATACTTGTTTACTGCTACTTTGGTTTTAGTGGAGTTTTTTTGCTTTATCAGTAAGAACTTAACTGTGTTTGCACTTCTACATTGAACAAGGAAAGAGTTGCCTTTCCAAAAATTTGATTATGATTTCAAATGTATTATATATATTCGTACCGAGTAAAACCCAGTTAGATCCAAAAGATTCTGCACATATATTAGTTTTGTCATTCTGAAATTTGAAAAACTATCTTTTTTTCATTCTTTTTATGGCATCTCAATTCATCATTGCAGTGGCCAATATGCCTGGCAAACCTTGATCGCACACGAGGCATGCATACGCTTATGCCTACAAGCATGGGCAAGAGGCTGCCCTGAGGCACCCGAATTTCTACGAGATGAGTGCCTGGCTCTTCGGAATGCCTTTGGGTTAGCTACCTTTTCCTAATGCTAGATACTTTATTTTTGAAGTGCCATGGCTAGTTCTCGGGCTTTGTATGGGAATTTCAGATTTAAACTCTGATTATACAGGCTAAACACATTTTTGTTGCAACCCCGGGGTGTGCAACCAGTAGAAGCAAAGACGAGTAGGAATGCAGACCAAATTTTTCCTCCGAAGGCAAAGAAGGTGGTTGGAAAGATAAGAGTTGAAGGTGCGATCTTCTAAATGAATTGACTTTATAAATGAGATATTGACGAATGGGCTCGAAGTTACTTTCGGTTTAGGAAATTAACTGGATTTGAACTTCAAAACGCTCTTTTACCAAATTCAATTAATTGCTTTATATACAACTGTTTTCGGAGGCCAAAAAGTATGAAATGCTATCTTAACTATTTCTTAAAAGCAATAGATGGTTTCTATGCTAGCATTATTTAATCTTATCTTAGGATGTTAGGTTTATTTTGGACATTAAATTTTATAATTTAATGTGGTTTTTCAATGATGGCAGTGAGAAAACTTCGAGTAATACCAAGAAGGAAATGCTATCTTAACTATTTCTTAAAAGCAATAGATGGTTTCTATGCTAGCATTATTTAATCTTATCTTAGGATGTTAGGTTTATTTTGGACATTAAATTTTATAATTTAATGTGGTTTTTTCAATGATGGCAGTGAGAAAACTTCGAGTAATACCAAGAAGGAAACTGAAGAGCACATATTCACAGAGAGGTGCAATGTACATACAAGCAGGGGCAGAATACGTCCGACATGTTTCATCACTAGTAAAAACTGGCATAAGTTCTTTAAAGTCGTCGACATTATCAGTTACCACAGAAGGTTTGTACTGTACAAAAACTCTGGTGTTGTTCTTAAATCAAATTTTCTCTGAATACTTAATATGAAGGCACCATCTACTCTCTCTCTCTATATATATATATTACAAGCCTAGAGCTTTTTTGTTATTGATTAAGATGAGCATGAGAATATATCTATGTAGCATCCCTTGGTGGATCTTGCGTTATGTCCTGTGATACGAATCCTGTGTTTCAATGGATGGATGATTGATAGTTATCTTTTAGTGTGTGCAGAGACACTTTCCTGCATATTCCAACTTAGTAGTGCCACCGAAGACACTGAAGTAGAGTCAAGTTCAGCAATTTGCCTGCGCCCCGGAAGTGGTGATTACCATGTGTTGTAAGTTTCTATTTGACTAAAATGGAAAGTACTCTGTTTCTAGGCTTTAGTTTTTTGATCTCATGTTGTAAGTTATATTTTGATCCTTCTTTTTAATGGATATGCTGGTAATTTGCGTTAGTACTGTCTGTGGCATAATGTACCATACCAAAATGTATGTCAGCCCCTTCAAGGGACATTGGTTACAGTTTGAGAATTATGTTATGTTAAAAGTGGAGAAGATCTTACACATTCCATGTAATTTCAGTTTCCCAGAGAGTCAAGTGGATGCTCTGATGGTGGAAGTTCAAGACACGAAAAAATCAGTCCAAGGTCGAACCACAATTCCTATTTCATCATTGACTGACACCACAGTATGCATCCTTCCCTATCATCCAATGTCAGATTTCCTAAAGGTGAAACAGTACCTTTTTACCATCCACATGTTATTTGATGTGATTTTTGTGACTATGCAGAATGATAAAGTTCGGTGGTGGCCTTTATACCATGATGATCAAGAATGCATTGGGAAGATTCAGCTCAATATTGGTAGTACGATCACAAATGACGAAGCTAATCATATAAAGGTTTCATTTCTTCCAACTCAACCGATACCCATTATAAGCAAATCTTGTCACATATTTTCTTTAGGTAGGTAGATTGGTGTATACTTACCCAGGTTCTCCTCTATACTCTTTCACATATTATAGAGTGGACCAGTTGCAGAGACTCTAGCCTATGATTTGTTGCTGGAGGCTGCTATGCGGGCACAAAACTTTCATTCCCGGAACTTATGGTTAAGTGGACCTTGGAAGTGGTTGTTGACCGAATTTGCAGACTACTATGAAGTTTCCAAGTCATACACAAAGTTGAGGTACTTAGCAAATGAACATTTTGCCAAATTTAGTAACTAGAATTATTATGAAAAAATTTGTGATGGCTTGGCATCATATTCACTTCCCTTCGGTTTCTTTGTAGATATCTTTCACATGTCATGAATGTGGCAACTCCGACAAAGGATTGCTTGGAGCTTGTGAATGAATTACTTGTACCTATACTAAAGGCCAGGAGTGAAAAATGTTTGACAAGGCAGGAGGTATGGCTCTGCAAAAGAGCAAGATTACATGATACTACAACAGTTCTTGAACCAATTCTTTGTTTCTATCACTAGATTTAAAAGCTTTTTTTATTTTTTTATTTTGTGGTTATTTCCCTGTGGATCATAACTTCCTTTTCTTTTGTTGGCTTTGATCTTTCTTTCTTGCAGAAAAGTATACTGTTAGATTGTGAAACACAAATTGAAAGTCTTTTAGCAAATGTTTTTGAAAACTACAAATCATTAGATGAAGGCTCTACTACAGGGTTCGCAGCCTTGTTTGGTCCAACTCCAGAGTCTGCAGCACCAGCTCTAGCTCCTGCTGTACAGGTCTACATTCTCCTTCATGATATCCTCACGCTAGATGCCCAAACTATGCTGCGCAACTATTTGCAGGTACATGAAAAATGTCAATTTAAAACTTGGAGGCAGGCTTCTTAGGCTTGTTTGTTTTTCACTTTGTTTTGATTGAGTATTTACTCAAACCAAATGCGTTTCTTAACAGACAGCGGCAAAAAAGAGGTACTGGAAACACACGCTGGAGACTGATGAGTTTGTGTCAACAAACTCTGAAGGTTTCCTTATGGACTCCATATCCATCTCAACAGCATATTTGAAAATGAAAAATTTGTGTATAAATATGCAAAGGGAAATTCAGGCAGACATCAAGATCCACAATCAGCATGTACTCCCCAGGTACAGACCTTTCTTTTTCGTTCCTAATGCTGCTGACTCATGTACAATATTATAGTTGGATCCAACATCATAAAGTTTTTGAGTGTGAACTTTCTAATTTTGATTATTTCATATGTATACTGACAAATGTTACCTATTTCCAGTTCAATTGACCTCTTGAATATAGCTGCTGCCATTTACAGCACTGAGTTGTGCAACAGGATTCGAGCTTTCCTTGCTGCCTTGCCTCCATCTGGTCCACAGCCACATGTAAATGAGCTTTTAATTGCAATTGCTGAATTTGAAAGGAACCTTGAATCATGGAATATCAGGTCAGTGAAAGAAATTTGGACCAAAATCCCTAGCATTAAATAAAATTTTGTGATTTGATTTTCTAGAATGAAATGGTGCCCTGAGAAAGTCGCAATAAATGGTAGCAACAAAGTTTCTGTTATTTTGTATAGTTCTGATTTCACGTTTTATTTACTTCAGTCCAGTGCAGGGTGGCGTAGACTCAAAGAATCTGTTTCACAATTATATAATGGTCTGGGTACAGGATATGCAACTTAACTTACTTGAACTTTGCAAGGCAGAAAAGGTATACCCTCTCTTAAAGAGGTTTTTGTGTATCCCCTCTCCTCTCTCCCTCAGTTGAGGAATTGTGTTTAACCAAGTAGCTCTAAATAATAATGCAGGTGCCATGGTCTGGGGTGTCAACAAATCATTCCACCTCACCATTTGCTGAGGAAATGTATGAGAACATTAGAGAGACCCTTATACAATATGAAGTGGTACTCAATCGATGGCCTCAATACTCATTGATTTTGGAACAGGTGAGTTCTCATCTCATTTCATGCCTATAGTTTTTGTCAAAGAGCTACCCTATACATTCATCTAAGCTATCTTATTGGTTCTGTGCAGGCTGTTGCCAATGTCGAAAGAGCAATCATAAAAGCACTGGAGAAGCAATATAATGATATCCTGACTCCATTGAAAGATGGTATCCAAAAGAGGCTCAATATGCAGGTCCAGAAGCTGACAAGACGACAATCAATGGCAATCTACGCTGTTCCTAATCAAGTGAGTAACCCACTTACAAATATTTCCTATGCGACTTAAACATGGTATCAGATTTATCCACTGGGCATCTGATACTGGAATGTAATCTAATCTAATCTAATCTAATCTGTCACTCATTCACACACAGACAAAATTATGTGTCACAATTCTATATATTAATATGTTTCTATATCTTTCCCAGCTCGGAATTTTTTAAACACCCTGAAGAGAATTCTTGATGTCCTTCATAGTAAAGTAGAAGACATCTTAAAGCCTTGGGCATCATATCTTCCTGACATGGGAGATAACAAGAAGTCGCTGTTCGGGGAGCAGATGAATGGAATCACTGTCCTCTTGAGGACAAAATACAAAAATTACCTGCAGGCAACAGTAGGGAAGCTCATTAGCAATGTACGGCTGCTCACAATTTAATATATCGTTGTCATTTGCAATGTAAAGCTCATTAACAGTTCTCATAAATGATTATTTCAGGTGCAAGCTAACCGTAACACAAGGCTCAAAAGGATTCTAGAGGAAACAAAGGAAGAAGATGGAGAGGCTGAGGTCCGTGAAAGAATGCATGCACTGAGTTCACAGCTTGTAGACTCCATCTCCAACTTGCATGAGGTTTTTACAAGTAAAATATTTATTGCAATTTGTCGTGGATTCTGGGATAGAATGGGACAGGTAAATAGAGAGAACTGTATTTCACACAACCATTACTTTTTAAATCTTCTTAATTCTGATGCATAACAATTCTTTTGTACTAGATCGTTTTGAAATTCCTTGAAGGCAGGAAGGAAAACCGAGTCTGGTATAACGGATCCTATTATGCTCTTGGGGTAAGTAGCTTCAGATTGAGGGCTGCCTCAATCCAAATATCCAACCTTGTAACCATATTTGAACATCGATGAAATAATTAGGTGCTTAAGGCCAGATGCATTGTTTGAGGTTGTCTCCGGTGGATGCTGCCTACTGCATGCTTCTAACTTCACTATGTTTTGTCTGTAGATATTGGACGATACCTTTGCTTCCCAAATGCAGCGATTACAAGGCAATGCTCTGCAAGAGAAAGATCTTGAGCCCCCTCGTTCAGTGATCGAAGCCCGATCAATTCTTTGCAGGGATACAGAAAATGCTACAGATGCATCTACCTACTTCTATGTTTAGCAGGATGCTTGAGCTAGTGCCAGATTTCCCATGTTCATCTTGGAGTTCATCAGTATTGTCAATATTTGCAGCACATATGTATAGTGGACATGTTCTATAATATTCATTGATTCTTATTCATTCTGTAATATAACTTGGTATTAATTTTCTCCATATCAATAAAGCAAAATAATTTCCTTCTGCCTTGTTTTTCATTTTTCTTCAATTACCACTGGTCTTTTGAGATTACAACTATGCTAAAGGCAGGGAAAAAGCATTACGCTGGACTTGGGTGCCACTACTTAATCTTAGCAGAGTCCTTTGCTTATTATGTACAATATACGACATTATCTTAATCTCAGGGTGATATTAACATAAAAGAACGAAGCAAAAGAGACGCTCCAGTTCAGTTTAACTATCAAATCTAGCTGATCCAAACTTCTTCAACTAAGTCCAAATAGAACGTAAATAAGTTAGCATTTCCATTGGACAACACAACCAATAGACGTTCAATTACTTGAACACCAACAAGAAAAAAAGAAACAGAAAAGAGTATTTACATCTAATTCTGAGTTTGCTAGGGAAAGCAAGCAAAATTAATGTGCAACTGCACTCTGTTACAGATGTTGCATGTCGAATTTCCTTGTATTAGCACAAGTAGTTGTCCCATGGAAGATTATCAAAATTTTATTAGCTACTCAACTCACACAATAGATGAGACCAACACACTCTGGTCAACTTCCTTTCCCTCCTTGGATTTGCTGAAGAAGAGCTGCAGCCAACTGTAATGTTGCTTGCATGCGTTGTTTCTGGGGATCGGTTTCCACTGCTTCATTTGAGCTAATACTTTGCAGCTGTTGATTTCCCTGAACCCCTGCCTGAAGCTCTCTTTGGCCCATGTGAGGCATTGTCGACACAGTTGATACCTGCTGTTGCAGCTGCTGCAACTCTTGAACTTGACCAAACTGAGATGTTGATGGTTCAGAACTCACCTGATTATTCTGCAGACCAAATCTCTGGGATGTCCTTGGAAGGTTGTCAGACTCATTCATTGTGTTTCTCTGCCTAAAATCTTCTCTGGTATATGGATTTGGAGTGCTCCCAGGCTGCCTCTGCTGCCCAAGAAGAGATGATGCCAGTTGTGCAAGTTGGTCTGGTTGCAGGGCTGCCAACGAAGGTGACGATTGGGTTTCATGGAGTGATGAATTGCTGTTTCGAATATGAGAAACTCCACCTGCAGCGCTTGACTCTTGCACTGCCCTTTGCATGATCCTATGATCCTGATGAATAGGATCAACGGCAACACCGGACATTTGGGTTGGTCTATTTCGACTACCAGAAACTGAGTTCTGCAGGTGGTGAGAAGACCAATTTGGCCCCAATGTAGGGCTTCCTTTATGTAGTGGATAATCGTGCCTGTTTTCATTGTAAGACTCAGACCCATTGCCAACACCATGAGCTGAACCTGAATATGACGCTGGTGAAGCTGATGTAATTAAATTCCCCAAGAAAGAGAGATTGATACCTCCTGGTTTACTTGAATCAGGTAAAGATGTAAATGGATGAATAGATTCTGAAGGTGTTGATGGATTTGTATATGATGTGTCCCCAGGAAACGACAATAATCTCCTATCTTTCCTTTCATGTTGTTGGTGATGTGATCCAAAATTGGAACTAGGATGCTCTAACCTCAAAACAACACCAGAGATGCTGAGTTTCCCTGGAACCTTCAGCACTTTCTCTGAGAAGTCTGATGGGGGTACAAGAAACAAGGTATTCTTGTCATCTAACTTAGCAACGGCTGCACGCTGCTTCTCCCCAAGATAATGCATAAATTCATTGTAGTATCCAATATCAGCATCACTTTCAGGGACAAAGAACACAACCCAAGCGCTTGCTGCTTGATAGTAATGCTTCGAGAGCATGTCTAGACCAGTCCTTGCAGTACAATCCAAAAATTCAGGCCTGCAGCATAGCATTGGTGCTAATAACGATTTTAGATCCAACAAACACCATCACGTGTTACGAAACATTTGAAAATTTTATTTTGTTTCAGAGCAGTTGAAAATAGTCCATCTATGTTGCACATTGTAGTTTATGAATATCAAGAAAAGTATAATCATGAAGTTAATTTACAGAGGGACCAAACTGCTCAATAAAATTATGAAAAGGGATCAAAGTATAGTATGTTTTTCTATTAATGTTGCTGCAGAAGGCAGAAGGTGTGATTCAGAAATTCAATAAAATTGGGTCACCTAAGGATAAACCTTTTCTATGTGGAGGGGGGAGGGGGGAGGGTGCGACCTTTGCAGTCGGATTATTGATACAAGAACCAAAATATCATGCAACCACACTTCTGTGAACTCTCAAATTCATTGAAAATAAATTGGAATTCTCCCATTCCTAACACACCTAAATACACTGCAACTCAAAAGTTTGCTAAGAATTAAAAAAAATATATGAAAATACTAATGCATATTTTTGGGTTTAATAAAACTGGCATGTAACTAATAGACAAGGCAACAAGCAAGAAGTGATATCAATCAGCTGTTGTTAAAGATGGACAACAGGTACTAGGTAAATATAGACTTTTTCACGTTCTTGATTCTGTTTACTCTAATCATGGAAGTAACCGGAAAATTTCATTTCAGGGAAAAAAACATTTACTACTTACAAAATCATGTCAAGAACTTTTCCCACAGGAAAGCAGCGAGCACGACAGACAGGAGTTCCTCCCTTTGCTATAGTCCCTTCCCATTTCCACACATTGAAAGAAGACTGGTCTGGTTCAGGAGTAAATCTTCTCCTATCAACAGGATTTGCTAGCTGAGAACCTGAGTTCACCTGAAGATTATCATAAGATTCTTTCCAGCGGTCGCCCCTTTGTCCTGGAGGTAGAGCAAAATTCATTGGTCGCTCCGGGATCTGTTTGTAACCAAAAGGCCCAGCCTCAAAGTTTCTTTTAGAACTGTCAGATTGGGGAAAATCAGAGTATGATCTAGGAAAACCATGTCTTTCTTGTTCGAAGTCAGATAGGGCATACTCTGGAAGCTCTCTGTCAGGAAGAAAAGACTCTGTCTTCAATTTCTTGGCCCCATGATGGAAATGAATATCTTCTGGCAAGTCCCATGGTTCTTCATACGGTTGACTTGTCTGAGGAAATCTCTGAGAATAATTGTGTAAATGAGCATATTTCTCTCTTTTAGGACTACCCCGATGATCATACATATCTTCCGATAGTCCTAGTTCAGACCCCATTTCCCCAAACCTCCTCTGGTCAAACGTATTGTTTTCACCTGTCCATAAATTCCCTTTCTTATTTAAACTATAGGGATCAGAATCACCAGCATCCAAATCTGGGAAATACTGAGGAGATCTGATGCTAGGATTCCCTGTTAAGCTCCCAAACTTGCTCTCCTCTCGAAAATTCTCAGGAGATCCTGAGCGGTCATTCCCCTTAAAATGTGGCGATGGAGGGGCATTCATTAAATTCCTTCCACTGTTTGATGAACCTGTTTCACTCTTTGCAAAGCAAATATGTACACGGGGATTTCCAAATAATTTTCCCTGAAGAGCATCTTTCGCTCTGCATGCTGACATTACACTCCTAAATCGAACAAAAGCATAACTACGACCAGGGAATGCCGTGATCTTCTCAATCTCACCAAATGGTGAGAAAGCCTTCTTTAATATCAGTTCATCCACCTTCAATAAAGCTGGAAACCCTATCCATAAAACTGCACTAGGCTCTGCATTCTTATCATTCATATTGGATTTTTCCTGAGAAAATTGCTCAGGACTAGCCTGACGTGCTCTAGACTCCCTTTGCAAGAAAGGAGATCCTCTTAGAGCTGAACGTTGTTCATCTCGACGTTGGGAGTAATCTTCGTCACGCGATGGTGCTGATGATTTATCCTGTGATTAAAGATCTCATCAAAGTAAGCACAGAACGAACTTATGTCTGAACGAATATAGAAAGATCGATTCTAACTTTGTATCACTAATCCCATCCTGTTGGTCATATGTAGGTGCTAGTTGATATTGAAAGAAAATTCAAGTTTCATACCAACTCTCCAACTCTCATATAGATTACTCTAAGCAACAACAGAGGTATCCTGCACATCCTATTCAACCACCTCATGCATCACATGTCCTTCCATAACCCATTTACAGTGACATCTAATCCGACTTAACATAGTAATTCTGTTATTTAATTCTTTTTCTTTTTAAATGAAGCTATTAAACTACTATTACTTCAAGCGTCCTTACGGAATTTGCACTCCATATATTATGTTTTACTTCTATCTCTGCCTTTATATATATAGATATATGCAAATAATTAAAGAGCCTCATTCTGCAAATCATTTGGAAGGTTGACACACATGCACACCAAAACAAGTTCAAACAAAGGTTAATGGATCACTCACTAAAAGATCCACTAGAGCATTAGAAAACAGAGAAAATGCTGCTTTGCACTCCAAGAATGTAGCTTTCTAAGGTAAGTGTCAATGTGTCTCATTATTCAAATCAGAGTTGCAAATATATATCTTAGCACAAGAATTCTATTAGTAAATATCACATCCTGGGGGTTACACGTCACCTTTTATGACTCGAAACATTATAAACCAAGCAAGCAAGAGTAAGCAAATACTTACTCAATAATTGTTTCCAAAGGAGCACAATCCTTAAGATGGAAAAAAAGAATCCAACCGAAACACTTAAACTCCTTACCATAATCATTAGTAAACTAGTGATTCTAAAGAAGATGATAGACCTGTTTCCGGTAATATCAAATTAGATTGAAACCGAATCAAGAGATCCAGCTCATCGTTTTAGAAATGGTTGCTAGAAAGAGTAAGCAAATAATTGGTCACCAATTGTTCCCAATGGAGCACAATCCTTAAAATAGAAAGAAAAAAAAAATTGCAAACCCTTCCATGATTATCATGTTAAATTGTCAAAACAAGATGACAGACCCTTTCCGACTAATATCAAAATTAGCTTCTAATATTTGAAACCAAAGCAAGAGATCCAAATCATGCTTCGAAAAATGGTCCACAAATTGGCCGACTGCAACTTGACCCATAATGAGCACATACTTATTCTTACCATGCATATAGTAGGAAACCACATCTTCAGTATTACAAATGGCTAACATATCACAAAGGATGAAGCCACAAACATAACTTTTGATTTGTAAATTTTATTCCATGATCAAGTGCGCCATCTTTCTCATATGGTACACAGGAATTAAAGTATTTCAGCATTAAGACATGCAGGAATTTAACAGTGTTGACCTGGATTTTTTTAGTGAAGAATAATAGAAAAGCCAAAAAGAGCTCCACAGTACATGGGCCTCCCAAGGCAAAGATTGTAAACACAGGAAAACACCTCAGCACATTCTTTTAACTGAAGGAGATAAGCAATGTGCTCAGCTGTTCCAACTTTAAATGAGATTTCTAACTGCTCCAGATGTACTGCTGTGCTAAATGGAACACACCTTATTTTCAACTCACATGAAACCTCTTAGATAAACTCTTTGAACATGAAAGAATACTTGCTCTAATGCTAGCCTGAAATTTCCATTCAAACCATTATCATGACGCAAACAAAAGAAGAAGATAATAGGGATACAGTTTCTAAAGCATGAAACATCCAGTTGCATTATTATAGTGGATTGGATTTTCATGACAGATTTATTTTTTGAATATTGAGAAAGGAAAAAAGAGTGCAAACAATGTAGATTGCAAAAATTCTAATATTAATAATGATTGGGATGCATCATCCACAAGATCTGACTATTTGCATATTTTAACAGATTGAATGTTGGAAGTTTGAGTTACATTAAGATTTCTGGTCGTTCATATGCAATTTGCAGTAACGATTTTTTTCTGCATTTGGATATAACATACAGATCACACTTAAAAAGAAAGTGAAACATAATATGTAACTGTGAGCCTTGTGCCATCTCATGGTTTTTTTTTCTTCTTTCTAATGTAAATTATTATGCATATGAATCATTCGGTGGTTGAGCAGCTGCAGAATTTGAATAGCCAACACATGCAAGACATTGTGCTTATTCAAAGAAGATTTCTTCCTCATATGATCTGAGCTACAGCATGCCAGTAGGATGTTCTGGCCACTGTATCTTAAATAAACAGATTTTTTTTTGGGGGGGGTGTTGCATTGGACCCCTCCCCTGTCTTGCTGCATGTATTGGGGACTTAATTTGCCTTTATCTTATGAATTCAGTTAAATTGTTATTGGAGATACTGGGCGAGGTTGCATATCTAAATATTTCCTGCTCGCTCTTGCGACAAGAGGCGACTACTTATGCTGAGTTGCTTGCTGTTCATAGGGTTCTAATTTTTGCTGTTTATGGAATCATTTTGATGTGATAAAAGATGTTTAAAATTGGATTTCTAATAGTTAAAAGGTCCCTTGGTAGTGTTAAATATCCACGTCAACAATAGTTATGCCAAAATTGTCTCCTTTTATTATAGTCCAAGATATGGAGATCATGTTGGATTCTTACCTAGTGAGGGCTTCTTTTAATCTGATAAAGGCTTCTGAACCCTTTTCTTTTCTTAAGTGAGAATTTCATATTCTGTTATTCCCATCAAATCAAAATGTTATTTCCTTAATAGAATTATTGATGATCCAATTAAATGATTTTGATGAATTGTCACTCACCTTTTCCTTCTCTGTTTTGTTCCTAGGTTGGGTGGGAGAGGGCTAGGAGAAAGCACCTTAAGAAGGCATATTCAACATCTTTTTTCAATTATTCAGAACTATTCTCCACTAGTTATGGCCACAAATGTTTTAAAAAGTCCATTATAATTTCAAGAAACTCTTTAAGTTGCAAGGTAAAACCTAAGTGCTTTTGATCAAGAGAGGACAAGTAACAGACAACACAGCAAGTAACAAACGGTGAAGTCAAACATGCATATTTTACGTCCAACTGTCTCCATATATCAAATAATGTATGGTGTTCCATGCTCTATCAATGAAAAATTTATTGACATGACTGTCCAATTACTTTCAGTCATAAAAAACAATCCCAAACTTCCAATAAGCACAGTCTACACTATGGAACTCCAAACAGATTAATTCCTGAAACTGGTCACTACATGGGATCTAGTGCTAGCACCCACAATCTAGACAAATTTCTCTATGATGGGAAAAATAACAAGTTCATTAGAGTTTCTCCAACCTGTAATACATAAAAATTTTAGTTTGGAAGAAAACAGTAGCAAAATTTTTCCCTATTACAATTGAAACTCTCGCAGTATGTATAAATGCCACCCCAACTGTGAATTCAGTGTGAGAAAGAATACAGAATGGATAAACTGGGACTAGGAAGAGAGAAATCTATGAAACCTGTTAAGTTCACATAAGTCAATGGATTCACATTGAAACTTAGTAGTTTAACACTCAAACCCTGCCTAATTATGATTTGCAGTGAGAAAACCATCAAATCAAGATCCCACTACCTGACAGATGATTCTGAACCCCAACACAGTTGATAAAGAGTGCATTGTGACTCCAATTAGACAATAAGAATGACAGTAAGAATAGAGACAAGTGAAAAAATGGTGTGCTTTGCCCTTCTTTAGTAAATTACTTATGGGAAGTTCGGAATGGTAATGGAATGTTATCATGCTAGCCAAGAAATAAACATTCCCGCCATTCTATAGATTTTGCAGTTAAACCTCAGCTTGTCCAACTTGTATATGGTTTACTACTATTCTTATGCAATGATAGAAGGGAAATACATTTTCCTCTAGTTGACCACTTCTTAGATAGGCATGCAACCCAGAACACTCTCATTCACTTATTACGTTAAGTCAACAGGTTTTTCATTAAACATTTGGAAAGCAAAGGAAACAAGAAAAGAGAGATTGGATTGCCTCTCCTTGCACGTGTTTCACCTTCAAAGCTAATCTTGAAACCACTGAAAGTATGCGGAAATGCTAGTAGAATGATCATGCTGAAAACCGCGGAATGAGAGGAAAGCACATGTCCCTCTATTCAGTCTTAAAAGTGTTCCCTACTAAAAATATCGGACTAACTTTTTTTTGTTACCATGGACGTTAATCTTTCATGTGAGCCTTGTGATTATGCTGGTTTGTAATATCTTATGGATTAATGAATTTCGTGGAACGTGGCACTGTTATCAATCGTTATGCATCTGTCATAAAGCATTTAATTAGCTAATTTGACATTATAAGTTGGTGAACTATCCAACACATTCTTGCTCAAGCTCAAATATTATGGAAATAGTCAGCTACCATGGTCTTCAATTCAGATAACCAAGTTATAATACACACACATACATTACATAGTGCATATTTACAACAAAGATAGAAAAAAAGCATCTTGAAAAAAAAGTAACTAACCGCCTTGGTAAACTCGATCCTCAGCGGGTTGCCCGCAACAGGAAAACCCTGGAGGGACTCCATGGCGGCAATTGCTTCGTCTTCCCTCTTGAAATTAAGAAAGGCGTAACTCCGGCCGGACTGGAAGGCCACGCTTTCGAGCTCCCCGAACTGAAGAAAGTGCTCAGTGAGGTCGTTCTCCATGATACTATGAGAGAGGTTCCCAACCCAGAGGTGTCTGGACGGCGGAGCTTTGCCATTCTTGGAGTCGAAACGCCGGGGACCGCCGCTGCCCCCGCGATTTTCCTGATGCTCCATCCGAAACCGGTCCCTTCCTCCTCCGCCCCGACCCGTCTGATTATCGAAAACCGAACAAAATTGAGAGGTCCAAATCAAACACAAGCACAGTGAACTGTGAACTTGTACAATGAGTTAAACTGAAATCAATAAATTTTCGTTCGGTTTCTGAGATTGGATTGATTGGCAACACTTACCATAGTGTTTTCAGTGATAAATGCACAGTGATTTCGAACGACCTTTTTTCTCTTTCAACAAAAAAAACAACGCTTTTGGAACAACTATGTGAAGTGTAAATCCAAAGCCTTCTCTTCTTCTCTCTACTTTGAATAGTGAAAATTACAGAGAACGATAGCCTCTCAGTCACTCTTTCACTGCCACTGTCTTCTCAGCCTCTTCAAGTTTACAGCTTCTAGGGTTTGAGAATTGGGATTGAGCAAACCATCTTAACCCCTTTTTTTCTTTTCCTTTTTTGTTTTTGGTGCGTCTGTATAACAGGAGATTAGAAAAGGAATGGGATAAGGTAGAATGTCCTCAACTGCAAAAGGACCAAGTAGCAATTTGCCAAATATTTTCGAGTAAGACAACAGACTTTGGGACCAATTCATGAATTAGGATAAATAGATAATGTCGTTTTTACCCTACTGTATTACAGAAACAGCAAGGGTATTATTGAGATAATACCATCTCTCAATGTCCTTTGGGCTCATGGTTCTCTTCTCCGGTGGTTCACCACCGTCAGTGGGTCAAACAAATGCAAACTCCATTTCAATAATGAAAGCTTGAGCCACTAGAGTGGTTCCTTTAAAAATTGGGCAAACAAAAAATAAAAAATAGAAACTTTTACTTAAGCTTTGTATTGGAGAACATTTTTGCTAAATGGTGGTGAGCATTTTACCACACTAACTCTCGTTGTATGAGTGTGATTTAATCTACCTATTACACGAATCTCAAAAATTCAACTCATCCAACGATCACATTAATATGGTGATAATGCTCGCCACCCTTACCACCACACTAACTACTATTGGATGAGTGATTCAATCTACCTATTACACGAATCTCAAAAATTCAACTCATCCAACGATCACATTAATATGGTGATAATGCTCGCCACCCTTACCACCACACTAACTACTATTGGATGAGTGTGATTCAATCGTACATGTTAATATGGTGGTAATGCTCACCGCTAATTTGGTGAGCAAAAATGTTCTCTTTGTATTGTGCTAACTGCCTAGGCTCCATTGAGATAATGAGATACTGTTTCTAAAGTTCAAAATAGCACAAAGCTTAAACCAAAATTTTGAAGTTCCATAATCTATTATTAGCCTAAAGAAGAGCCTCAAAATCCAATATAAACAACCTTCAGAGCTCTGAAGATGAAGAACAAGTCTAATGTCTGGCAAATAGCCAATATTAATGGATGATTGGCTACTAAGATCCATGTAAACCAACATTGAAAATTTCATATTGATACTGTACATTACATGGTTGAACTATATCTGCGAAAATAATATATTTGCTAAATCTTAGTTTGACTCATACCATTCCTATTTTTTTGAACATCAATTTAAACTATATCCTATAAACAGCTATCTTTTCCCTGCTCCAATGTGGTGTGGGATGGAAACGTATAGCCATCATTAGTATTTCAACTTGGAAATCTATCCAGCATCTTCAGAAGATCCACCTACGAAGTACTCATAATCGTCAAGGTTTCAGGAGCTACCGGCAAAACCACTTCTTCAATACATGACATTGACTTTGAGTATTAGTAGATTCACTTCATTGACTCAGTTACAGCTTTGGTTTCTGGGGCTTATCCCCTGCAGAAATGTGCATGAAGTCATAAGTAAGAAACATACTGGACACAGAGATATTTTGTAGATAAGAAATGAACTCAGTCTGTTCTCCATTATATTGAATGTGCAAGCAGCAAAATAATCCTTCAAAATGGAAGTATTATAAAATAAAGATGCATTCACTGCAAAAATGTATCAAGATATGGCATTTTCACATCGACATAATTGGAGCAAAAGCCTTCATACAAAATGAGACGAAACTTTTAGAACTCTGAATCTTATGGAAATTAGATAAATTATCCACCGGCCACTTGAGGGAAAAGGAGGGGATAACTCACGTATTGCTTTAGGATCTCTATGTACAAAGAAGCTTGCCGCGACAATAATGTAGCAGAGAATGAGCATTAGTCCTTTAAAGTAATTAGAAGTTCCCTCCTGCAAGTTCAAATTAAATCCACGTAAACAAAAAACACAGAAAAAAAATAATCACTGCAAACAAAAGGAGACACCACAAACCCCAAATCAATGTTTTTCCATGTGCGTGTTTGAATGCAGTGTATGTATCAGTATTGGATCTTGCAAATTTATTTAGAACTTATTGATGTTTACCTTTACTATACCAACTTTAAAACACAAGTGTTAACTTTAAGGGCCCGTTTGATAACCATTTCAATTTTAGTTTTTAGTTCTCATTTTTTGTGCTATTCATAGAGGATAAAGCGGGAGAATGGAAGTGAGAATGAGAGTGGAAATGAGATTGAGAGGGAAGATGAGAGGGGAGGATGGGAGGGAGGAGTAACAAAAGTGAAAACAAAAACTAAAAATTGAAATCTATTTGAAATTGTTTTCACTTTTGTTACTCCTCCCTCCCATCCTCCCCTCTCACCCTCTCTCTCAATCTCATCCTCATTCCCATTCTCACTCTCATTTTTCTCTGTACTCTAGAACAAAAAATAACAACTAAAAACTAAAATTGAAATGGTTATCAAACGGGCCCTAAGCTTTCCAAACTTGTCATTCACAACTCAAAGAACATGGAGTAACTCATGGTACTCTCTACAGTTTCCCCTGTAAAAGCAGTCAAGTAACCTTTACCGATAAAAATAGAAAAGATAATTTACTCAAATGACAAACCTGTAGCATGAAGGCTACTACTAAAACAGTTATGAAAAGCGTGGCTGTCTCAAACAGTTGGAAATCTAAGTCCATAGGGCACCCCATCAGCCACCCAACCACCACACAAAATGGAATCTGCAGCAATAGAAACAACAATAGAGGATTTAAAAAAGTAATAACCACAAGATGAAGAAAAAAAGAGCAATAAATTCTTCCAGAACATTTATATTCCAGCTATAATTGTTACGAAACAATAAGCAATATATATTTGAAAACATGAAAAAAAAATTCACAACAGATATAGCTGCATTTACGTACTGCACAGACTCAATCATAGTATCAGGATTAAGAACCACACATGCACAAGTTTTTTTAATGATAAATGTCAGTCTAGATCCATATGATATTTGGAACTCACTCCAAACATAGATATCTGGGTTGATGAGCCTATCGCCACTCCTAAAGTTATATCCTGCATGAGACATTGAGAAAAATTCAACAAGAATATAATGACAAGTCCTGCATGATTGTATTATGGCACCAACTGGACAACCACTTACAAGCTTGTCTTTCATGGCAAACATAACAGCACCTGCATGCTCTGCTGCGTTCCCAACAATTGGCAGCAGAATAACACTAATAAATGCAACTGGAATGTTCATTGCAACAGATGCACCCTGCAAGCATTAATATAATATAATACCATAAGAATAACTTGGAAATATATAGATACTACATAAGAAATTCGTCACTACAAAAACCATAAGAACAGTTATGAAAATTACAAATCATCCAAAATCAGAGTTGTCATACACCTGAAGGGGAGATAAATAATATAAAAACTTAGGATAATAAGATAATTTGCAGAAGGTATTACCTCTATCGCATTAACTAAATATTCTGAGAGGACTGAAATCCATGCAGTTAGAATAGATAGCCATATTATGGATTCCCACTTAGAGATCTCAGGTTCCTCTTCATCATCTGAAATTTCTTCAGCGTGATTCTCTGCCTGGTTTTATGCCAAGTATACACAATCAGATCACATAATGGAGATTCTGCACAAACTGTTTCACAGAGAGAGAGAGAGAGAACATAACAGCCATTTTTTTGTATTTCAGTGCTTACTTTCCTTTTAAGTGAGCATGACAACCAAACTTCAGTTATTTGATTTGTCTTCAGCCAGTAAAATATTCATTTTTACATGATATGATTCATTAAATAATGAGTTAAAACTTGTTCGCAAACAAATCAAACCAGAAAAATCATTGTTCCCCGAAACAATACATATGTAGAACATTTGCATTGAGAAAAAAATGAATTTAAAGAATTTTGAGTGGTTAGGCTTTCTCCATATTCAATTTCATCAGACACCAGTACAGTGAGAGGGTAGGAAATAGTAACATGGTATGAGGTCCTCATTGGAGAAGACCAGAAAGAAAGTATTAAATAAATTATTTTGGTATGAGGTCCTCATTAGTAAATTATTTTGCTACCAACCTGATCAACTGGAACATATAAATTATGCTGGCTCTTCAACTGAAAGAACAGATAGCAAGCATATGCTACAAGCATAATGCAGCTGGTAAATCTTGAAAGGGCTAATTCAGATTTCCCGAAGTGCAACTCTGTGCGAGTAGAGTGCAGTAGAGCTGGAAAGAGCAGACCCATGACCGCCATCAATAGCAATCCAGAGCTCACTGCAGCAGTTGCCTGAGAATATAGGAACTTTGAGCTTCAAGAAAAAAAATACGAATGGTAGAAGACAGACACGGTTCTCTTTTTTATACTAACCATGCATTAGTGATGAAGAAAGAAAACATACCTTGTTGAAAACTTGTTCCCTCTTTGAAAACACAAGTCCACCAGCAAAGAATGCACATCCAAGCACCAGCAACATGTTTGACAGAATTGAGCCTAGTAAAGACTGTTGAACAACACGAATCATGCCACGTCTCAGAGCATAAATTGATATTATCAGTTCTGTTGCATTTCCAAAGGTGGCATTTAAAAGCCCTCCAACTGCAAAATTTAAGACATAATTTGAGTCATGGCATCAAATTTTTAGATCGACGGAATGGCTGCTAAATGTAAAGCTAGTACAATAGCTTCAAATTTCGGTCCTTATTAATGGTCGAAAAGAAAAGAATGATACTTGTATTAGCTACACACGTACCTGTTGGTCCAGTATAGCAAGCCAGCTGCCTGCATCAAAGAAGCCAAGCTGTATTAGGTAATCAATAATGCAAAGTTAGTATGGATGGCCGGCTCACGTGCACGTGGATTAAATCCTAATATGCTCCAACACTATAATAAATGTAGGTTCTCAAATACATCAAGTTAACTAGATATTTATTCAGACATGGCTGTTGGATTCACTTGTGAACATAGATTTTGGGACCTATAATCAGAACCCACATGGCCACTCCCATGCGCTGTTGAGCTCAACAAGAAACTCATAAACATTTATGTTTGCAAATAAAGAAAATACAAAGAGAATGCAAGAAATCTTACTCTGTTGCATATCCTAATCGCTCAGCCAAAGGTATGATGCCCAACAAACTTAAAAGGAAGACCCAACCCTAAAATCCAATAAATGAATCAAATAACCAAGTACACAATCATATGACGATCCGAACAATTTACATGCAGAAACAGATAAAGAAAACTCACACGATGGCCGGAAAATTTATCAACCACGATCGCTAAAGGGCCAAAAGGCATGAGCAAGTTAATTTTGGCAGAGAAAACTACAATCTTGATGCTATCAACCACCGTATTCCTCAAGGTCTGGGGAGAACAGTCTCCTGGACCACCAGAATATAGAGATCTGAGGGGAGCCTCATCCAAGGAATGTTTGTCAGGACCAACTAGGCTCTGGTCCTCATACTCAAACGCTGGTTTGGGCTCTATTGATCCCATCTGTGGAACCAAAATCTTTGTTAATATCAGAGATTATCAATACCAATAGCAAATGCCTTTGATACCATGCACAGCTAAAGATTTAATAACTAACCTCAACATGGGAATCCATTTTTACTGTGGCTGCACCATTGTTGTGGTTGTTGTTATCGTCGTTGTAAAAATGGTTATCAGTATCCATGGGGAAGTAGTACAATTCTATGCCAAGAAATCAACAAGAATTCCATCTCCGAAAGAAAGCATCACTGTTTCATCACATTCTCCACAATCAAACATACATACATATAAGTTTGCACAAATCTGTCAAATCATCATGGCTCATACCTACATACATAAATATACATCCGATCTATGTATAGGTTCTTTACCTGTTCTAAAAAAATCCCATATGAAATTTTGGATAACAGTATCAATTTCACAACCCCAATAAACAAAAAAATAAAAAAAAATAATGGGAAGCAGAGAACTAGTACGAATCTGCCAAAGTATGATGACCTATACATGCATACATACATACATACATACATACAAATACATAATCTTTACCTATTTGTAATAAAACCCATATGAAATTTCATCCAACAACATGAATTTCTCAACCTCAACAATCAAAACAAGAACAAGAACCATGGCAAGTAGAGAAACTAACCTTGTGGCAATGGAATTATATACATATGCATGTAACTCAATTGCAGTTGATGGATGCCATCTTGGGCTAGACCAAATGAACATGCAAATTAGTAACAAAATTGAATTTTGCCTTGTTGTCTCAATAAATCCAAGAATCCTTCCAAACTAAACGAGCAATGGAGGGCAGAACATAAGAAGCAAAGAAGGTAGTTTATTGGGTGTAAATTGATGGTTTTTGATAAAAAGCGGTAAACAACGTTGAAGGCAGTAGTAAACACATCTGTGAACGTGATCCACAGCCATCCAGAGCCCGCCATTCTCGCCCAGCAAATACATCATCTCCATTACTATTTTCAGACATGCAAAGCACATTTCTTTCTTTCTTTCAATTCAATAACTTTCTCTCACAGTCTCACTTTTTTCCGTTCTCATAGCAGAAAAAACGTTGCACGATTCACACCGACCAATCCCTTTCACATTAACCACTTTTCCTTTTATTTTTCTGATGAGATAGGGGCACAAATCCCAAAAAGAAACAACAACTAACTAGTACAGACGAAAACGAGGACCATTTTTCCTTTTATAAATAAACAAAAAAATCATCCAATTTCATATGAAAATCTTTGGGCCGGTCCAGTCTGAGCTATTTGAATTATGTACAGTCCAATATCATATGACCCCCAAAAAAAAAAGTCCAGCTTCGGCTACTAATCCGATACAGCTATACGACGTCGTATCACTCTCGTGCCTAGTACGAGAACCGAAAGGACCTCGACGGTGAACGTAGTTGCAGAGAGTCAGAGAACTACAAATGAAAAGCAAGAGACGGACGGTTAAGCCTCGGCCTGTGAAAAGCTCCAGACTCTTCTCTAGGGCACCGCCCCAGCTCTTCACTCAGGTTAGCAACTACTAAATTCCTGAAATTTCAAATCTTTTATCTGCTATTTTTTTTTCTTTTTTTTTTTCTTGTTGAAACTTGAAATACTTGTGATTGAGTCCATTGAGTCCTTTTGCTTGTTGTTAGGATGAGCATGATGATGATGATGATGAGGATTTGTGTTCTGGGTTAAGCAAAGAACAGTGCTTGTTGAAGAATCTATATGGAGTTCGATAGGTTAGAAGTAGATAATTGTGTTAGGTGTAATGGTGGTAGTGGGAACGGGAAATTGTTGGTTTGTACTGAGATGGGTTGCCCAATTGCTCTGCATGTGGAGTGTATGTGTGCTAAACCTGTGTTTGATGAAATGGGCAATTTTTACTGTCCTTATTGTGCATATAAGCTGAAGTTTGTGCGGACTCAGAAGCTGAGGAGAAAAGCAATGGCTTCCAAGAGAGTCCTGTCCAAGTTTATTGATGCCGGAGAGGGAAATGGTTGCGGCTATGGTGACGGGTCGGGTGGTGGTGAAGTTCGGGATCAGACTGTGGGGATTGAAGGAGGTGAACCCGAGGAAGAGGACAATGAGCAGAGGAGGGAGATTGAAAATGTAGGAGATGGAGAAAGAATAGATGAGGACCAGCAGGAGGGGGAAGTTGTTGAAGAGACACCTGAAGTGGATGCAGAGCCTAAGAATGCTTGTTATGTACAAGAAAAGACAAATAAGGACCATGGACATGATGGATTAGACCAAGGAGATGAGGAAGGTATAAGGGTGTCTAAGGAGAATGAAGACAAAAGTGACGATGAAGAACAAGGGCAACCAGAAGCAAACGAGGTACCTGCAAATGGCACTGTCGTGTCTGAATCTGAGGAGTTGGATACTGGGTCTCCTCTAGTGCGGAAGAAGCGTTTCAAGAGAAAAGCTCAAAAGGCAGAACAGCCTCAGAATTTAGCTTCATTAAGGACAGTACCTTCTCCATCAAGGGAATCATCCTCTCGTCAAACAAGTTTTGTGGAGGATTCTAAAAAGCAAAATGAGAAGGCTAAAACCTTTTCCAAGAAGGAAATAGAAGATCACGAATTTGCAAGGTGATCATGAGTTATGTTATTAATTTTAAGTTTTCTTTTTTTATAAGTTTATATATGGAGTCTGGTTTTGTTTTCTATAAAAATAGTAGGTGGATTCATTTGATATTCTTATGCAATTAGTACCAATTGATAATAATTTATTTATCCTATTATGCTGCAGAAACTTGGTACTTCCCAATGGGAAGCGCAAGAAATTAAACTGGACAGGTGAAGAGGTAGAAATGTTAAAGGTATTTGTTTGTGTTTCCCTTCCTGCCTTTCTGGAAATGATTTCATCTTCTGAAATAGTATCATCTAATCCCTGCCGAGAGTATGTTGATGCCTAACTGATTTGTGTCACTGGGAGTGTCAAAATTTTCAAATTATGTATTTTGTACGTAGCCTTGCATATGCCGAGCTCTCTTTTTCTTTCCGATTTTGAAAAGTTCTCAGATTTTTTCTTAAGAATATTTGCATAGATAAATCAGAGAAAGGTTTAAAAATATTGCTGGCCAAGGTATAAAAAATGCAATTGCATGACCCAATTGGGGTCAGATCTGCGTAGGCTAAGGAGATTATCTTCTGATTTGTTCAGGAGGGAGTGAGAATTTATAAAGCAAAAGGCAAAAAGATCCCCTGGACGCAAATTTTGGAATTTGGTCATAATGTATTTCACATAACCCGTCTTCCAGGCGATCTTAAGGATAAATGGAGGAACTTGATCGGGCGAAGGTGAACTCCACTTTGGACTCAGAGAAAGCAGGTAACTTTGGTACCCATAGTACATTTTTTTATATGAAACATGTGGATCACTAATTCTGTTGATTTTCAATTTTTCATATTATATTTGAGAACTTTCTATGCGAGGAGGGTGTTTGGCTTGGGCGTAATAGGTAAAGATATGTAGCTAGTCTTTCTTTTTAACTACATGCTCAAAATATACTTCATTTCCAATTGGATATTAAATTTCTCACCTGTCAACCTTAGCAATGGTGATGACATCAACCAGTCTTGCGTCAGAAATAAATGACTTAGGAATAGCATAATGCTGAAGGATTTTGAGCAATAAGGTTTTTTTTAATGGTTTCTGAATCCTTAAAACTTCTGACAAGTAGTATTAACAATCTAGACATCTTTCTGGTAGCATGCAAGTGAGACTGGTAGAGATATGGACCCTTTTATGTATGTCAAATGAGTACTTAAAAGCTTTGCCTTTGGTTTGAGTTTTAATTATCTTCACAGAATTAGGTTGTTGGGGGTGCTTTTCCTAATTCATGCAGGGGGGTTCATTGGGATAGGAAACAAGTTGGATTTGGGCTCGTTTGGTGCTAGCATTGGATTGGATAGGATAACTCCCTATATTTAAAGCATGTTAAAGGAAGAAATTAAAAAAAAGAAAAAGAAATTACCGAGTTGAAGGTAGAATATCTATTACTCACGAAGAAAACTTGTCCCATCTAATCCCCACAAAATGATAGGATACCAACACCTTATAACTTATCCCTCCTAATCCCCCCAAAATGAAAATCATTCACCTCTACCTTCATTTCCTCTTTCAACATACCTTAGATTTGGTGACTTATCCCATCCAATCCAATCCTAGACACCAAAGGAGCCATTAATGTGCCACCACAGCTTCGCTTATGTCAGTTATGAATGCCTGAACCATTCATTTATCCTTAATTTCTAGTTTTTAAAGGGACTTGGTAAAGTACATAGAGCCCTGTTTTTTAAGTTGTCTAATCATAACTACACGGAGAGATTGATGTAAACTAAAGAGGTTCTCTCATCTCTTGAATTCCTTGATTAAACATTCTCAGGAACCAATTTCTTTGCATACGTTTTATTTTAAGAATTGTACCAGGTCTGTAACATAACATGTATTAATTTTACCAAACTGATTTTGTTTCTACAGATAACGACAATGTGGTTGACAAATGCATGACATCTCAGCTGAAAAAAAGTTTATCCTCACTGTTTAAGACGCAGGCATTGTCAAGGAGTAATTCAAAACTGCTTCAGCCATGAAGATTTTTTTTATTCAGAACAACATTTTGCACTGTATTTTTTTGTAAAGCTTTGTAAAAAGGGTGTATCTGTAACATCAGTTGCATGCTGAAGTTTCAAATATCAAGCTCTGGGGCCAACTTACATTTTTCTCTAACATGGGTATTATAATTCTTCTGGTTTTATCAGCTTATTTAAACTACTTAATTAAAAATGTGATCTCTGAGAGATAACTGAACATTTGGCAAAAACTTTATTTGAGATAGAAGAGAGCAAATTCCTGAGGTCTCTTCCTCTATAATTACATCGTGAAATATACATTACAGGAACAGATGAGAGAAGAGCTCCAAGTAGACTTGTTAAGTTGCTGCTATAGCTGTGTACTCGGGGCTTCTCTCTCAGCCTCAGCCCAGTAAGCAGAAAGAAAGAAAGTAGATTCGTGATCAGCCTGTTTAGATTACTGTTCCACTGGGAATCAAGGCATCCTTGATCACTGTCACGATCCCGCTCTTTATGAAATATCCATCCGTTTCTCTCGCAGCTTCTTGCACATTGTCACTGTTAATAATCTGTAATTTACATTGTCAATATTCAGTTTCACAAAGATAAATGAATATAAAATGTTTCGAGCGATCTTCAAAGAAGAAGAACAAAGTAAAATTTTGAATTAATAACTCAATATGAAAGTGCAACACAACTTTGCATACAATATAAGTAGGAAACAGGAAGCTAGGTGCATATTCGAGTTGTTTCTTTCCCACCTGAGAATTTTAAGTCTGATATAATTTGCAGCAAGGTTTCTATGTTTTGTTATGCTTTTCAGTACCAGCTATCAAGTGTTATGTTGCTTGGTGAGCAATGAGCATTAAACTTCGACAACTCTCTCTCTCTCTCCTACAATAGAGCATGGGGTGTCACCTGGTTTCTCCAGGTCCAAACCCCACACACCCTTTAGCAGCTTTTAGCTCTGCCAGTTGAGCATAGTATCATGAAATTTCCATTTCTCAACTAAGTCCCATGTCAAGATTCCACTCCTATTCTCATTTCATAAGCCTTCCCTGATCTGTTTCCTCAAATGAAAACAAAAAAACAAAATCATGTTAAAGTGATCGATCCTAACCTTAACATTGTCGCCAATTCGAGCATTCTTGTCAATTATAGCTCTCTTAATGTGAGAATTCTTGCCAATACCAATTGGAACACTACCCTTTGCAGCCAGAAACCTCCTGTCAGCATCCGTCTGTAACAATCATAGTAAATGCATCAGTATAATCTACTCAACCCACAGAAATGTCAAACGAAAAATGACAAAATTTCTAAAACAAAAAGACGTTTTTCAGTCATCTCTGGACTGAGAAAGCAGTAGGTTTTAAATAAAGAGCAGGATTTACCTCATAGTAGTCTGCTCCCATCAGTAATGTGTCCTCAATGACAGCACCCTCTGAAATACAAGATCGAAGCCCAACGACTGAATGGTGAATTTTACAGTTCTGCAATAGGCAAAAGACGGGTGGGTTAAATGAGCATGACTGCAATAAGTTATGTTGATTCCCGTCATCTTTTCACAATAGGATATAAATGTAAACTTTTTTGACATTGAAGGGAACAGGGACTAGCCGACAAGGACTTCACAGTAAACCAGAACAAGTAAGCAGAATGCTGACTTTTCCAACAAGAACTCACCTTTATCACACATCCCTCGCCAATAACACTATCTGTGACATCAGCATCAAGCATCTTTGATGGAGGCAAATACCGAGGTTGGGTGTAGATTGGGGAGGAACGATCATAGAAGCTACAATATAAAGTTGAAAATTAGCCCGGCATACAACATCCAGATCCAGCTGATAGCATACCATATCAATTGGTGCAACAAAACAGAAGCATCAATAAACTAGTTTTAGAACAAAACGTACCTGAAATCTGGAACTGGTTTTTTGGTTATCCCTAAATTTGCATTGTAGAAAGCCTCAATGGTACCAATGTCTTCCCAGTAGCCATCATACAGATAGGCTTGAACCTGTAGACATTAAACAATTAGTACTCTGGGAGCTCGGATTCTAAAGACAGGGAAGCAGGGGAACGAAATGATGGCAACACTGGGAAACCTCTAGCAGACCATACTAATTCAATTATGGCCACTTATTTTCTTCACTAGAAAGCGATTTGTTCAGTTTCTGATGAAAGATATTTGAAATCGAGTCAGACTAGGCTATAATGCAGCTCCACTTGCTAATTTTGCTTAAATTTTTTAATAGAACTTGGGATTTCAACTCCACAGGAGCTTGGGACTAACTCTTAACAATTATTCCATTCTTTTCCCCCCAAAGTGGACATACAAAAGAAGAACCTTGTGATTGAAGGGAATGCAGAGACAAGAGAAAAAGAATGTGTGAAATGAAAACTTACTCTCAAACCCATGGAAGTTGCACCTGGAATAACTTCACTCCCAAAATCATTTGCTCCAGGAAACTTGTCCCGAAGTAGATCTAACATCACATTTTTGCTCACAACATATATACCCATACTGGCAATATAAGGCATCTCTTTAGCTCTCTGATCGTCAAGACCCAAGATAGTAGTATCAACCTAAAACAAACAGAAGCAACAATATTTTGCCTCACTAAAACTAAAACCACAAACACTCCTAGGTTTCTCAGAAAACTCAATCGTTACCTGCATAGCTTTGAGTTGCTCCCCTTTAGGTTTCTCAGCAAACTCAATAATGCGTCCCTCGTCATCAATCTTCATCAAACCAAAGGCTGTAGCACGCTTCTCATCCATGGGCAGAGCAGCCACAGTGATATCTGCATCAGTTTCTCTATGTGCCTGAATAAACCTTTCATAGTCCATCCTATACAAGTGGTCTCCAGCAAGAACCAAAAACTCCAACACATTGTGTTCCTCAAACAACCACAAGTACTGCCTCACGGCATCTGCGGTACCCTGTAAACCACCAAAACCAAATATCCCAACTCAGAAAACCAATAAAAACCCAATTGCCAACACAACCCCACAAGCGCAAAAACCAGCGTTTTAATCACCTGAAACCAATTGGGATTCTCTGGGCTCTGTTGGGCAGCAAGAACCTCAACAAACCCTTCATTTTTATATCCGCCCATGTTACTAGCATAAGCACGAGAAAGATGGCGATTGAGAGAGGCGGAATTGAACTGGGTCAGCACATAGATCTTGGATACGTTGCTGTTGAGGCAATTACTGACTGGAATATCGATCAGCCTGTAGTTTGCTCCCAATGGAACGGCAGGCTTCGCACGCTTCTTGGTCAAAGGGTAGAGCCTCGTCCCAGCTCCACCACCCAGTATAATCCCCAACACACTCTACCATACAACACACCATAATTAAATCAAAACAAGAACGCAATACGTTAGTGCAGAGAACAAAAGCAGCAAAAATGGAGGTACAAATAAACACTCACACGACTTGCGTCGGGATCAAGACATGTCTGCGAGTTCTTGGAATCCGAAACAGCCTTCGGAGACACAACCAACGGTGGGGCTCTGTGAGTGGGGCATTTCCTCGAACAAGTGCTGGCTGTTGGGATTTTAGTCCCGGAGAGATGAGAGCTACTGAAGGAGAGGCCTCTGCTGCTTCTGCAGAGACTCGCGTTCTGGGTCTGCTTCAAAGCATTCGGGGACGTCGACGATGATCGGGGTCTGAGCACTCCGCTCGCTGCCATTGAAGAGGAAGCCATGGAAGAATTCGGAAGTTGCAGAGAGAGGGAGAGAGAAAGAGAGAGAGAGAGAGAGAGAGAGAGAGAGAGAGAGTCGAAGTGGAGTGTGGAGAGTGGCAGCTGAGATTTGATGAGTTTTCAGGACGCGTTTGCCCTCCGGCTGTTAGTGTATATTACGCAACCAACCTTGGGAGTTATTTGAAACTGGGAGGTTAAGGGCGGGGGGCAATTTCGACTTTTTACAATCTAAATTCACGTATACATGTGGTATTGAATAAATAATTAATAATAGTAAAAAATAGACGGAAGGGAAGGAGGGCCAAAAATCTTTCGAAAATTGCGATTATATTAATAAGTGGATGTCATTTCACGTCAGGGGGAGGAGCGGTAGATTGATGGATCGATGGCAAGGGTCACATGTGGCATGTGGGTTTTTACCTAAGATTTTGTGTCACATGTCACCACTTTTGCTTCTCACCGTCTATTTTTTCTTTGTATAGTTATGAAACAAATATAAAAAATATGAAGCAAATTTTAACTCTAGTTACAAACTTAGCTTGACAATTTGACGATGGAGGACCATACTTCAAAGCAATTATTGTCCCATCACGTCCAATTTATGTTGTTAGACTGTGAATTAAAATTATTCATTACCAACAAGAGTTGGTCCAAGTGGAAGGGGCTTGGATCCTTTAAACAAGAGGTCCTGGGTTCGATCCCAGGCGCTTGCGAATAGAGCAAACTCTGTTGGGAGAGGTCCCCGCTTTGCGCCTGACCGTACCTCGAGGGATTTAGTCTCCGCAGTCGCGTGGAGGATACCCTGGGAAACCAAAAAAATTATTCATTAAGTTAATTGTTATTCAATATGTAATTGAAATCACATCTCGACAACATAAGTATTATTTTAATAACACAAATTTGATGAAAACAAAACAAGTGTTACTATTTTATTACCTACTTGGCATACATAGTGAAGGCATAATGGAGTAGAATATTCTACACTTGAATTGAACTATGAGGTGGGTATTGACAAGTTGCAGAAAATACACCACCATTGCTAAATTCCAAATTGTTGTGTCACCCTCAATCCTAGGATCAGTATGTTGGTTCACAAGTTGATCCCTTTGCTTCCCAGCCATTTTAGGACCTCCATGATCATGTATTATCTCACAAATTTGACATAGATGCTGGTGCTTACTTTTAGATAAAACTAAGCTGGAAAATATTCTTGCAGTGCCTTGGAGCTTCAGAATTCATTAAAGCTTGCTTTCATTAGGATGCGAGATACCAATAATAGAATAGGATTTGCCCTCCTTCCAAACACATAGGCCAAACAGCCTGCAAATATAAATATTAAATAAATTTTATGCAACATTCCCTGTATGCCTGGCTGTTTCGTTTATCACACATCAGTTCTTTTTTTCTGCTCATGATCTTTTTGTTCTGATAGTGCAAATCCTCACATGGAATAAGGGACAAAGCAAGGACAAACATTTCAGATTTGAATGTCGCAGCTCTGGTGATCTAGTGATCAGATCCTGTCCCAAATCAGCCAACTCTAGCTTCAACAGCTCAATCCTAAACACAGTTAACAATTTGAGTCAAACTGGTCACACAAACTTGTAGAAATGCTGCAACCTCTATTTCTACGACACTAGATCAGTTCACTAACCAAACCAGAAAAGGCAGAAGATAGAGGAAAAGCCAAATGGAGGTTTTAGCTAATTCATTATCTCGGAGGCGAGTTCACAAAATGAGAATCCAGATAAAGTAGTTTTATGTTTAAGCTCTATGATGTTGAACATAGATCCATCAATCACAGTATGAGCCCAAAGTGTTTTCAACCTGGTGCACCAAACGATAGATCTTGTCCCAGCCTCTAATGTCACAAACACCTGAGATTTAACCATATAACACGCGCCATGGCTCCTTATCGTCCTTTGTTTTCCGTGTTGGATTCCATGTGATTTTGTCTCTTGAAAAGTAGAGGTTCAAAGTGCTTGCCAAGAGTTCTCCTATCTCATAAAGTATCTGGATAAAAAACCACTTAGAGTTAGATGGCAAATGTACAAGATCTGTTAAATGTAGAAATAGAGATGGTTTAGGTAAACTGAATTTTGATGGTTTAGCTAAAGTAATAAAAAAGTATATACCTCAATCTCTTCTTTATCAGAAATGCGCAGACCTGTTTCCCCTATAAGAACATAAGTGGGCAACTTCAAAACACGGACCAACTGAAGAAAGCAAGCTAAAGGTTCATGATGAATCTGCATCGTTGGTGGTGGCTTCTGGGTTCTGGTTGCCATGGCCTTGCTTATGGCTGTTTCTGACCCTATCTCTGTACCATAAAGCGAAACTTTGCCTTCAAATTTTGTTGCAGATTTACTTTCCAACTTAAGCTTGGATGATGCAACAACAAATGGGGCAACAATTGTGGGAATTGAGGATGATTTTTGCCCTGCTATTTGAGCTAGAATTTCATTAACAGCGCATGCAAGTATTGGTGGTTCATAATATTGCATAAGCAACACAGACACCTGAAAAATAAAAATTTGAAGATAAATTTATAGTGCATATTCCCTAATATGTAATCTTCAAGATATATCATATAAAATAATGATTCACCATGTCCAAGTAACCCAAGCTTTTGGAAATAGTAAAAAACCAGCAAACTTCACCATGGTATCAAAGCTGTTGGTTGAGCAGCAGTAAATTAACGAACTTTACAAAAATCTGCGTTCATAAAACACTAATGTAGTGCCTGCCACTGTAATATTTACAGCATGAGTTCTGAAAGGCAAGAAGGAACACTATTTGTGGACAGTCATTAATATGGTTCTACCTCTTTGGACTTAAGAAACCAAATCTATAAGCTTTCTTAGAAAAATGCCTGCAACTGAGTCCCTTTTAATTCACAGATCAATCAACACTTTCACAAATCTGAATAGAATTTATATGCTACATGGTTTTGGAAAAGCAACATCATTTTCATGTACAATCTAGGCCAAATTGGCACCAATTTCTCTTTCACCATGCTAACTAGAAGACATTCGCTTAAAAACTATATGACCCATTTCTCAACGCCCAAATCCCACATAGAATCTACACGAATATGAACCCTAAGTGGGTCTTGTGCAATTTCATACGAGATAGAGACAGAGACAGAAGGGGAACCTCATATTGACCCTGGTGATCGAGGAAGTGACGAATGCTTCCAGACGCTTTGCAATTTTTGATCCCATAGTGCTCCAATGAAAGCTCGAAACTTTCCTCTCTGAAACAAAATGACAGCCTTAGCGCCTAAAATTGAACTGATACGATATGAATTCGATTTCAATCTTTAAACTTTACAAAGTTGAGAAGAAGAGAGCTTACATGGTGGTATTGCTTGGCTTAGGGTGGAAAGCACCTGAGATGGCGTCGCCGAAGCCATCTGAGTCTCTCAACAGAAACACTACCTTCGAACCTACCTTCATTTTCTTTCTGCTCTTTTTTCAAACCAAGCCCCGGGGTTCAGGCAATTGCAATATATACCAGGTCACGTGCCACTTCTTTACTTGATTTTGTTTGGTTTTTTCTTTTTTTTAAAAGAATATAATCAAGAGTATATTTGGTTATAATATTTTTTGCAAGAGTAGTTTCTCAAAGTTTTGAGAAATTCTTTGATTCTAACATGTGTGAGAATAATTCTTTAATGTGACGGTCTGTCACGTTCTACATTCATTGTATTATGTCATCTACTCATATTATACTTATGTGGAATTAAATTTTTATACATCAAAGATCCAATCCAGAAAAACACAATGTTGGTTTTGATTGAAAACAAGTTTTATTAGGGAATTTAGCCTAGAACTATATTGCATCAGATTTCAGATGCTTGTGATGCAAATGAATTGCAAAAGCCAGAGGAAGATACTAAAACAATGGCAAGGTCAATGCATCACATCAACATATATGACCTTTTCCCTGTTCCCCATTTGGATGCATTGGGGGTTTGGGGACTTCAGTTGGCTGGTGCTATACCTACACCATTTCCAATTTTACCACAGAAAAATCCCTAACCCCTAAATATAATCAATCCACTATGAAAAATGGCAAAAAGCAGGTGATCAGGGTAAGCATCTGCAGACCTTAATTTTCTTTCCTGCATATATGATATGAAGCAATTTACATTTTTTCGAATGAATATTGGAGTGCCCATATATATAAATATATTAATGCTACTAAAATAATTTACAATTAACAACCATATGTTGTAATGTTTTTGCTAGCTATTGCTAAAACCTGTGATGCATATATATGGACATACACAAATATGTGCAAGTCTCTTACTCAATCTTATAAGCATGAAGAAAAAGGCAGAAGTCAGATGCTGGTGTGTTGCTCTGAGTTGAATAGTAAGCACTGCTGTGATCACTGTCTACGCCGCCGCCGTTGCCATTGCTTTCTTCTCTGTCACTCTCTGATTCTGGTGCCCCTGGCTTGAAAATAAACAAGCCATGCCCTGTGCTTGGGCTTGTGAAAAGCCAATCATGAACATCCCAGAACACTTGGACCGGTTGCATGTTCACAAGCACAGTTTGGTTCCCTCTGAATTTCCATTGCAGATTCTTCACATGGATCAGCACAATCCCATCTATGCTGATCCACATTTCGGGGTCTTTCAGTCCGGCTGTTGAGCTCTCCACAACAATGTCATGCTCTTTTCTCTTCTCATCAAACCTCACTCTTGTGGCAAAGCTTTTCTTGGCAAACACGTTTTCTCTCTTGTAATATAGAAGAGCCTCAACAATGGCTGGTCTGGATTTGGTTCTCTTGTAAGCCTTCTTCTTCATGTCTCCTAGTAACAACACAACCTCCTCATCACAAACCAGAGCAACATAAAAGTCAGAACATGGTTCCGGGCCACCGCCAAATTTGGCAGAGCGAAGATCCCAATAGACCTCCACTTGATTTCCTTCCACCTCAAATGATTTGTACCCTTTTTTGCTCCAAAAATGCCATGGCTTGAGGTCAATCTTGCAAGTGTAATGAAAATCACCCTCTAAGCCATCAACCCTGATGCTGAGGGAATGGTTCATGAGATTCTTACACCATATGACTGTCACCTTGCGCCAATTGGTTGCAATGTTGGCAAGGTAGACGCAGGTCACTGTGCTTTGAGCGGTTTTTGTTGTCACGGGTTCGTCTGTGATTTTCTCTGCAAATGGTGCAGGCTCATGTAATGATTGGCCTCTCATAGATCGACTCAGACTCTGCATCTTTACAAATCTAAAAGCCTTCCCGAAACAATAATGCTAGAGTCACCAAATTTGTTCACCAAAACCGACGTATATAAATGCCTTCTAAAAACAATAATACTAGAGTCACCAAATTTGTTCACCAGAATCGATGTGTACTTCTTTCAATAGGGGATGATGATTGAAGAAATTGTAGCAATATTGAGGATTCAGGATGAGAGAGAGAGAGAGAGAGAGAGAGAGAGAGAGGAGAGAGATTTATAATAAATATTGGGTTTGATGGGTAGCATTCAATAATCATATATTTCTTGCCACCTGCATTTTCATGTACTAGACCAACAAATTATGTACAAATGTTGGGTTAGTAATAATTTGAGAGGTAAAAAGTTTCACATTGATTACCTCAATTGTGGACTTGAAAATCTGTGCTTTGAGAATGAAATCAAATGGAACTTACAACTTAGCCTCTTGGGATCTTTGGTCAAATAGGTGCTCTTGACATGGATGGTGGTTGGGGATCAAAGTGATAATGTAACGGGAAATTGATGAGAAAATAATTTGACAGAGAGAATCTGGTGAAGAGAGAGATGAAAGAGATTGTTGGAATGCAGGAGAGGAGAATAGGAGGCATGACAGTTTGTTTTGTGGAGAAAAAACCTCAATCTAGAGGCTATAATCTAAGAGGTTGCCGAAACAGAAGGGTTAACAAAAATCCTCTTTACAAGATCTTTTACTATATACAGCTCCTTATTTATTTGTTCACTTAGATATCAAAACGGATTCCAAGCTCGGCAAAGTTATTTCTTTCTATATCTTAATACCCTTTCAAATTTGAGATAGGATTTGTTTCTTTTCTGTTTTTTGTTATGTAAATCAAACAAGAAAATCTTTTTTTTCACTATGTTTAGCTCATGGATACGACTAAATCATATAGATTATTCCATTTCGAAAATTCTATTGCTACATCTAAATTAATGACATGTTATTTAAAATAATAATAAAAACTAATGACATGTTTTGGTAGAGTAAATTTTTTTTATTTTATACAAAGCGATATTGGAAGGAAAAGAATCGAACCTAGGACCTAAGATGCAGTGTTAATGCTCTTAACATGTCAACTTGTTATTTAACTTTGTTTCACAAGAGAATACATCAAAATCCAAAAATAAATATATACAAATTAAAAGAGGCCAACAATTAGATAATACCATTTCCTAAGTGAAGACTATTTGTCACAAAATCCAAATCCAAACTTCTGTTCAAAGTGGTTTTCCTCATTCCCAATTGGCAATCCTTCTCTCCAAAATGCAGAAGAAAACAAAATGGAAACATGAATCATGATCTTCTGTGTAGATAATTTTACAGAAATCTCATTCACACTATATTCCCATTGTCATATGTACTATTTCCTGCTCTGTCTACAGTTTCTTCTCCATCTTTTCTATCCTCGCTTCCAATCAAGCTATTGCCACCATTGCCGGGATTTAGGATTCCTCCTATATGATTGGCTGAAGCTGCGGCCTGAACCGCTTCTATATATAGCACCTTCACCAAATTCTTAAAACGACGTCTGAAAGTTGGTATCCGTGACATGGAAGCTACAAGCCCCTGCAATCTGACACGAAAATACTTGTCAAAATTTCGTTTGCTTTTGAGGTACAAGGTACAACTGAAGATAGTACATGATGCTCAGACTATCCAACACTAGAGACTAGACCAAATATCAGATATCAAATAAGCAAGATTACCTCCTAAATATGGCTTGCAGCTGTGCCCTTCTGACATGGTCTCCGGATGGAAATCCGGTATCCCACTCTTCAGGTTTTTCATTGTTGCTTTTCATGAATAAATATCTCAGACAGAGTTCTTCGTTCGCATTCAAGTGGAGGTTTTTTAGTTGCTCTTTCATGACCAACAATGGCACAATGAACCACTCAAACACTTTATCCTTTGGTCCATTTGCCCTTGTCAACTCTACATCATCAGCTATGGGATTCAAATTAGAAGAACTATAATTAAGCTCAAAGTAGCCAAAATCAATTAACCAGAGAATACAAAGTTATAAGTTAGATAACATACATATCACCAACCCAGATGAGTTAGATTTTGCTGATGCAAGAAGACATTGCAATATAGACCAAGCAGGTAGTTTGATGCCCAACTTCTTACAATTTCCCTTTTGAAGGCATTCTTCTATGTCCTTGATATCTATCAGACCATCGCGGAGGAGTATCCTGCCGTTAATCTCACAAGACTTCAACAGCCAGCTCCACACCTGTTACCATAACAAAAATGACATTTTACTTATAAGTGACATGCGCACTCTGAACAATGTTGATATATGTTGTCTTGGTCCTTACCTGCACTGGTTTATACTGTTGAATTGCCTGCTTCCATGTTCTTGATTGTTGTGAGATAAGTTTTGATGTGTTCATGCCTTCTCTCCCATTCTCCAAATCATTTTTATCGTTGTCACCGCACTTTTTCCTTTCCGGGCAAGAGCACATATTTCTACGGTATATTGGCCTAGCTGCCACAGGATATCTCATAATCAACATTAAAATATTGCAATCATTAATATAAAGTTTCAAAGAGGGATGGCACTCCACAATGTACCTGGGAAAGCAGGACCCTACTCTCAAGTAGAGCAGTTCATTTACATATTCGTCAAATAGCGAAACCGCAGAAATTATGAAGGCAAGTCCAAGGCAGATTGAGTCTTCCTGGAAATTTGTATATCTCTGTCACGATAAACTTTCATTCCAACACAAAAAGAACTATCCACACACTAAGAATTTTTAAAATTATTAGCCTAAACTCAATAAAATTATGATAGAGGCAACCAATCATAGACCTGATAAGCAATAGCACCACTATATAGTCCCATAAAGAAGCTAGAAATGAAAGCAGCTACCACGGCTCCCACTACCGCCAAAGGCCATAAGATAATGGCAAGACCGGCAAATGGTACACATACGGTTTCCAAGAATGGTCCTTCCCTGCCTATCAAATCTTCCAATAGCCTCTTCCATCCTCTAAACAGCATGTAGGGGCTTTTCCATATTGCAACAGCTGTAATCACAGGCACATCCACCGGCACTCCAATCAGACTCACCAACAAAAAAGCTGGCAATTTTAATAACCTAGCAAGGTAAACACAAAACTCATCAGAAAGTCCAGTTATGTAATTTTATTTAAAAAGTCATAAATTTTCAATTGTAAGATTTCTCACTCTATATCCATTGGCTTTTCATCTGCAGGTATCTGCTCAATTAGTTCATCCATGTAGGAGAAGTAAGAGTGGAAGCAAAAATCTGTGAAATCCTGCACAACTACGCAGCCGCCTATGATTGTCGACCAAGTTCCATCCTAGTATACAGAATAACGAGTAACTAAAGTGTAAAATGGGCTGAACACTCTTGATGAAAATGTGCATGGCCAAATGTCAACCAATTGGGAACTTGCTTTTTTTTTCCCCCTTTTCTGTTAATGGCCTCTACATAAACATTAAACTAAAACGCATTTGCAATAAAAAAATAAACAGAGCCAAGGAGAAAGGGAACATACAACAAAACAGTGGTAGAACTTGTCAGTGATATTCTCCCCAACTGCCTCAAATGTTGCAAGAAGGGGAGCAAAAAACCCATATCCAATCCCACCTAAAACGCTTCCAACGACTCCAAGAACCGGCCAAAGGACAAGAGGCAATGGCAGCAACAACAGCACTAGAATCTTCAACACAAGTCCAAGCCTCTTGCTTCTGAAATAATAGGGCCATAAAAAGTGAGAATCACATAGTATAAAGATTGAAAAACCATTTACAATGTTGGTTCAAGGGAAGCATACCTTGCTACACAGTAATAAGTCCAGACAAAATGAGCTAACCAAAGCTCAGCAATTACAGCTGAATTTCCAATCACAATAATTCCCACCACCACAGGCCCAATGATTGCAGCTATCAACCAAAAAACTATCCCATTAATAATTTACTAATACACATATCACGTAATTCCTATAAAAAAAAATATAGGTACACACACATATATATATATATATATATATATATATATATATATATATATATATATATATATATATATATATATAGTGAGCTTTTATTGAGGAATCCCTCAAATAAGCTTGATTATTTAAGGGACACTCTTGTAGGGGCCCACCACATATTTTTTTTCAATGATACAAACCGTCTAATTTTTAGATATTCCCTCAAAGATCATATCTGCAAACAATCACATGAATCTGAAATCATTTGATCACTCAATTAGATGATTGTTATTTTAGTCTTTTCTTAAAGCACAGTGTTCGTCTATTTTGTTGCTTGCAATTAGATGCCTTAATGATTTTTAATTTTTCTGATTTTTTGAAGGGATGATTAATGAATGAAGACTTCAAAAATAGATGGTTTGGATCGTTTAAAAAAAAATCCTAGGATACCCTAAAGTGGTCCGTTTATATATATAAACACATAAAAATTCACAAACCCACTCAATCAACTCCATCCATCCATCCCACCCCCTTGCATCCATATGAAATACACACATACATAAATTCTAAAAAGTAAAGCTCCCTACACATAACATGTGCATACATACACACACACATTACATTACACATACATACATACATAAATGCATACTTAAGCATACCTGCATACATAAGCATATAAGTATTACCTTGGTATCAAATATTAACGGGTTGTGGTTAAAATTACATGTTGATCATAGCATAACAGAGTAAGTTAACAGAGTGATTAGCAATAATTAACTAATTATGTGGTTAATTACCTTTGAGAAGGCCAAGGATGAGGAGCAAGAAGAAGAAGGGCAGGAAGGAGACGAAGCTCCATAGCTTGGCCACTAAATGCACCGGAACCTCCATCGAAGTACTTTTGGGCAACAATTGAATTTAATATAAACTAGAACAGGAGAGAGAGAGAGAGAGAGAGAGAGAGAGAGACTAGAGAGATAAAGCCGTTGATTGATGTTACAATACAAAGGGAGGGTGAGGATGCATTACGTGGCCGGAAATAGGGGAAAAGGTAAACACGTGGCGAATGGTGGGGGCTTGTGAAGCGTGATTCCATTGTAGGGCAGTTGAGGCAACGACAACACACGACACCGCTTTCTATTGGCGGGAACCGCCTTGCGAAGATATTTTATTTTCCTTTTTACTATAAAATTAAAATTTGGCTTTAAAGTTTAATCACATGTTTAGCTTTTATTGTTCAACTCATTTTCATTTTGGCCCCGGAACTATCAATTTTGACACAACGGCAATAGTATTCAAATTGATAATTCTACTAAAATTAGTAGATGAAATTCGACATACCAATTTGGAACTACCATATACGAGAATTACGTTATTTCTTCAAACGTTTGCAATCATATCATGTCTTGAAGAAGGGGGTAATCGAACTTAGGATATCATTTGAGCTACAAATTCTTGTCTCCCCTTATCTTTTTCTGACAAAGTTAAACTTGTAGAGCTTTATTGTTAACCGATCAAAACTATAATTAATGAGAGAAAATACTAACTTTAAATAAGAAGGACTAAAACGAAAAACGAGTTACACGACAATGACCATAACATAATTTGACATTTCTTTAGAACAAACTGAAGGCCCAAACATTCACAAATACACAAACTTTATGTTCATGGGTACTCTTTTAAATGTGAGTGGTGTTCATGTCCTCTATATTCTTTTGGAAAATCATTCATCCAATTCTATCAAAACCAGTGAGAATTGACCGGTATGTTTGGCATTTCATTGAAAAAGGAACAAAAGAAAAATGTCTCATGGAGTGTTTCATGGCTATCCTTGGTGGCCAATTGATTTGGGTGTTGAATGGAAATACAACGCACAGGAAGCTCCCATTCTCCAGATCATTGTCATCGTTGTCGACGTACTTCTTCCTCTCTGGGCAAGAGCTCACATTTCCAAAACATTTCAACAATTGCAATCATTAAGAAAGAGTTTCATAGAGGAACGGCAATTCTAATTTGCATGATATGGTCATGGTCAATTGATATATCATCATATTTAATGTTCATTTGTGTGACTTACGTGCATATCAATTTGAGGGCATAATGGTCATTACCCAAAAAAAATAAGAATTCAAATGAGTCATCATCAGTATAACCATTAATAAAAATCTTGATATAAACCCAAAAAATTGGGCTTACATTGATCCTGCAAAGCACCTGCGTTTTCCGTAATCAACGCTTTAAGCTTTTGGGTTTATGCCTAATTTTTTAGAGATATTTAGTTATATACCCATTCTTAGTAGTATTGATATAGATAAACCTTACACAATTTAATTTCTATAAACAAATCCAAAAAATGATAGCTAACCCTATTGAATTTAAATGTGATTATTAAATTACTTTAATACCCTATTGAGTGTTTTAGGTTTTTTTTATGAGGTTTTGGAGTTGAGCTTGTTTTAAGAAATCGATGACAGTTTTGTAATTTTTAGGAAGTTCGAAGCCTCTTTGTTATGTTATAAATGAGCTTTGAGTGTGTTTCTAAAGTCCATTTCATATGAGATTTTTTTTATTTTATAGTTTGGGCACTTATATTAGGTATAATAGTGAATCTCTTAATTTTTTTATCTGGTATAAGTGATATTCTACTTTAATCTAATCTAAACTATGAAGAGGGATTCAAACTCAGTGAAGAGTGGGGAGTACATTCGCTCTAGCTAACTTGATTAAGCTTGCCTATTAAGAGAAAGTTGATTGTAAATAAAGCAGAAGCGATGGCAGCCCTCAAGGACGCCTCTTTCTTGGCAGTGGAGAAAGGGGTTGTGACTAGTCGAATCACATTCTAAAGTATTGATCCAGAGCATAAAATAAAGGGTAACATAAAAAGATGATTGGAACCATTTGCAGGCCAGTAGAGTTGCGATGAGGTCCGGCAGGACCAACCCCTATCCTCCCTAGTTTTCGTTCTCAACAACGATGAACACCCGTGTCCCCCAAGAAACTAAGGCGATCGGGACAAGGTTCGACGTTTTTCCACCCGTGCAGCGTCTTTGGTTTCCCTTGCTTCCCTGTTGTGTCGAGTGTGTCTTTACTTTTCCGGTTCTTTTCTAGTTGTCTTTGGGTGTCCTCACTAGTTTCTGGGGCACCGTCTATGGAATCTCTGATGTTAAAAAATACAAAATAAAAAAAATTCAAGAATGGGTGAAAAACAGAGATGGATAGGACACTACTCTAGCTCTCATAAGATATTGTTGGTTGGAGAGGGAGACTTCTCATTTTCTGCTTGTTTGGCTCGAGCTTTTCGCTCTGCGACTAACATGGTTGCAACCACTTTTGAATCGGAAGGTACATTAATTTTTCAAGCATACCCTGTTTTTATTTTTATTTTTTGTTTTTTGTTTTACATTAGCTAATTGATTTAATCAATATTATAAATATGCCAACGGGTCTAGCCCAATGGGAAAAAATATCGACTTGTAAACCAGAAATCTCAGGTACAAACCCCACGGCATATTGGTTAGGGTGTGTAAGTGAGAACCCCCCTCCCTAATTTAGATTATCGCTTGTACTAAAAACATAATTTAATATTATAATAAATGTTGGAAGTTCAGATACTCTATTGAAGGAACATTGGAGCAGTGAGGCACATGTGAATGAGTTGCAGAGAAGAGGATGCTTGGTGTTACATGAAGTTGATGCATATGACATGGACCAGCATCCCACCCTTATGTTCATGAAATTTGATATTATCGTCTTCAACTTTCCTCATGCAGGCCATGACTATTGGCTATGCGAAAGAGACAATGAGCTCATACGGTAAGTGACCAAGCAGATCAAACTTGTCACAAGTATTCATATCAGGTATGCTTAGATTTTCCAATTGTCTTGATCCATTAATGGTGGGATCCATTAGGTGTCGTAGTAGGGTTGGATTAACATAATCCAATCTCGTACTAAAAAACAAAATAGAAGATAATCCCACCATAATCTCATTAGCTATAATTTTGTAAGTTCATTTATCCTATGAAAAAAAAAAGGTGAGATACATAATCTCACTACTCCAAGTATGCGACCCCAAACCCACAACGCGGGAGTCAGGAACGTGGACCGTGACACTAATTAAGCTCTTAGTTGTAATCCCGAGTGCAATTCAATCCAGTTTTTGTTATCAAGCATGACCTACTCTTATTGATTTTCACATGTATTTGTAATTAATACTATTATTAGTTACTTCATACTCTGCTCTTAGTGATCAGTTTGGGGTTTCAATTGAATTTTAGAAGGCACAGGGGTTTGCTAGAAGCATTTTTCCGAAGTGCCAGTGGGATGCTGGGCGAAGGTGGGGAAATTCATGTTTCACACAGAGACGACTACCCTTATCATAAATGGAAGTTGAAGAAGCTTGCTAAGAAAGCCAGCCTGGTTTTGAAAGAGAAAGTGTGGTTCGAAAAGTCGGACTACCCTGGCTACCACCAGAAGAGAGGTGGAGGCATCGAGAGTAACAAAACATTTCCTCTCATAGAATGTTACACCTTCAAGTTTTCAGTGAAACATGAAACAGGTGTCCTTGATTCAGAAGAAGCAACTTCAAAATTGCAGAGGAAGCTAGAGGAATTACACCTTCCCCAGCACAAAACTGTTATTCTTTCAAATCACATCCATGTTCCTGAATCTGAAAGAATCAAGTTGACTTTTGGAAGTTTTGGGGCTGCTGACTTTGTCAGTGGTCCTGAGACTGATAAGAGCTCGCATATTGTAAGCTTCCTATTTTATTAGATCTTCGCATATTGGCATACTGTAAAGGGCTTATATGTATTTTTTGCATTGATGCAATCTCTCTCTCTCTCTCTCGTTCTTGTTCCCATTGTGTCTGTCTACTTGTCAATTCATTTTCTCCATCTATGTCTCTGTTGTTTCCTTTGTCTTAACATTCTCACAAACTCAGTCTTGGGTCTTTTTGCTCTGTGGGGTTTGCGAAGATGAGTGGATGTGAGTTCAGGGTCTCAATCTCAAACAGCGTGAGAAAGACGATCCAGGACATCAAGGAGATAACGGGAAGTCATAGTGAGGAGGAAATTTATGCAATGCTCAAGAGATGTTACACGGATCCCAACGAGACCGCCCAGAAGCTTCTTCTTCAGGGTACCTACATTTGCCTTTTTGCTTTGCTCCTTTTGCTAAAGTTCTGTTTCACGTGGGTTTTATTTGATTTTGATCATGCGGGAAGTGGGAATTGAGTTGGGTTTGATTTGCTGTAATGGGTTTTCAATGTTTGTGACTTGGTTGGATTCTGATATCATCTTAGGATTTGAGCTCGCACTTTGTTGGTTCATAGCAATCATGTTCAGGCATTTCAGAATGACTTTTTTTTTGTCGTACATTTCAGAATGGCTAGTGCGATCACTTCGTGTACATTTAGAAAATTTGAACTTAATTTTACCTTAAACTTGTGGCTATTTTTGGGTTACAGAAGTGAGCTCCAGCTTGCACTTATAGGAAAATACTTCCCTCCTTTGTGTGTAAGTAGGAACTTCCACTATGACATGTGTGCATAAATTATTTTTTTTTTTTGTGTTTTTGATGAATTATTTTGGCACATATGTCAAACCGTGATTTGCAAGGAGGAGCATCTCCTTAACTTGTTACTGCAGTGAGCTCGTTGAAGTGGTCTTTTCCTGGAATAGGGTTTGATTTTTAACTTGATAATGCTTCCCTCCTTGCTTATAAGGAGGAACTTCTCCTTGCCTAATGATGTAACTCAACCACAATCAGACATGTGTTTAGTATTGTCTTGGAGTTTAAACTCCAACTAGGTGGACTTCTTGCTCCATCTATTTTTTTTTTTTTCTTCTTTAAACTGAAATAATACTCTTATGTATTGATCTGCAGATCCATTTCATGAGGTCAAAAGGAAACTTGACAAGAGAAAAGAGGTAAGAAATTCTAAATATGAGCTGATTTTTACCGTCAGTTAATTGGCGGGTAAGGTAGTGGATTTCTGGTATGTTGTCTCGTTAAGCAACTCGTTTTATGTTTTTGGTATTATTTTCCTTCTCCTTCGTATGTAATTATTATTTCTTCAAATTTAAATACCAATTAGTTGTCTCTTGCAGAATCTGAACAACATAGAGTCTGCAGAGTCCCCGTGGAGACCTGGAATGCAGGGACGGGAAGGTAAGAGCGGTTGGGTGAATTTCTCACCTCGTTATATGTCACATGGCAAGAGAAATTAGAACGTCTTTGAGGGTCACTATTGCTTGCATTTTTTCTTTTTAACCTGGTCGATTAGGGCACAACGTTATGTTTTTTTGTTTGTTTTGAAAACCATTACAATGAAGGGTTCACTTTTCCTATTACCATTTTCCGGGTGCCACCCTGTTTCTTCCTTATTTTTGTGACAAGTGTCATAAAAATAGGCTTAACATAGGTTAATGGTAAGTGAGAGAGGACAGGTGTCACAAAAATAGGGAAGAAACAGGGTGGCACACGGAAAATGGTAACAGGAAAACTGAACTCTACAATGAAGGGGGCAATATGCACACACTCAATACATAACAACCAAGCTAACTTCAATTTGTGTACTTCTCGGCAGATGCTGGTGATGGTAGAAATTCGGCTCCTCGAGTTGCTTCCTCTTTTCCAATCTCTCGTAAGACAAAAAATAAACAGAGAAGTCTGGTAACAAGGTGACAATAATTTTAAAACCTGAATGTCTTTTTTTAATTTTTGTGGCCATTTGTCTTGAATCCAGTTTATATTGGGTTGTAAAACTTACATGTTTAAGTATCATTTGCAGCTCTCGACCGATCATTGTGGATGGTCCTACCAATGTGGCTGATGGATGGTCGTATGATGTGCATCCCTCCCATTTATATGGATGGGAGTTATGCCCATCACCTGATGGATGGTCTGATGTGCATGCCCCCCCTTTATCTACTGGATGGGAATGATATTTTTATTTCAATAGGTAGGAAGGGGAGGGGGAATATTAAGTTGGATTTTGCTTAGACTCAAATCGTTTTTCCCCCCAATTCTTCATACTCAAATCTTAAGTTCGCAACTTTATTAAGAATGATTTAAGTTTAATTTTTTTCATGGATATCTTTTCTTCATTTAATCTTTATAAATAACTTCATAATTTAAATTTTTGAACAATTTAACCTTAAAAAAATTAAAATTCTATAAATATAATTTTATTTGAGAAATAGGTGGGTATTTATAGAGTTTTGAGGTTGGATATGATCTAGATTAATTTAAAATATTATTTTAACCGTTGAATTTAAATTTCAGCCGTTGGATCTATTTATTACCGTTAAAATAGCTTGGATTTAATATGGATCATTGATTTGAGTTATTGTTGGAATAAAAAAGAACAAGAAAAAAAAAAGTGTTGATGCAGCAGCGCGCGACAACTTCTGCAACACTGGTGGCGCAGGCCCCATTATTTCCTTTTTTCACATGGGCGGCATCATGGTATTCCGCCCCAACTTTGAGTTTTCCCAAATTTTAGCTCCTTACTTTTCTTGGGATGGGAGAGAAATTTGGTTAAAATTTAGGATTTTTTGGGTTTGGCATGATGGATTGGAGATGGCCTAAGGAGGCTCAAAACCAAGATGCCATTTGGAGAGGGAAAGGAGGAGGGGAGGACCGCATACCACTATGGTTGTGGCCTAAAAACCAAGCATGGGATGAAATCTCCTAATAATAAAGGGCAATTTATATTGTTCTCTTTTACATTTTATTTTTTTTGCCAAACTTCGGAAGAAGAGGGGGAATGGTGTGGTGATGCGCGCTGCACACGCACTTGAACACATGATCGCATGGTCACATGGTTGGGTAAAGGCAATGCCAACCACTAAGCTACTTTTTCTTTAAAGTACAAAGTCAGAGATTACGAAATATAAGAAAAAATAATCTAATATAGATTATATTCGAGAAATATTTTATCTTTATCGATCGTATCCCAAAAGTTTCTAATTGTATGATTATCAAATGGGTATATCAGATAAATAAAAAAAGGGTATTGATAAAATGATAAAATTAGAATCAGATTTCAACTATGATGGATGTATTATCACATGGATGAATGTATTATCTCGTCTATCACATGGATGTATTATCACGTGTGTTATAATATTATTGGTCAGAGATAACAAATTGATATCCCAATTTCATGGAAGTGTTTCTCCTCCTAGTGGGGCAGCACATTGCTTGCTCTCAAGTGTTAGGTTGAGAATGTGACCAACTTCCTTGAGTTAAATATTGGGGACGCCCATCTTTCTCTTTTCATACTGTGGAGAACTTTGAGGTAGTGGAGACTAGATTAGGCAACGGGTCGAATTTGTCGTGTTCGTGTCAACCCGTTTGAAGGGACACAACCTGTTAAGTTAATAAGTAAAAAATACTAGACATAAACATGACCTGTTACAACTTGCGAATGACACAACACGACACGACTCATTTCACCCATTAATAATTTAAAAAGAAAAAGAAAAAGAAAAGCACTAATACACGAACTTCACACAAACCCATTCGTTTTTGTTTTGCACTCTTGAGGTAGCCGACATGCCCTCTCAATCTCATCCATCCTGCCTCAAAAGTGTAACACACCAGTTGCCCGAGAAGAATGTGGAGAAGTTGGTTGAAAAAAGGGAGGAGGGCTGGCTTTAGTGGACACTCCCATCGTAGTAAAAGAAGGAAGAAATGGAGATAGTAAAATTCTCAAATGGAGTGACAAAGATGCTCTCTTTTAGTTAAACTAACCAACTTAGGCCAATGAAGTATATCTCAGTTGGTTGAGCTCTTTCACCTCCATCCATGTGGGCAGAGGTTTGAAACTCTAAGGCACCCAATGAATATTTGTGTAAACCCACTCCTCTAATCGCTTGTGCTATAATAAATAAACCCATTTGAGCATAACATATTATACAAAAACCCATATAAAGTCTATTTGGAGAGAAAAACCCAAAACTAGCAATTAGTCATTTTATAATTGGTTCTAAGTGTGTTAAAATTTTGTAAGAACTAATTAGAAAATAATAAGTGGCTAATTTTCGATTTTTCTCCCCAAATAAGCTCTATAAGGGTTTTTATATAATATGTCATATTGGAATGTGCCTATTTATAGAAAGTCCAAAATCAATGGACTGACCTCGATTTCAGTACCCTATATATCTCTCCTCAATTGAAAATTCAACCAAAGCCCAATAATTGAGTTGAGTGACCAACCTGAAAATAGAGTACACGTTAAGAGACCATTGGCCTAATAAACCATTTTATGTATTTTTTTATTTTTTAAAAGATAAAAATTGAAATTATTAATTTACTTTAAAAATTAATAGAACAATTGACAAATTTGAAAGTAAATAACAAGAGTAAACCATGATTAAAAATAGGAGGATTATGTAATTGAATTGAGAGACCAAAAGTGAAATTTAGGTACAAATTAAGGGCCTAAACCTCACTTGATTTGATCTACCTATTTTATCTTTTTTAGTTCTAGAATTTTAAAAACTAAAATGCCAAAAAGAAAAAGAAAAATAGAAAACCAATTCTCACACTTGTAAGCGTGTGTCAAGGGACTAATATATATAAAGTTATTGGTAAGCCTTAGAGAATAATCAAAACCAAAAAGGAAAATGCCAGTGTACTAGAATTCGAATCCTATGTGTTACTTTAAGCAGTGGTCGTACATGAAATTCAGTAGTGAGGGCCAAACCAGCACCGTCTAGGAGAAAAAAGAGAGAAAGAGAGAGAAGAAGAGAGAAAAGGAAAAAAATAACTAGCAGAGAGAGAGAGAGAGAGAGGGCAAAGAGAGAAGGAATAATTAAAAGGTAAAGGAAATTTGGGCTGATGGAGTTCTTTTAAGAAAAGTGTGGGTTTTTTTTGACTTAAAGTAATATATAATATGTAGGCCATGGCCTATAGTGGTCAATAGGTGGGTCCGCTAGGCCCACAGTTGAAATCCTTTCCTGCTTTATGTACTATAAACCACTCCACTGGTCTGCAAATCAAAATTATTTTTCATTGGCCTAAATCCCGTTAACTTAGTGTGCTATCTGGCCGTTATCTATGGTTTATTGGAGAAGCCCCCCAAGGCTGAAAGGCGACTCTAAACCTGTAGACAGAGATTTGGATACCAAGCAGCTGCCGCACATCTTGGGAAATAGGCAGTCTTTCTGACCAAGGAGATTCAAAGTTTATCTCTTTCTTCCTCGTTTGTTTTCTATTTTATTCTTGAGTGTGCGAGTTTGGTATATTTAGAATCTTGAATTTGTGAGGTTAAACATTATTTTGTACCCTATCTTTGATGACAGGGAATTAATTTGTCATCTTCGAGCCACACAGACTATAAAGCCGAACCACTATAAATCTTTATGTTTTTATTTGTTGTTTGGTTTGTTTTATAATGAAATCCTTTCGTCTTCTTTGCATCAACATGGAAAATAACTGATCACCAAAATCCAGCCATTTCTCGTTCATCACCAGTCCAGTGCAAAACCCACAGTCGTATCTGTTGTCGATAATTTTTTTTTTCTTTCTAAAATCAGTTGAACAGAAATTCTTATCTTCCAAACTTCACATATTCTTGCCTCCCTCCTCCTCCGCTACTCTTAATCACAAGATACTTTTCATCTTCTCTCTTTTCTATTATTTTTTAAGAAACTTAGCATCTGTATTGAAAGTCTTCTCATAAATCATTGGAGAAACTTGAGTGTATAAATCAATAATGGGTCGTAAAAAACAGAGACGGATAAGACGGGTAGGGCACTACTCTAGCTCTCACAAGATATTGTTGGTTGGAGAGGGAGACTTCTCTTTCTCTGCTTGTTTGGCTCGAGCTTTTCGCTCTGCCACTAACATGGTGGCTACCACCCTTGAATCTAAAGGTACATTTTACAAATATATATATAGATTTTCTCCAATGCGGATATATCCACAGCTACCCTTTCTATGTTTTCCTCCCTGTTTATAATGGCGTCCGCATAGGAGAATATAACTGTATATATGTATTAGCAAATGACCAACCATTGCCTTACCATGTTCTCAATTTTTTGTTTTAGATTAGCTAATTAATTTGATCAATATATATGATAAAATTTCAGATACTCTATCGACAAAACATTGGAGCAGTAAGGCACATGTGGATGAGTTGAAGACAAGAGGATGCTTGGTGTTATATGAAGTTGATGTAGATGACATGGACCAGCATCCCACCCTTATGTGCATGAAATTTGATATTATCATCTTCAACTTTCCTCATGCAGGCCATTACTCTTGGCTATGCGAAAGAGACGATGAGCTCATACAGTAAGTCCAATCTCAACATCTATAAGCTTTGTTAGACAGTAAATACGACATTATATAGTACGTTCAGACTGAGCAAGCACCGAATCTCATCACTAATTTGGGATTCAAATGGATTAGAAAACACAGGGAATTGTTGAAAGCATTCTTCGAAAGTGCCCGTGGGATGATCGGCCAAGGCGGGGAAATTCATGTTTCACACAGGGATGACTACCCCTATGATCAATGGAAGTTGAAGGAGCTTGCTGAGAAAGCCGGCCTGGTTTTGAAAGAGAAAGTGTGGTTCGAAAAGTCGGACTACCCTGGCTACCACAACAAGAGAGGTGGAGGCATCCAGAGCAACAAAAAATTTCCTCTCAAAGAATGTTACACCTTCAAGTTTTCTCTGAAACCTGAATTCACTACTCATGAATTAATGCCTTCTTGCAGCCAAACAACCAGCGTTCTTGATGATGATATATCACATGCTTTAAAAGGTATGCATTTGAAGTAACAGCCATAAATGTATGGAAAGCAGAACAGAACATATATGTGCTGTATATATACGGATTTGCAATTAACGATTTAAGACTGAACCACAGTATACGTATGCAAAACAAAGATATAGATGGATTGTGTTTCCTTTCATGTCACATACGTTTTGCCATTTTGCTAAATACCCTCACTGAATCACATCACACGTGCCTATCTGAACAATTGTGAACCGTTAATTGATTCACGAATAGATTATGTTGAACATGTAATATATACACATACATACATAAGCACACAGTCATTACCATAAACACATTATATTTGCATGTGGGCATGCTGGTATGTGCCCATGTGGCATAAGTAATATATTGGTATCAAATATTCATGGGTTGGGCTTAAAATTTTTGGCTCGCCAATATTTCACCAATAATACATATTGTTCATAGCATAACGGAGTGATTCAATAATTAACTTATGTGGTTAATTATAATTATCTTCGAGAAGGCCAAGAATGAGGAGCAAACAGAAGACGAAGGGCTCGTTTGAGAGTCCTTTTAAGATTGCTATAAGCCCCCCATAGCTTGGCCACAAAATGCACGGGAACCTCCATGAAACCATGCAAGTAAGTAATTTAGGGCAACAATTGAATTTATTTAATAGAAATTAGAACACTAGAGAGAGAGAGTAGAGAAAAATAAAGGTCGAGTTTTGAGAGAGAGAGAGCGAGAGCTGTTTGATTTGATTGATGTTACAATACAAAGTGATTGGTGAGGAGTGGACACGTGGTGGGAATGGGGGTACTGAGGTGGACACGTGCCGAACGATGGGGCTTGTGAAGAGCGTGATACGTAGTCCACTGCAGGGATGTTGAGACAAAGACGTGCACGCACACGACAACACACGACACCGCTTTCTGGGTCTCGTCACGCTTTTGGCGGGAACCCCCTTGCGAAGAAACACATTTTATTTTTGTTTTTTTACTATAAAATTAAAATTATTAAAGTTTAATCGGATGTTTAGCCAATATTGTTCAACTCATTTTCATTTTGGCCCCGGAAGTAGTTTTATGAATGTTAGCTTTGTCTCATTAATAATAACTAGCCTCTCAGCACGCGCTTTCGCGCTTGCGAGAGGCTTTTTTTAAAAAAATATTATATTTATTTTAGAATTAAAAAAGATAATGGGTAGTTGTGTTCTATAAAAAGAGGATTCATTATCTGATTTTTCTTTACATTTTAAATTTTTTTAATATGAAAATGTGTGAATTTACCATATTATCCTCATTTAATTAATAATTTCAATTCTTAATATTTACATTAACCAAGGGCATTCTTTGGTATTTTGAATGTTTCACCATTCTCTGCCTTTTGCTTTATATTAATAATAATAATAACAATGAAGCTCAAATTGAAAATTCTACTAAAATTAGTAGATGAAATTCTACATACCAATATTTGCAACGACCACAAATGAGAACTATGTTATCTCTTCAAAATATTTGCAATTATATCGGCATACATACACACATTTTTTTTTTCTCGATACATGCAATATTGGAGAGGGGAGAATCGAACATAGGATATCAAGTGCATAAATAAATGCCTTAATCACTTGAGCTATAAGCATCTTACACCCCACCGCCCCCCTCTCTCCCCCAATCTTTCTTTTGACGATGTTAAACTTTTATAACTTAATTGTTAATGTGTAGTAACAAAATTCCTTCTAGATGAATTAAATGAAGAACTTCACTCTACTTTAATTACTCCTAGAAAATTACCTACAAAATAGTAACAATCAATTGGATAAACACTGGTGTGGTGTTGGTCAAGAACTCTCCGATGCTTAAGTAAGCAAAAATATCTCAAGGAGATGTGTTTTTCATGAAAGCTACTGGAGGATTTTTGAATTGATCACCCTTTTTGTGTATTCCTTGGCTATAAATAGGGGAATTTTCTTGTAGCCATCTTTGGAATTATTAAGGGCCCTTTATTTAAAGAGATAGATGAGATTATGGAAATTGAATGTAATCAGCTTTCCTTGATAGCTAATTAAATGAGAATTTAATCAACATAATTAATGTGATCTAGGACAAGTTTGACATTTATTTGCATTTCCACTTGACGTCATTGGATTGGTTGTGAAATTATTTGCTCTCACAAATGGATCAAAACTATAACGAGAGAAACTACAAACTTTAAATAAGGACTAAAGTGAAAAATGAGTCACACAACAGTGACCATAACATAATTTGACTTTTTTTCCAGAACAAATTGCAGCCCAAGAGGCCCAAAGCCCAACAATGTCTCCTCTCAAGTGTATAGCTGCTCTTCTTTAAAGGTGTGAGCTTTTTTTCCTTTGCTTGTGAGAGAGTGCTTTGGGGTCTCATGCTCATCTCATGTAAGCACGTTTGAGCAGAAATCTTTCATCAGAATCAGAAATGGGTCGTGGTAGGGAGAGATGGATCGAACACTACAGTAGCGCACAAGAGATATTGCTGGTTGGTGAAGGAGACTTTTCATTCTCTGCTTGTTTAGCTCGAGCATTTGGCTCTGCTCCCAAAATAGTAGCAACTTCTCTCGAATCTCAAGGTTTATTTTTCAAAAACACAACTTTTATGTTCATGGGTACTCTTTAAGATGTGACCAATAAATCTTTGTTCATTTTCAGCGCTACCCCCTGTTTTTTGGTGCAACCATTTTTTGGGTTTCTTTATTTTTTGTTTTTCAGTGATTAATTTGATGAAAGATTCAATTTTTAGGTTCTTTAAGGGCCAAACATAGGAGTTGTTTGTCACACTTGAGTGAGTTGAAGAGGAGAGGGTGCTTGGTGTTGCATGATGTTGATGTGTATGAGATTGACCTCCATCCCGCTCTGCAATGGAGGAAATTTGATGTCATCATCTTCAACTTTCCTCATGCAGGCCATTTCCCCTGGCTACGTGAAAGAAACCCTCAGCTCATTCAGTAAGTGACCCTAAATTATTTAACTAGAACAAATAATTAGTAGTTAGTTGTACACAGGTGTCAACCCTAACAGTTTGTTTTGATTGGATTGTATTTGTATGAGATTTGTGCAGCTTAAGTTTCTTAATTACCCTTTCCAAGAATGAATGATTATGAATGCTCAACATTTTTCTACTACACAAGTCCCTCTTTTATATTCTTTTGGAAAATCATCATCATCCAGATCTATCAACAAAACCAGTGATGAATTCATTGTTATGTATGAACTGGTGGAGAGTTTGACATTTTATTGAAGAAGAGGTGGAGAATTTTATTTGATTGGTATCATATCCTACGATGCTATATTTTCCCAATTGTCTTATCAAGTGTTTCATGGCTAATCAATGTTATTCAATGCAGTGGTGAAGCTGCAGGCCTATAATTAGTTACATAATTATTTGCTACCATATAGTATTCTTAATTAGTTACTTAGTTTCCCTACCTTGGGGGCTAATTAATTTGGGCGTTGAATGCAAGCAGAATGCACAAGAACTTGTTGAAAGCCTTCTTCGAAAATGCCCGTGGGATGCTGAGGGAAGGCGGGGAAGTTCATGTTGCAACCAGAGATGACTACCCGTATAACAGATGGAATGTGGAGGAACTTGCAGAGGAAGCGGGCCTGGTTTTGATGGAGAAAGTGTGGTTCAAAAAATCGGACTACCCGGGGTACCAGAACAAGAGAGGGGGCGACATCAAGAGCAACAAAACGTTTCGTCTCAGAAATTGTTTCACCTTCAAATTTGCTCTGCAACAATATGAGTATGACTATACTTGTGATGAAATGTCTGTTTGCAGCGACAGCGACGACTTTATATGATTATGTGAAGTGTTTGGTAGTATAGTATCCTTTTGAGGCAGAAGGTGGTGGTGATGCATTAGGCCTCTCTTTTTTGCTTGCTTTGAGTACTTTTGGTAGTTTGAATATTTTTGGTTTTGTGCGTATGGGTTTGTAAAAGATTTGATCGTAAGCCATATGAAGTATGCAAGCTGTGGGCCTGTAAAAATACATCAACATTGCATGTAGATTGCCACTTGATTGTATTAGTTATGACAAATGTCCTTGAATTTACAATAGAGTTTTATTTTGATATTGGCTCGTCTATTTAAAAATTGAGAAGGTGCTCTTCCTTAAAATCAATGGAGTTTTGACACTTGTAAAATTCAAACAACATTGACAAAGTTCCAACAAAAAAGAAAAAGGAATTTTGAAAGAATTGGATAAGTGTCAAAACAACATTGATTGTAAGAAGGAGCTCCTCGGTTTTAAAGAGCCAAAATTTTTCCTTTCATAGTCCTCATATTTTCACTTGCCTCTCAATTCATCTTATTTAAAATTAGAAACCTTTAAAAAATAAGATTAAATCAGTAAAAGTTTAAAATTTAAATTTTACCCATACCCAACATCTCCACCTCCCCTTACCTCAGTTGCCACTCTAGTTTTTTACCAAAAAATTCCGTTAGTTTTTCAAACTTTTAACAAATTCTCAAACTTTTCATCTTCTTGTCTCCCTCCTCCTGCACTACTCTGTCTTCATCACAAGATACTTTTCATCTTCTCTCTTTATTTATTTTATTGGAAACTACCATCTGTATTGAAAGCCTTCATTTAAGCACAGTCCCTTTAGCTCTCTCAGTGCTGTTATATAAAGTGAAATAAGTCATTCCAAGAGAATACAATATTTGCAGAAGCTTGAGTTTAAATCAATAATGGGTGAGAAAAACAGACAAATAGGACACTACTCTAGCTCTCAAAAGATATTGTTGGTTGGTGAGGAAGACTTCTCATTTTCTGCTTGTTTTGCTCGAGCTTTTCGCTCTGCCGCTAACATGGTGGCTACCACTCTTGAATCTGAAGGTACATTTTTTCAAGTATACCCTTTTTTTAATTTTTCCTTTTTCGTTTCATATTAGCTAATTAATTTGATCAAGAAAAAAATATATTTGAATTTCAGATACTCCATGGACGGAACATTGGAGCAGTGAGGCACATTTGGAAGAGTTGGAGAGAAGAGGATGCTTGGTGTTATAAGAAGTTGATGTGTATGAAATGCACCAGCATCCCACCCTTTTCTTCATACATGCAATATTGAAGAGGGGAGAATCGAACATAGGATATCAAGTGCATAGATACCTTAATCACTTGAGTTGAGCTATAAGCATCTTGCCCCCCTCTATCTTATTTTGTTGATGTTAAACTTTTATAACTTAATTGTTAATGTGTAGTAACAAAATTCCTTCTGGATGAATTAAATGAAGAACTTCACTCTACTTTAATTACTCTTTGAAAATGACCTGCAAAATAGTAACAATCAATCGGATAAACAATGGTGTGGTGTTGGTCAAGGACCCTCCGATGCTTAAGTTAGAAAAAATATCTTAGGGAGATGTGTGTTTTCATGAAAGCAGTCTTCCTTGACATAATTGAATGTAATTAGTCTTCCTTGATAGCTAATTAAATGAGAATTTAATCAACATAATTAATGTGATCTAGGACAAGTTTGATATTTATTTGCATTTCCACTTGACGTCATTGGAGTGGTCGTAAAATATTTATTTGCATTTCCACTTGACGTCATTGGAGTGGTCGTAAAATTATTTGCTCCCACAAATGGATCAAAACTATAACGAGAGAAACTACTAACTTTAAATAAGGACTGAAGTGAAAACCGAGTCACACAACAATGACCATAACATAATTTAACCTTTTTCCAAAACAAACTGCAGCCCAAGAGGCCCAAAACATCCACAAACCCAAAGCCCAACAATGACTCCTCTCAAATGTATAGCTGCTCTTCTTTAAAGGTGTGAGCTTTTTTTCCTTTGCTTGTGAGAGAGTGCTTTGGGGTCTCATCTCATGTAAGCACGTTTGAGCAGAAATCTTTCATCAGAATCAGAAATGGGTCGTGGTAGGGAGAGATGGATCAAACACTACAGTAGCGCACAAGAGATATTGTTGGTTGGTGAAGGAGACTTTTCATTCTCTGCTTGTTTAGCTCGAGCATTTGGCTCTGCTCCCAAAATAGTAGCAACTTCTCTCGAATCTCAAGGTACATCTTTCAAAAACGCAACTTTTATGTTCATGGGTACTCTTTAAGATGTGACCAATAAATCTTTGTTCATTTTCAGCGCTACCCCCTGTTTTTTGGTGCAACTTTCTTTATTTTTTGTTTTTCAGTGATTAATTTGATGAAAGATTCAATTTTTAGGTTCTTTAAGGGCCAAACATAGGAGTTGTTTGTCACACTTGAGTGAGTTGAAGAGGAGAGGGTGCTTGGTGTTGCATGATGTTGATGTGTATGAGATTGATCTCCATCCCGCTCTGCAATGGAGGAAATTTGATGTCATCATCTTCAACTTTCCTCATGCAGGCCATTTCCCCTGGCTACGTGAAAGAAACCTTCAGCTCATTCAGTAAGTGACCCTAAATTATTTAACTAGAACAAATAATTAGTAGTTAGTTGTACACAGATGTCAACCCTAACAGTTTGTTTTGATTGGATTGTATTTGTATGAGATTTGTGCAGCTTAAGTTTCTTAATTACCCTTTCCAAGAATGAATGATTATGAATGCTCAACATTTTTCTACTACACAAGTCCCTCTTTTATATTCTTTCGGAAAATCATCATCATCCAGATCTATCAACAAAACCAGTGATGAATTCATTGTTATGTATGAACTGGTGGAGAGTTTGACATTTTATTGAAGAAGAGGTGGATAATTTGACATTTTATTGAAGAGGAGGTGGACAATTTTATTTGATTGGAATCATATCCAAGGATGCTATATTTTCCCAATTGTCTTATCAAGTGTTTCATGGCTAATCAATGTTATTCAATGCAGTGGTGAAGTGCAGGCCTATAATTAGTTACATAATTATTTGCTACCATATAGTATTCTTAATTAGTTACTTAGTTTCCCTACCTAGGGGGCTAATTGATTTGGGCGTTGAATGCAAGCAGAATGCACAAGAACTTGTTGAAAGCATTCTTCAAAAATGCCCGTGGGATGCTTAGGGAAGGCGGGGAAGTGCATGTTGCAACCAGAGATGACTACCCGTATAACAGATGGAATGTGGAGGAACTTGCAGAGGAAGCAGGCCTGGTTTTGATGGAGAAAGTGTGGTTCAAAAAATCGGACTACCCGGGGTACCAGAACAAGAGAGGGGGTGACATCAAGAGCAACAAAACGTTTCGTCTCAGAAATTGTTTCACCTTCAAATTTGCTCTGCAACAATATGAGTATGACTATACTTGTGATGAAATGTCTGATTGCAGCGACGACTTTATATGATTATGTGAAGTGTTTGGTAGTATAGTATCCTTTTGAAGCAGAAGGTGGTGGTGATGCATTAGGCCTATGGAGAACATCATCGATCAGATCTCTCTTTTGGTTGCTTTGAGTACTTTTGGTAGTTTGAATATTTTTGCTTTGAATATTTTTGGTTATGACAAATGTCCTTGAATTTACAATAGAGTTTTATTTTGATATTGGCTTGTCTATTTAAAATTGAGGAGGAGCTCTTTCTTAAAATCAATGGAGTTTTGACACTTGTCAAATTTTGACATATGATACCACGTCAGCATATGATACTTCCATTCAAAATTTGACATGTGTCATATTTAAAAGAAAATTAAAACTATTTATACAACTGGAGTTTGACTTCCAATTTTACCCTTTGGAATAAAATTAAAAGTGAAGAAAATAAAAAATAAAAAATCCTTCAACTGGGAGTCCTCCTCCACCCCCAATCTCGGTTTATTCCTCCCTTTTCCTTTTCAGCTTCCTCTACTTTTCTACAACGAAGGAAACAAACCCACATCTCAAAGCTCTCCTCCTGCAATTTTACTACCTGCAATTCCATCTCTACAAACAACATAAATTTCTCCATCGGCCGAGCTCTTTACAAGTCCAAGATCCCCACCAAGGCACCCAACTCTTCGTATGTGTATCGTTTCTCAACTTCCTTCATCTTCTCCCAATCCTTCAGTTTCTCCATGGAGTCGTCTTCCTCGCCTCAAAACCTCATGTTCCAATTTCTTATTACTTTGTATTCTAACCATCACACTCTGAGGATTACCATGAGGGAAAAACTCTACAGAAAAGCAAACTGAAGTAAAAACCCTAAGAAGTTCTTTTGGGATGTGAATTTAAAACTAACTATAAAATAAAGTGGTAGCTGATGAGGGAGATGGAGAGAGATGGAGGGTAGACTGTATAAAAGGAAGATGGATTCAATGATACTGCCGAAAAAAAAAAAGAAAAACAAAAAGAAGAAGACTTCAATTGGCGGAGATAAGGGAAAGAGACGGTGGAGGAGGCAGGGTAGGGTTACTGCCGAGATTGGTTGGAGTATTCTTTTATTTTACTTTAAAGGGTAAAATTGGAGGTCAAAGTCCAGCTGTAGAAGTATTTTTAATTTTCTTTTAAATGGGACAAATGGCAAATTTTGAATGGGAGTATCATATGCTGATGTGGTAATACTGTACTACTCTATAATCTCTCGTCAAATTCAAGCAACATTGACAAAGTTTCAACAAAAAAGAAAAAGGAATTTTAAAAGAATTTGATAAGTGTCAAAACAACATTGGTTGTAAGAAGGAGCCTCCTTGGTTTTAAAGAGCCAATTTTTTTCCTTTCATAGTCCTCATATTTTCACTCGCCTTTCAATTCATCTTATTTAAAATTAGAAACCTTAAAAAAAAAAGATTAAATCAGTAAAAGTTAAAATTTTAAAATTTTACCCATACCAAACCCCTCTACCTCCCCTTACCTCAGTCGGCACTCTAGTTTTTTTATAAAAAAAAATCCATTAGTTTTTCAAACTTTTAACAAATAAAAATAGAGTTTTTCTATTTAAACCCCACAATTTCTTTGTTCACCCCAATACTTAAATTATTAAACTCTTAAGTTTTATTATTGTGTAAAAAGACAAAAAAGTCATCCAACTTAATACTTAACCCTAGTACATCTATGCTCATGTTCAAAAGCTTTGATCTCCTTTTCTTCAGGAAGCAATATAGAAGATGGTATTTGAAGTTGCTCTTTTGATATCCCTTCATGGACTATCTAATAAGCAATTATCTCATCTTTGGAAACTACGTAAGTGCTTTGAGAATCAGCTTTAGATACTGTTTCAAAGGTTTCTTCTTCAATTTCACCAACATTCAACTCTTCTGGAGCCAATTCAGAAACTTTGAGCTCCCTGGGCTCTTCTTGTGCAAGATTGTCTCTTCTACTAACCTCGCAACAAAAAAATCTCCCCCATTTTCATCAGCTGTCATTTTTATTTTCTTGGCAACAGTGTTTTTTTCTCTTTATTTTTATGCTGGGTGTGTATTTAGGGGTAGTTTGGGAAGATAATGGGGTTTTTTTAGAAATTGTGAAAATTTGAATTAGAAGTTGGGGTGAACTTAGAATATGGGGTGAACAAAGAGAAGTGCGGGGTTTAAATAGAAAAACTCTAAAAATATTCTCAAACCTTTCATCTTCTTGTCTCCCTCCTCCTCCTGCACTACTCTTCATCACAAGATACTTTTCATCTTCTCTCTTTATTTATTTTGTTGGAAACTACCATCTGTATTGAAAGCCTTCATTTAAGCAGAGTCCCTTTAGCTCTCTCGGTGCTATTATAGAATAATCCCTTCAACGCATTCCATAAATTCCATGTCGGTTAGAAGATACCAGATGCAGCTATTGTGAGAGTCCCAACATTTTTTCTTAAATATTTAGATATATTGTATTATTTTATTTAATATTACCTCTCAAGTGAAGTACCATTAATTAGGTAAATCACCCATTAATGATCCCCACATGCATGAGAGATCAAATTTGAAGGAAGTTGAGGTTCCACCCCAAAACCAATTGGCAATGGGAGGAGTAGCTCAACTCCTTATAAGAGCATCCACAATCATGCTCCCTATTTTTTAGTTAAATTTTAGCTAAAAATATATAAAAGTTATTTTAGGAGCTCTCTATTAAATTTAAACTCCAAGCATGCTCTCTAGTTTAGGGAGTCATAAATGCTATAACTCTTTTGTAATTGGTCCATTTCTATTAAAAAAATAATATAAAAAATAGTTAGTATTAATTAAAGGTTTGAAATACTCATTAAATAAAGCAGTATTAAATTATAGGGAGCCACTAGGAGTCCTTTCTCTCTCCTCATATTTAGAGCATCCACAATCATGTTCTCTCACTACTACAAAAATTGAAATAGACGACGGTAATCCACCGTCGTGTATTTGGTTTTTCAACCGTCGTGAAATCGACTGACATCTTTTGATGCATAAAACCACGACGGTAAATCCCCGTCATCTATTATTTGTAAAGACGACACTTTTACTCAAAATCGTCGTCTATTATATGTAAATAGACGTCGCTTTTACTCAAAACCGTCGTCTATTATATGTAAAGGTGACGGTTTTTTTAAAAGAACTATCGTCTATTTAAAGAACTATGTTTTATTATATCCAAAGACGTCGGTATTTGTTAAAAAGCGTCGTTGATTGTATATAAAAAAGACGTTATGGTGTTAAAATAGGTCATTGATAATATATACAGATGCCGATTTTTCCAATAAAACCATCGTTTTATTATCTTTAAATCTATCGTCTAATAAGTTCACAAGCTGTTACATTTTAGTTTTTTGAAGAGTCAATAGTTATTACATAGTCAACCAATCTTTATTCTATTACATACATACTTCCTACCTATAATTGGAAATAACGGAGCTCAACATTAAAAATATAAGTCACAATAAAATAATTCATTGCATTAAAAAAATATCAACATTCTTCCACCAAATTCACAAGCTATCCAAATTTGAACAAATTCAAATCCAAGTCTAGACATACATCTCTCTCAAAAACAAACCTAGATGACTCTACAACCTAGTCTAGATAGGTCAATTGATCCAAAAACATAAAAATAAGATTCACCACAGTTGAATGACTGCAAGCTTCTGCTCTTCTGGTGGAACCTTCAAAAGCAGGCATATCATCCATCTGGTTGCAACTTCAACTCTTTTACCAACCGTTTACCAAACTATGTGATTCATCTGACCTACTCCACGAAGTCATGAATTAAAAAATGAAAAGAAATGGCCGCAAAAATGTAAAGCAACTTACAATGAGACATTGTGGTGCAATTGTTCATAAGATTTCCGCTGTTTCTCATATGAAGAGACATTTTCATCACTGAGCTCTCTTTTAGCATTAAGGAATTTGGCATTTTCATGCTCCATTTGGCAAAGTGACTAAAAGTATCACGAAAATGCATTAATTACAATCAAAACCAGTATTCCACTATTAAAATAAAGAAACAGATATCATTAGCAAGAAAATAAATTAGAAGCTCTATCCAACATAGATAAAGCACACATATAAGGTGTAAAATCAACATCTAACCCTCTAGACCCAGAAAGAAAGATAGAAATGTAAAACTATCTTAAGCTAGGCCACTTAACTCTTACAGGATGCTCGGATTGAAGTAATTCTGCTACTGCACCATAATATGTTTGAAATGCTTGTTGTGAAGAATTTTTTATGCCCTGTTGTGATATTAAGGCCCTTAAAAAACTGCAGCAAAATGTTAGGATAGATACTATGGAATAGAAGGTAGCAAGATATTGACGCAGATCAAACCAAAATAGTGAAATGTGAAATAATGAAACAAACCAAAGAGATTCATACCTCTCCATGAATTTCTGGCTCAAAGAGTGGAAGGTTAAGAAATATTCTTCCCTGCCGAGCCAAACTAGCAAGAAGAGTCAAATTTATCTTAGTATCCTGATCCTTTAAGTATTCTCCACTGGTAGATCCTTTAAATTAATACTCATCACTGCTTAAAATGAATATAAGACAAGATTTTAAGTTTAGTCAGGCCATGAGTAGAGAAACCAATGTTGTTACCACTAAACAGCAATGTACAAAGTCAGCAATCTTAAATTAATAACCAAAAATGAAATACAAGTCTCCTATAACAAGAGAAGTCATATGAAAGTTTATGTGAAAACGGTACAAGAGCACAATTGGATATTTTTTTTTCACTCTACTCTGTTAATAGGATTAAAATTTACTTACATGAGGATAAATAGAGATTGACAAAGATATCGATTGGCCAATAATCAGATGTACTTTTAAATGATTTCACCAAGCTGACAGGAAAAACATAATAAAAATAATAAGTCACCTGCAGCTAAATGATCACAAGTCCACTACTAGATGAAAATACATCAAATATAAAAGTCCAGCTTCAATAAATTTTTACCCTTTCAATTCCACTTTGGAATTTGACTCAAAATAGTAAAGGGATAAATATAGGCATGCGAATTAAATGGCTTAATATATTAAACAAACAAAATATGGCTACAAATACCACACAAAGCAGTAGATAAAAAAATTGCAATAATCAGTGCAAGAATCAAAAAGTCAGAGAGCATAAGCTCACCAATAAGACTAAAGAAAAAGGCAGCATGAAGATGAAAACCAAACAGCCAGAGATCCAAGATTTCTTACCATAGGAGCTCTGTCAAGTTAAGTGAAATGATCAGTCACAATAAAATGAGCAAGTAACCCATATTAATAACATCATTGAGCAAATATCATTCAGACTTCAGATTACTAGAGACTTCAAATGAGATAAATACCAAACAAAAACAAACCAAGAAACAAAAACCATAGAATTCTATAACCAGAATAGGAAAGGCAGTGGACCCATAATGTTAAAATCTTAAAGCATATCATCATTTTCTATTAAAAACATACAAATTCTGAAAACTGGATAAGAAAGTAAGACATGCCCACTAAATAAAGAAAATAACAAATCAATAAATTCCAATAAAATAGTGAGCATATATAACATACCTTCCCTTTTTCTGAACAATGCAGAAGCTTTTAGAACCAAACCCAAGGACCCTTCTACTATAGCCCCAATTTGTAATGGAATTGCAAGGGGTTTTTTCAAAACTACATTACTATTCAAGTTAACCCCAAGACTGCAAGAAGCCATAGCCACAACCATTTTAAGCTTAAAAATTAACAAACGAAAAATCAGAGATTCAGAAAATTAACAATGAAATTCCAAAATAATTAAAGCAAACAACAAAAACAAAAAGTATTTTGGACTTGATGATGTTGTCGGTCCTCAAACGGATCTAGTGAGGGATGGGTCTGTTTTGCCTCATCTTCTTCGTAAGCTTCTTCTTGATTACGAAGGCCTTGTGGGACGGCTGTGCATATTTATAAAAAACCCAAATGAGAAACTCACTTAAATCCCTCGAAATTAGCACAATACATGAACAAACACACACACACACACACACACACATATATATATATATATATATAAAGACCGATTTCCATAAGTCTTTCTGGATCGAGTCGCTGAGTTTGATGAGCGAGTTGAGTGCCTGAGAGTGAGATCTTCTTTGAAGAAAGTGAAGGTCGAGATCTTCACCGCATCCAAACATCTCTTGATTCTCAGATCCAGAACCTCTCCCTCTCCGTCTTGTGGATTTGTGAGCTAGAGAGAGAGAGACAACAAGAAAGAGAGCGCCGGCAAGAGAGAGCCATCGAGAGAGGGCCGTCGAGAGAGCCAGAGTGAAGATAGCTAGAGAGTTAGCGCGATATTGAAACCAAGATGGCGACCTCAGTGACCTGGACGGCGAGATCTGTGACCTGGATGGCTCGATCTATGACCCGGATGGTGAGCTCATAACCAAGATGGCGCAATGGAGATGGTGTTTGAGAGAGGGAGAGAGGGTTTTCTGAAAGAGTCGTGAGAGTGAGTGTTTGAGAGAGAGAGAGAGAGAGAGAGCTGTACGTGAAAAGTTAGAACTTAAATGAAATTTTTGTCCAGCGCGTTTTAAAACGACGGTATTAGAAATGAATGGTCGTAATTTGTATTTGCGCCTTTTAAAGCACGACGGTTCCTTTTGGAACCGTCGTAGATTTTCATAGTTTTTCAAAACACGAATGTTTTTTAGTTTTACGGTCGTCTATTACGGGTCGTGGTTTTCCATAATTGTAGTAGTGTTTATTTTTTAGTTAAATTTTAGCTAAAAACATATAAAAGTTATTTTAGGAGCTCTCTATAAAATTTAAACTTCAATCATGCTCTCTAGTTTAGGGAGTCATAAATGCTATAACTCTTTTTTGATTGGTCCATCTCTATTAAAAAAAAAAAGGGAGTTTCACTAAAACACCCAAAATGGGGGCTGAAATTATAAAAAAACCCAACACCCAAAACACTTTATAAACACACCCAAAACCCATCATTACACACACTCAAAACCCATTTATAAACACACCCAAAAAATATACAATTGTTGATTTTGGGTGTGTTTCTATGTTTAAATAGTGTTTGAGTTTTTTTATAAATACATGTCTAGGATTGGGTTTATTTATAAATTTGTCAAAATAAAATAAAAAATAGTTAGTATTAAATAAAGTTCTTTGGGTCTCATTATACCCAACATAAAATGGGTTCTCCTCTGGTGGAAGCCACTATCCCTCCCCCGCCACCCCAACCCAAAGAACAGAACGTCATCCACAGAAACTTGGGTTTTGAGATCGCCCGTCATGCTAAGCCTCCTGCTCCTGACTTCGATGGTCGCGGGGATCCTACTCTTTTTGTTGATTGGATATCGGCTATGGAAGATTATTTTGAATGGTATGATATGTTCGATGCACAACGGATTCGGCTCGCCAAACTCAAACTGGTAGGAGCCGCAAAGCAATACTTAAAAGGCTACTGAGCACCTCTCCTAGAGGTCTCCTTATTTTAGGAGGTGGATAGGGAGCATGGTTGGAGTTGTATTTTTACAATTCCTCCCTAAAATTTATCTAAGGAGATGGTTTTGAGCACGTGTGGCCGTTGGGCTTTCACACGTGGGCAAACCCGCTCTGATACCATAAAGGAAGTTGAGGTTCCACCCCAAAACCAATTGGCAATGGGAGGTGTAGCTCAACTCCTTATAAGCCCTTGTTAGGTTTCTCAACTTTCCAATGTGGAACTTTTCACCTTCACATTCTCACAAAATTATATATCAAGTGACAAAATTGATAAGGAAAAAACTTGTTGACAATTTACAACAATACATGTACTTCATAGGTATTTACAGCATTATATGTTCTAAAAGACAATCTGTGCTTGTGTGTGTGAGATAGAGAAAGTGAGACGAGGAGGGAGAGATGAAGCAGGTATACAGAAGATATCCAAATGCAGTTGTGTTTGCTATGGCATCCATTGCTATGGTTTGTATCGTTCTGATAAAGGGTTCAAAAGGAACATCTTGGTTTGATTTTTCGCCGTCTCCATTTCCATGGTTGAGTACCAGTGTAGATAGGAAATCTGATTCTGCATTCACATTCAACCACATTTCATCACACATGGTATTCTACTTATTCAAGTTTAGTAATTTTATCTGTTTGTTTTTATTTTCTGCAGAATTTCATTACGTTGCAAACCTGTTTAACCAAGTTTGACCAATTTAATCTTGTAGGATGCAGCAAGAAGGCAGAAGGCATTGCCTGATCTTGAAAGGAGCTACATTGGTAATTCTGTTTTGAAAACAGATAAACAGAAGGGAGATGTAAACCTGGAGAGACTTGAAGCTGGTCTGGCTACAGCCAGAGCATTGATAAGGGAAGCAACATCAAAATTCAACCATACAGCTCTTGAAGAAGCAGATTATGTTCCACAAGGCGATATATACAGGAATGCTTACGCCTTTCACCGGTACTCAATGCTCGCAACAAGAACCGTTAAATCTTTCAATAAATCCTAGTAATTCAATTGCCTTACTCTTCAGTTCTGTCTTAATTTGTTTCAACTATGTAGCCTGTAGGAGTCACCTCTTAATGGAAAGCCTGTTTAAGATATATGTTTACGAAGTGGGAGAGCCGCCTATATTTCACAATGGTCCTTGCAAGAACATATACTCTATGGAGGGGCTCTTCCTTAGCTTCATGGAAACTGATACCAAGTTCCGGACTCTGGACCCTGACAAGGCTCATGTCTATTTTCTTCCATTCAGTGTTGTGATGATCATTGAGTACCTGTTTCATCCAATTATTCATGACAAAGCTGTTCTAGAGCGCACCGTGGTTGATTATGTTCGCGTCGTATCGAATAAGTATCCATTTTGGAACAGAAGCCTTGGAGCTGATCATGTCATGCTTTCTTGCCATTATTGGGTAAATTTCTTACTAACCAGTATTTCCAACTTCAATTTTGGCTAGATTGTTAATCTGGATCGCATATTGCAACAAAAATCGGCATGACCAATGGTTCAGATTCACGATAGAGTAATTATTATGCTATTATTTGCTTTTGTATAGGGGCCAAGGGCAACATAGTATGTTAAACAACTATACTTTGTTGCCATCCGCGTACTATGCAATGCAAATACCTCTGAGCACTTCAACCCTAAGAAAGATGCATCATTTCCTGAAATCAATCTGGAAACCGGTGACATAACCGGTCTAATTGGTGGCTTGCCTCCCTCGGAACGTACAACCCTAGCGTTCTTTGCAGGACGCATGCACGGTCGAATTAGGCCATTACTTTTCCAACATTGGAAAGAGAAGGACAAAGATTTGCTGGTCTACGAAACAGTCCCCGAAGGGGTTTCATACCATGAGATGCTGAAGAAAAGCAAGTACTGCATTTGCCCAAGTGGCCATGAAGTTGCAAGTCCACGAATTGCAGAGGCAATATATGCAGAGTGTGTTCCAGTTTTGATATCACAGCACTATGTTCTGCCTTTCAGTGATGTGCTCAATTGGGAGTCTTTCTCTGTTCGAGTTTCGGTAAGCGAAATTCCACAGCTTAAAGAAATCTTAATGGGGATCCCTGAAGAGCAATATAGAAGAATGCAGAAGAGAGTGAGGCAAGTGCAAAGGCATTTTGTGGTGAACAGTCCCCCCAAGAGATTTGATGTTTTTCATATGATTATTCATTCAATCTGGCTTAGGAGACTGAATGTGCGCATTTATGGTTGATTTTCATATGATTTCAATGCTTTATGGAGATTTTCTATTTAAACCCCACACTTCTCTTAGTTCACCCCATGTTCTAAGTTCACCCCATCTTTTAATTTAAATTTTCACAATTTCTAAGAAAACCCCACCATCTTCCCAAACTACCCTTAAATACACCCTTAAATTTTCACTCTTAATTAATTACATCATCTGATATCGACTTCAGTCATCCAATACTTGGGTATCATTTAGCATTTTTTCCATTCTAATAATAGTTAAAATAAATAAATAAGTGGCCGAACATTATAATAATAATGTGCTCTACAAAGGTTATTGTTGGGTCCAAAAAGGTTAATGGACAACCGAGTCAAAAGACAAATGTATTTCCACTGATAAACCTTTTATTAAGACTTAAAAAGGTTGGATTTTTGCAAACAACCCACTAGTGTAGTGGTTTAGTGAAAATACTCTCCCAAGAAAGGTTATGGGTTCGATTCTTAGCATATTTGTAGTGTGTGTGTGACTTTAGTATGCTATCGTCCCTCTCAATAGAAAAGGTTCAAAAAAAAATAAAATTGGTTTTTATTTATGAATTGAGGGTTAAATCCAGTGAATAGTGTGATGAGCGGCTTTATATATGTACTGGGATCCTTTTATTTTTTAAAAAATTTTATTCCCCGAATTTCTTTTATCGATAAGGGTAGTTTAGAGCATTATCCATTACTATTAGGCCATTACCCGAGTCTATATTGTCCCGTTTTGATTTTTTACTTTTCTAGAGTTATTAAATGTATGAAGAATGTAGCATTTTCAAGTTTAATACTTGTATTATACACGCACATACGAATTTTTCAATTATACACACTGGCGGACCCAATCAAAGCCAACTGTGGGCAGTTGCCCACACTTACCAAAAAAGCTTCAGCCGTATAATCCCATTTGTTGAGAACGTGGTACCAACCTTCGAACCCAAGACCACTAGGAGTTAGTGCAAGCACACTTAACCACTAGGGCAGGTTGAAGGCCAGTATAATCCCATTTAAATTCATTATTTTTAATTATTTTTAGGTCCTTCTCAAGTAAAGCCCTCACATAGCCCATTCAATACATACACTTTAAGCCCAAAGCTTATATTAAAAAAGAAAAACCCTAAACCCTATGTTAAAAAAGAAGAATAGAGATCCCACCAAGTTCACTCATTTTGTAATTTTGTGGAGAAGTCAGCCGCCAAACTCGTTATTTGACAAAAGTCTGCAGCCCAACAAATCAAACTCACTACTTCAATTGATTTTACAGGTTAGTATTTAGTTATTTTTTACAAACTAATTTCATTATATTCTTATTATATGATTCAATTTGTACAGATGATTGATTTTATTATATATATATATATATATATATATATATATATATCTTGATGAAAAATAATATAAACTATTTATGACAGTTATGGAAAAATATTTTAAAAGAAAATCCAAGTTGGAGTTGTCAGGACCTATTGGGAGAAGTGATGATAGTTCAAAGCAAAGGCGCATAGAAATCAATATGTCAGATCTTCATTCTGATCTTGGTTTACGAACTCGGATTTTAGATTACAATCCGAACATTCGAGATGAAATTAGAAGAGCTTACTTACAAAAAGGCCCATGTTAGCCTAGAAATCATGATTTCCCTCAAAAGAAATTTGGAAAAGAATCAAGACGATTCAACCTGGCATGGTTTGATGAATTCCCTTATTGGTTGGAATATAGCATCAAAGAAGATGCTGCATTTTGCTTATGTTGTTATCTTTTTAAAACAAATTTGGGAGAGAAAGCTGGAGGTGACTCATTTGTTGGTATAGGTTTTTCAAATTGGAAGAAAAAGGAAAGATTTCAAGTTCATGTTGGAGGTCCCAACAGTTCCCATAACCTTCTGAAAAAATGTCAAGCCTTAATGAATGAAAAACAACATATTGAAAATGTTTTCCATAAGCACTCAAATCAATCTCGAATTGACTACAGAATCAGATTGAATGCATATGTTGATTGTATTAGATTTCTTCTACGACAAGGTCTTGCCTTTCGTGGCCACGATGAGTCTGAGGATTTGTTGAGGCCCAAAAAATTCAAGGCTAGGCCCAAATATAATCTCGGCCCAATGCTATGCTTTATCGAGAAGAAACCCGATTTGGGCACGCGAAAGTTCGTCATATGCGCTTGCACACATGCCACGCCAAGCAAATAAGCAACACGCCACGCTACAAGCTTAAGTGGGCCCAAGCCATGCGAATGCCTGGGGCTTGCTGAGCAGGTTGTGGTATGGATGGTTGCGAGTAATCACGAGGCCCATTGATAGTCCAAGGAGTGGAAGTTTTGGGCTACTTGGGAGCACCAAAACTCAAGCCCATTCCTTGAGCCCAAACATATGGGTAAGCATGAGAGAAAAACCTAGTAGCCCATCACCTTAAGAAAACCTAATAGCCCACAACACTTGAAAAATCCCACATCAGCCAAAACTTCCAGCTGCTAGAAACAAAACAGCCCAGCGTCTTATATCCAACATCGTGGAAATATCTAGCACCTTTCTTAAAACCAGATCGAAGCCAAACCACCAAAACCAAGCAAAACCATGTGCTGATGGAATCACCTTTTGACCAGCATCCTTACCCATTCTTTCCTCTATAAGCTTTAGTGAGAAATCAAGAAGGAAAAGTGGGTGGCTCCTCACCCACATAGAGAAGTCCTGCTGCCTGAGGACCTTGGAACCCCAAAAAGCTGCGTGCTTATGGGTTCGGGCTGGGGAAGTTTCACCAAACAAGATTAAATGGAAGAAAGTGAAGAAAAGAGGGAAGGAGGCTTGACAAAATTAAGGGTTTCTATCGCCTATAAAAGGAGCCACTTTCTACCCAGCAAGACAACTCACCTTGGTTGCTGCAAGCTTTCCAGCAACCATGAGAATCAATCGAAGGCAAGCATCCCCTTTGGAATCCTTCAATTTCATGCTTTGTTCTTCCATCTTCTCCCTCTCTATCTCTCTCTCTCTCTCTCTCTCTCTCTCTCTCTCTCTCTCTCATAACACACATCCAGAGAGCAAGCTTCCCTCTCATCTTCAAAACCTAGCAATTTCATGCACTATTCATCCTTCTTCCACATTTTCCCTCCTGGCAGAACTGTTCCAGTGCTTGACAGAGCTTTCGTCAAGCTGCTAGAAAATCACTTAAGCCACCCATTGCCCTCTCCTTATCTCATTCTTCCTCTTTTCAGCCAAGCCCTCGTCAGATCCTCTCTTCCCTTGCCTTAAAAACTCTGTTTCTCATAGGAAATCACAGCTCTTTCTCTCTCTCATGCTAAACTCACGAATGCTCAGCTCCCATGCCACAAGCTTCTCATGCCAAGCCATAACATTTATCTGCAAGCGACTGTTGGTTTCATTGGTGAAGAAGACCAAGGTGTTTCCTAAGGCTCAACTATCCTTTCGAAGCACACTTGGGGTCTGATCCTCGAACTCAGACACAAGGGGCGATTCCAGCCATTTGCACTTTACAGCAGCCCAGGCCCATTCGTCAAGCTGCTGGAACGAAAAAGCCCCTACAGGATTCAAGCAACCAAGGTAATTTTCTTGAGCTTTTGCAATTTCTTGTTGATCACAATGAGGAAGTTAGAGCTGTTGCTTTGAAAAATGCTCCTGAAAACCTCGAAGTAACTTCACCTAAGATTCAGAAATACATTGTAAATGCTGCAGCAGTTGAAACAATTGATGCTATTATTAGAGATATGAATGATGCATTCTTTTCTATTTTAGTTGATGAATCTTGTGATGTATCAGTAAAAGAGCAGATGGTTGTTATGTTTCGTTATGTAGACAAGAAAGGATGTGTGATTGAATGGTTCATAGGTATTGAACATGTTACAAGTACCACAACTGAGTCACTTAAAGCAAGTATTGATGCATTATTTTCTAGACATAAATTGAGTATGTGCAGATTACGAGGTCAAGGTTATGATGGGGCCAGTAATATGAGTGGAGAGTTCAATGGTCTGAAGACACTTATTATGAGGGAGAATGAGTCTGCTTACTATGGTCACTGTTTTGCACATCAACTTCAGTTGGCTATTGTGGGTTTGGCAAAAAAACACAGCCTCATTGGTGCTTTCTTCACCTTAGTTTCTAATGTTGTAAATATTGTTGGAGCATCATCGAAGCATCATGACATTCTTCGGGAAAGGTTTAAATCAAGCAATAGAGATTAAGCGTTCATGTGATACACGTTGGGGCTCATATTATGGTACATTGATAAACTTTAGGAAAAAGTACAGTAAACCCCTCAACCTATAGGGTCACTTACGAGTTCATACCCGATTTTGGGGACATTTATGAGTACATACTCAACGTCGCGGAAAACCTACAGATTGCCCCCTCCGTTAGCCAAACTGTTAGTAAGTCTGTTAAATGCTAATGTGTCAAAAGTGGGACCCTTTTTTTTAATGATGTGGACTTCCACGTGGACCAAAAATTAATAAAAAATTATTTTATTGTTTAAATTATTTATTATTGTTAAATTAATTCAAATTTTAAAAAGCAAAATTTAAAAAAAAAACTCAAAAATCAAAGTCCTCTCCTCCCAATTGTTTCTCTCTCTATCTCTATCTCTCTCTCTCTCTCTCTCTCTCTCTCTCTCTCTCTCTCCTCTCCTCTCCTCCTAGCCCCCAGCCACCCATCCCAGCCTTAACACCTCTCTTGTTCCAGCCCAACCCATCACCTCCCCCACCCCATGCCACAGATCTGATCGTTTTCCCCAAACCACAAACCCCAAAACGATGTCGTGCCTGAATCTCAGAATTTGATTCTTTCTTCAACAAATCGATTTTTGGGTGTTTTGGGAATGCCAACTTGGTCTCTGACCTTATCGACGCCGGTTCGGCTGTGAATCAGAGAAGCCAACCATTCTAGCCACCCAAACCACCACCCATCGCAGCCCACAGAAATTAAGATAACATCATTGGAGCAAATCTCAACGAAATTCAAAAAATCCAAGAAACCCACCTCTCCCTCGCATCCACCATCTTCCCCACAGAAAGAAGCGAGATTTGAACTCTCACAAATAGCACAGTTACGTTCATCATCTGCCTTTCCTCATCAAACAAAACAAAACCACATCTAAACATCTAAAAAGTCAGTGCCTATGAAATAGAAAATGCTTGGCTGAGAAAAATATCAGAATATGAATTCGTTCAGTATAATTCAAGGAATTGATCATATGGGTTTTTGAAATTATGCGATTTTTATGCAATCTGATATTTTGTAGTGCCTGGAGCTTGTTGATTTTGAAGTTGGGGTCTGATTGGTTTTTTTGTTTTTATTTTTGGGTGGGGGGATTTTTTCTTTTTTTCTTTTTTTCTGGGTTGGGGTGGGGGAGGTTGGGAATGGGGCGGGGATTTGGGGATGGGTGGCCTGAGTAAGCTTGGGTGGTGGTTAGGGTGGCTGGGGGCTAGGAGAAAAGGAGAGGTGAGTTTTGGGTTGGGGTGGGTCGGGAGGGAGGAGGAGAGAGAGAGAGTTGTTTATGTTTTTATTTTTTTAAAATAAATATTTATTATTTTAAAAAAATAGATAATATTTTATTATTTATTTGTCTACGTGGAAGTCCACGTCATAAAAAAGGGGTCCCACAAATGCCACGTAGGCAGATAACAGATTTTCTGACGGTCTCGCTAACGGAGGGGGCATTTTGTAGGTTTTTAGTGACGTTGCGTATGTAATTGTAAATTTCCCACAAATCGGGATGTAATCGTAAATGACCCTATAGGTTGGGGGGTTTACTGTACTTTTTCCTAAACTTTATTACCATGTTCTCATCTACAATTGATGTGTTTGATGAAATTGCAAATGATAGATTGACTATTGATAAAAAAGATGAGGCATTTATACTACTAGGATTAGTGCAATCATTTGATTTTGTATTCAGTTTGCATTTGATGAGGAATATAATTGGAATCACAAATGCATTGTCACAAGCCTTACAGAGGGATGATCAAGATATTGTGAATGCCATGGATTTAGTTGAATTATGTAAGCAACAATTCCAAAAGATGAGGGAGAATGGATGAGATTCTTTGTTGGAGGAAGTTTTTGTTTTTTGCAGGGATCAAAGTATTGATGTTCCTAACATGGGTGATATGTTTCTAGCTCAAGGGATCAAAGTATTGATGTTCCTAACATTGATGTTAATTTAATATTCAAAGTTTGAAATATAATTTATACATATATTTTCTGTACACTTCTTAAAGACTCGGTAAAATACACCTTTTTAGAAAAGCGAATGTACAATACTTGTATTGTACACATACGTACGTATTTTTCATGTTTAATACACGTGTTTTTAACAACATTTTCAATAATACACAAAAAATTCATGTATTATACACATAATTTCACATATTATTGAATAAAAATAATATATATTAAAAATATTAAAAATATTATATTAAAATATTATATAGTGGCCGAACTTTTCAATTGTAATTTGACAAAATTTTACCGAATAAAACACGTACGTATTTTATTCGTATTTTACTAAGTATGAACGAATGTAAGAGGCTCAGATTACTTCTAGCAAATTAATATTTATATAGTATAAACTAATGCAAGAAGTATAGCCAAAGAGCTAGACTTTGGTCTTTTTCTTAAAAAAAAATAGTATAGCCGCTCGGCTATACGGTTTTTACACGTGGGCGCCCACTGTCTAGGCGGGTCCGTTTTTTTTTTTTTCCAAATTATAAATCGTATAGCCGCACGGGTATACTCAGGTTTTTTAAAATTAAAAACAGTATAGCCGGGCATCTAGACTTCGGTCTTTTTGTAATTAAAAAATAGTAAAACCGCGAGGCTATACTGATTTTGACACACGGGCTCCTAAACACTAGGAGGGACTTTATTTTATTATAAATGGTATAGCTGGCTATACTCCTGTATTGTTTTTAAAATGCTAAATTATTGAAATGCCTCCTGTAACTCAATTTCAGTCTCAGTTTCCCCCCTAAAACTCTAAGTGTCTCACTTTCCCCCCTAAAACTCCATATATTGTCACACTTTGCCTATATTCCATCCAGCCCTAACAGAAGTCGTCAAATCTTAACCCGCCAAAAACAACCTTCCCTTACAAATTCAGATACTCTCTGAATCTTCAACTACACCCAGACTCATTTACAAAACCAAACCCCTCTCCAAATCCAAGAAATGAAGAACAACCTCCAACAATGGCCCAACTCCTTCTCTCTCTCTCTCTCTCTCTCATCGTCCTCTTAGTTCTCTCTCTCTCTCCTCCGCCCTCCCCACCCAAACCCTCATCAACGCAACCGAAATCCTCTCAGATTTCGGCTACACCTCCATGGCTCTAACCCTCGACCTCGCCTCTCAAACCCTCCTCCTCTCCCAGTCTCCTTCTCTCACCATCTTCGACCCCACCGACGCCGCCTTCTCTCACTCCGGTCAACCACCACTGAACCTCCTGCAATTCCACATCATCCCCATTTATTTCTCTCTCCGATCCCTCAAGTCCCTGCCTTTCGGCGCTAAGATCTCAACTTTACTCTTTGATCGCTCTCTCTCTGTCACCACTTTAGCCTACGACCCCAGAGTCTCACTCAACAACGTCCCCATCACTATTTCCCCATCATTGTTTCCCCAATTTTCGACTTCTGTTAAGGCTGGATGGAATATAGGCAAAGTGAGACAATATATGGAGTTTCAGGGGGGAAAGTGAGACACTTGGAGTTTCATGGGGGAAACTGAGACTGAAATTGAGTTACAGGGGGCATTTCAATAATTTAGCCTTTTTAAAATTAGTATTACAAACACTGAACTGCGTAATGGGTAGCTTTCAAAAGATTCACACTCCACTTAGGGCCCAAATTTCTACCAACACAATCTAGAGAGAAGAAGAAGAAGAAGAAGAAGAAAGTACAAAATGCTGTTAATTTTGCTGGCATAACAATCTCTTCTTTCCATATCGTTTCTTTCTTTTTTTCTCTTGACTTCCTCTCCATCAAAGTGAAAACGGCTAGAGTGTCTCTAAACCATATATGTTTGACCATATATGGCAATAAAAATTAGATTGTTTAAGTGAAGTAGTTTATCTCATACTCTTACAAAAACCGCACCAGCAACTACTATTCATTATATTGCTCACTCCCTAATTCTCCAATTCTAAGCAAGTAATCATGTCATTAGTTGCTTATAAACAAATTATTTTACTCAATCAATTAATAACGTTCAATTTTTTTAATCCAAAAGAAATACAAGAATATAAAGTGTACAGAACTCCGTAGATGCATTACCATAAGTTGACTTGGTTACATAAGTTCCATTGAGCCATCGTAATCATAATAATAGAACAAATAGTGTGACGTTGTTAGAACATATGTTTTAGTTTACATGCTTACTTTTCTACTAATTTTTTTAAATATTAATCGAAAGACTGGTTCATGTTGGATATGAATTAGTCATACTAAGGAGATATTGCCCTTTAATAAGTCTAACTTTATGGCACCCCTTGGCTTTCGGAAAGGTTAAAGACTTTGCATACATGTATCGCTTAAATTTGTTTCTAAAATTGATAAAAGAATTGCATACACAGGGTTGATATAACCCATGATGTCTATAGCACTCATGTGATGATGAGTGATGTAGATATACAAGTTACACATCACGGGATGATGTGTTGTAGACACAGAGAATATTATATCAACTTGATATATGCCTTTTTCTTTTGCACCGAAAAAAGTAATAATCATTTTTGTTTTGGATACCAACTGGTAAAAGATCTTCTGATGATAACGTAAAATGATGTGAGATTGAATGTCTTTTTGAAATTATTTATTGTTAAGTCATTGTTAGTTCTTTGTAGACAATGAGTGTGAATGTGTTACGCTTCTCCATCCAAATTATAAACGAGCTATACTTACTAATCCTAATCCAATCTAAATCATAAATGATTTCACATGTGATTAAGATTTTTTATTTTTTATTTGGTCAATTGATTAAGAAATATGGCACTAGCAAAACAATTATTGATCAAACTAACTACCGATGGAAAAGAAAAATATGAACAATTTGTATTGAGTTGGTTTTCATTCATTTTCAGTACTAGCTACTAGCTATTAGCTATTAGTGGTTGCATTTTTTGGGTCCATCACAATAAGGAACTAATAAAAGTCACAAGTCCAACCATTGGTTGGTTTTTGTATTGCACAAATGAGAGAGACTTTTAGGATATAGAAGCTTCTTCCACCAAGATGCAGATACGGGGCATCTTCATGAGTGATGACAAAATACATGTTGTGCTAGGACTTTTGACTTAATCGTATAATCTTTAATTTTCCAATTTTGTATTAATTCCCAAAGATTACCACAACATGGTAGCCTCTTATGCTTGCCCCATTCTACCTACCTAGAACCACAAATAGGGTTACATATAAATTATATACATACCATCGTTATTGAGAAAACTTATATGAAACGGGTTTGTGTAATTTCTTTCTTTATCATCATCATATGAATCAGTGATGTGAAAGCTAAAGAGGGAGGAGTTATATGAAACCGGTTTGTTTAATTTCTTTCTTTAATGACAATTGTTTGTTGTGCAAGAAAAACTGATTAACCTGTCTGTCTCAGTTCATGAGCAGGAGACAGACAACCATGTTTTTTCTTGGCAGACATGAGATAACCATGTTGAGTGAATGAAAAGTGATGTGCAGCATACTTTCATGTTAAGACAAATAGAAATTAACTGTGTCTAGCAATTCATAAGTGGTATTCTATAATGAAATCCTTTCGTCTTCTTTGCATCAACATGGAAAATAACTGATCACCAGAATCCGGCAATTTCTCGTTCTTCACCAGCCCAGTGCAAAACCCACAGTCGTATCTGTTGTCGATAATTTTTTTTTTCTTTCTAAAATCAGTTGAACAGAAATTCTACATATTCTTGCCTCCCTCCTCCTCCACTACTCTTAATCACAAGATACTCTTCATCTTCTCTCTTTTCTATTATTTTTTTATAAACTTACCATCTGTATTGAAAGTCTTCTCATAAATCATCGGAGAAACTTGAGTGTATAAATCAATAATGGGTCGTAAAAAACAGAGACGGATAAGACGGGTAGGGCACTACTCTAGCTCTCATAAGATATTGTTGGTTGGAGAGGGAGACTTCTCTTTTTCTGCTTGTTTGGCTCGAGCTTTTCGCTCTGCCACTAACATGGTGGCTGCCACCCTTGAATCTAAAGGTACATTTTACAAATATATATATATATATAGATTTTCTCCTATGCGGATATCCACAGCTACCCTTCCATGTTTTCCTCCTTGTTTATAATGGCGTCCGCATAGGAGAATATAACTGTATATATGTATTAGCAAATGGCCAACCATTACCTTACCCTGTTCTCAATTTTTTGTTTTAGATTAGCTAATTAATTTGATCAATATATATGATAAAATTTCAGATACTCTATCGACAAAACATTGGAGCAGTAAGGCACATGTGGATGAGTTGAAGACAAGAGGATGCTTGGTGTTATATGAAATTGATGTAGATGACATGGACCAGCATCCCACCCTTATGTGCATGAAATTTGATATTATCATCTTCAACTTTCCTCATGCAGGCCATTACTCTTGGCTATGCGAAAGACACGATAAGCTCATACAGTAAGTCCAATCTCAACATCTATAAGCTTTGTTAGACAGTAATTAATAAGACATTATATAGTACGTTCAGACTGAGCATGCACCGAATCTCATCACTAATTTGGGATTCAAATGGATTAGAAAGCACAGGGAATTGTTGAAAGCATTCTTCGAAAGTGCCCGTGGGATGATCGTCCAAGGCGGGGAAATTCATGTTTCACACAGGGATGACTACCCCTATGATCAATGGAAGTTGAAGGAGCTTGCTGAGAAAGCCGGCCTGGTTTTGAAAGAGAAAGTGTGGTTCGAAAAGTCGGACTACCCTGGCTACCACAACAAGAGAGGTGGAGGCATCCAGAGCAACAAAAAATTTCCTCTCAAAGAATGTTACACCTTCAAGTTTTCTCTGAAACCTGAATTCACTACTCATGAATTAATGCCTTCATGCAGCCAAATAACCAGCGTTCTTGATGATGATATATCATATGCTTTAAAAGGTATGCATTTGAAGTAACAGCCATAAATGTATGGAAAGCAGAACAGAACATATATGTGCTGTATATATATGGATTTGTAATTAACGATTTAAGACTGATACAGTATACGTATCAATGTATGTTTTGCATACGTACAGTATACGTATGCAAAACAAAGCTATAGATGGATTGTGTTTCCTTTCATGTTACATACATTTTGCCATTTTGTTAAATACAATCACACGCGCCTGCCTGAACAATTGTGAACCATTAATTGATTCACGTATAGATTCTGTCGCTTAAAACTATTTGAACATGTAATATATACACATAAATACATAAGCACACAGTCATTACCATAAACACATTATATTTGCATGTGGGCATGCTGGTATGTGCCCATGTGGCATAAGTAATATATTGGTATCAAATATTCATGGGTTGGGCTTAAAATTTTGGCTCGCCAATATTTCACCAATAATACATATTGTTCATAGCATAACGGAGTGATTAGCAATAATTAACTAATGTGGTTAATTATAATTATCTTCGACAAGGCCAAGAAGACGAAGGGCTCGTTTTAGAGTCCTTTTAAAACTGCTAAAAGCCCTCCATAGCTTGGCCACAAAATGCATGGAAACCTCCATGAAACCATGCAAGTAAGTAATTTAGGGCAACAATTGAATTTATTTAATAGAAATTAGAACACTAGAGAGAGAGACTAGAGAAAAATAAAGGTCGAGTTTTGAGAGAGAGAGAGAGAGAGAGCTGTTTGATTTGATTGATGTTACAATACAAAGTGATTGGTGAGGAGTGGACACGTGGCGGGAATGGGGGAACTGAGTTGGACACGTGGCGAACGATGGGGCTTGTGAAGAGCGTGATACGTAGTCCATTGCAGGGATGTTGAGACAAAGACGCGCACACACACGACAACACACGACACCGCTTTCTGGGTCTCGTCACGCTTTTGGCGGGAACCCCCTTGCGAAGAAACACATTTTATTTTTGTTTTTTTACTATAAAATTAAAATTATTGAAGTTTAATCAGATGTTTAGCCAATATTGTTCAACTCATTTTCATTTTGGCCCCGGAAGTAGTTTTATGAATGTAATGTTAGCTTTGTCTCATTAATAATAATAATAATGAAGCTCAAATTGAAAATTCTACTAAAGTTAATAGATGAAATTCTAAGCACCAATATTTGCAACTACCATATATGAGAACTATGTTATCTCTTCAAAACATTTGAAATTATATCGACATACGTGCGTACTTTTTTTTTTCCTTCATACATGCAGTATTGAAGAGGGGAGAATCGAACATAGAATATCAAGTACATAGATATCTTAATCACTTGATGATGTTAAACTTTTATAACTTAATTGTTAATGTGTAGTAACAAAATTCCTTATGGATGAATTAAATGAAGAACTTTACTCTACTTTAATTACTCTTCGAAAATGACTTGCAAAATAGTAACAATCAATCGGATAAACAATGGTGTGGTGTTGGTTAAGGACTCTCCGATGCTTAAATCAGAAAAAATATCTCAAGGAGATGTGTGTTTTAATGAAAGCAGTCTTCCTTGATATAATTGAATGTAATTAGTCTTCCTTGATAGCTAGTTAAATGAGAATTTAATCAACATAATTAATGTAATCTAGGACAAGTTTGATATTTATTTGCATTTCCACTTGACGTCATTGGAGTGGTCGTAAAATTATTTGCTCCCACAAATGGATCAAAACTATAACTAGAGAAACTACTAACTTTAAATAAGGACTGAAGTGAAAAACGAGTCACACAACATTGACCATAACATAATTTGACCTTTTTTCCAGAACAAACGGCAGCCCAAGAGGCCCAAAACATCCACAAACCCAAAGCCCAACAATGACTCCTCTCAAATGTATAGCTGCTCTTCTTTAAAGGTGTGAGCTTTTTTTCCCTTGCTTGTGAGAGAGTGCTTTGGGGTCTCATCTCATGTGAAGCACGTTTGAGCAGAAATCTTTCGTCAGAATCAGAAATGGGTCGTGGTAGGGAGAGATGGATCAAACACTACAGTAGCGCGCAAGAGATATTGCTGGTTGGTGAAGGAGACTATTCATTCTCTGCTTGTTTAGCTCGAGCATTTGGCTCTGCTCACAACATGGTAGCAACTTCTCTGGAATCTCAAGGTACATTTTTCAAAAACGCAACTTTTATGTTCATGGGTACTCTTTAAGATGTGACCAATAAATCTTTGTTCATTTTCAGAGCTACCCCTGTTTTTTGGTGAACCATTTTTGGGGTTTCTTTATTTTTTGTTTTTCAGTGATTAATTTGATGAAAGATTCAAGTTTTAGGTTCTTTAAGGGCCAAACATAGAAGTTGTTTGTCACACTTGAGTGAGTTGAAGAGGAGAGGGTGCTTGGTGTTGCATGATGTTGATGTGTATGAGATTGACCTCCATCCCGCTCTGCAATGGAGGAAATTTGATGTCATCATCTTCAACTTTCCTCATGCAGGCCATTTCCCCTGGCTACGTGAAAGAAACCCTCAGCTCATTCAGTAAGTGACCCTAAATTATTTAACTAGAACAAATAATTAGTAGTTAGTTGTACACAGGTGTCAACCCTAACAGTTTGTTTTGATTGGATTGTATTTGTATGAGATTTGTGCAGCTTAAGTTTCTTAATTACCCTTTCCAAGAATGAATGATTATGAATGCTCAACATTTTTCTACTACACAAGTCCCTCTTTTATATTCTTTCGGAAAATCATCATCATCCAGATCTATCAACAAAACCAGTGATGAATTCATTGTTATGTATGAACTGGTGGAGAGTTTGACATTTTATTGAAGAAGAGGTGGAGAATTTGACATTTTATTGAAGAGGAGGTGGACAATTTTATTTGATTGGAATCATATCCAAGGATGCTATATTTTCCCAATTGTCTTATCAAGTGTTTCATGGCTAATCGATGTTATTCAATGCAGTGGTGAAGTGCAGGCCTATAATTAGTTACATAATTATTTGCTACCATATAATATTCTTAATTAGTTACTTAGTTTCCCTACCTTAGGGGCTAATTGATTGGGCGTTGAATGGAAGCAGAATGCACAAGAACTTGTTGAAAGCGTTGTTCGAAAATGCCCGAGGGATGCTGAGGGAAGGCGGGGAAGTTCATGTTGCAACCAGAGATTACTACCCGTATAACAGATGCCCGTGGGATGCAGAGGAAGCAGGCCTGGTTTTGATGGAGAAAGTGTGGTTCAAAAAATGGGACTACCCTGGGTACCAGAACAAGAGAGGGGGTGACATCAAGAGCAACAAAACGTTTCGTCTCTGAAATTGTTTCACCTTCAAATTTGCTCTGCAACAATATGAGTATGACTCTACTTGTGATGAAATGTCTGTTTGCAGCGACGACCATTATATGATTATGTGATGTGTTTGGTAGTAGTGTCCTTTTTGTTGTGCGCAGCGGAAGCAGATTGCACTGGGTGGACAATACGGAACTGTTGAAACAACAAGACAAATATGAAAATAGCAAAATCCAAGGGACACAAGCATTTATACTGGTTCAGCCCGTATGTAGCCTCTATCCAGTTCGAAGATGGCAAGAACTTCCACTAGTATCCCAAAGGAGATTACAAACAAAGGAGATTAAACACTCTCACCTAGTTTAGGAATTACAGAGTTTAACTCTCACAACCCAAATCCCAAATACACCCAAGTCACTCACACACAGATACCAAAAGAGAAAGAGAGGCTACAAAGATATGAAGAACACTTATAAACAAAGAAGTTCTTCACATCACCATCTCTTCCTCATGCAAAAGGTGCAGCAGCAAAGACATCATGGTGCATACGACTTGCCCCATGGCAAGAGCACTCTCTCACCTATTGTGCTCACCAAAACTGCCCACAGATAACTCTCTGCCAAGCCTTCATTATATAACTAAGAACTTGGACCAACAGCCGCATGAGCACCTCCAAAGTCCACAAAACAAGGGACATTAATGCACCGAGTAACTCAACCACCAGCATTGAAAGGACACCAGCCGCTCCTCTTCTGCTGCCAACGAAGTCCCTAATTAGGCATAGCTCTAGTTGGCATCTCAAAGAACCCAAGAGCCAAAAGTAGTAGCAATAATACAAAGATTATTCTACTTTTCTCTTTTCTCTCTCTAAAGCTCACGGCTGCCTGCCACTCCTAATTTTGCAATCAATTTGATTGCCCCATAGCCCAAGTGGCTTTGCCAATATTGCTTTTCCCATTTTCAGGTTGCTTCACATGGCTTTTGTTCCCTTCTTTTTGACAAAGGCTGACTTCAACCAACATTCCCTTCCTTTGATAGCTTGCCCACGTGCTGCATGTCTTCCTTTTGTACTTTTTGTTAATATGAAATTCTATCAACAAAAAACTCTTCCTTTGCTTTCTGCAAATGCATGAGAAAGGAAAGAATAATCTCCTCCTTTCTTCAAGTGGACGACATGCAACACAACAGAGATAGTAAACAAAATAATATTTGAGCCAATATTCAACACTTTTGAAGCAGAAGGTGGTGGTGATGTGATGCATTAGGCCTTAAAAAAATAAGATTAAATCAGCAAAAGTTAAAAATTTAAAATTTTACCCATACCCAACCCCACCACCTACCCTTACCTCAGTCGCCACTCTAGTTTTTATTTATTTATAAATTCCATTAGTTTTTCAAACTTTTAACAAATAAAAATATTCTCAAACTTTTCATCTTCTTGTCTCCCTCCTCCTCCTGCACTACTCTTCATCACAAGATACTTTTCGTCTTCTCTCTTTATTTATTTTGTTGGAAACTACCATCTGCATTGAAAGCCTTCATTTAAGCACAGTCCCTTTAGCTCTCTCAGTGCTATTATATAAAGTGAAATAAGTCATTCCATGAGAATACAATATTTGCAGAAACTTGAGTTTAAATCAATAATGGGTGAGAAAAACAGACAAATAGGACACTACTCTAGCTCTCAAAAGATCTTGTTGGTTGGAGAGGGAGACTTCTCATTTTCTGCTTGTTTGGCTCGAGCTTTTCGCTCTGCCGCAAACATGGTGGCTACCACTCTTGAATCTGAAGGTACATTTTTCAGATATATCCTGTTTTTAATTTTCTTCTTTTGTTTCACATTAGCTAATTAATTTAATCAATGTAAATTTTTTTTTTTTTGAATTTCAGATACTTTATGGACGGAACATTGGAGCAGTGAGGCACATCTGGAAGAGTTGGAGAGAAGAGGATGCTTGGTGTTATATGAAGTTGATGCGTATGAAATGCACCAGCATCCCACCCTTATGCGCATGAAGTTTGATATTATCATCTTCAACTTTCCTCATGCAGGCCATTACTCTTGGCTATGCGAAAGAGACGATGAGCTCATACAGTAAGTGACCAAGTTGATCAAATTTGTCACAATTGCTTTCATATAACCGAAGCTTTCATTTCCAATTCTTGTCATATATATTGCACGGTTAATCAATTTTGTTTAATCTAATGGCGGCTTGTTTAAGCTCTTTATTAATTATCCATATGCTATACATGTATTATACACATAGATATCTTGTTTTGGTGGTTCGGTTTGCACTGGATTGGAATTGAGTCTAAGCTAGTACTTATGAGCTTCGTCACTCTAAATGGGACTTCTAATATACAATATGTTGGTACGTTGTCCCAATTTAATAAGCGAGTCCCAACATTTATAAGTTTGCTAAATAGCGATTAGGACATTAGTATCCAGACCGAGCCACTAAATGAGGTTAGTTACTTAATTACTCTGCTCTTTAGTGATCAATTTTGGGTGGTTCTATTGAATTAGAATGCACAGGGATTTGTTGAAAGCATTCTTCAAAAGTGCCCGTGGGATGCTCAGCAAAGGTGGGGAAGTTCATGTTTCACACAGGGATGACTACCCCTACTATCAATGGAAGTTAAAGGAGCTTGCACAGAAGGCCGGCCTGGTTCTGAAAGAGAAAGTGTGGTTCGAAAAGTCGAACTACCCTGGCTACCACAACAAGAGAGGAGGAGGCATCCAGAGCAACAAAAAGTTTCCCCTCAATGAATGCTACACCTTCAAATTTTCTCTGAAACATGAAACTTCTCATGAATTAAAGCCTGCTTGCAACCAAACAACTAGCACTCTAAGTGATGATATATCAGATGCTTTAAATAGTATGCATTTGAAGTAAAAGGCATGCATGAACAATGGCGGATCTAGGATTCTCGGGTGGAGGGGTTACAATGTAAATGCTTCGAAAATTTTTTAGAAGAAAATAACATTAAAAAAACAAAACTGAAAAATAGTACTTTCCATCCAAACTTCAATTGTACACGACGAGTTTTCTTTTTAAAACATTGCATTATAGCTTCATAAATCATTTATTTTTTAATAATTTTAGGCACTTTTGTTAATGCCTCATCAAAAAGAGAATATCATTTTTTATAAAGAATCTATATATATAAAGCAAAAGGTAGAGAATGGTGAAACATTCAAAATACTAGAAAATGCCATTGGTTAATGCAAACATTAAGAATTGAAATTATTAATTAAATGAGGATAATATGGTAAATTCACACTTTTTATATTTAAAAAAAATCAGATAATAGATCCTATTTTCATGGAACACAACTACCCATATTTTTTTTTAATTCTAAAATAAATTAAATTTTTTTTAAAAAAAAGCCTCTCGCATGCGTGAAAGCGCGTACAAAGAGGCTAGTAAAATTATAATGTATAGATACTACAATTATCTTTTAAAAAAATTATAATGAAACAAGCCCAACCCCCCACTTTGAAAAAGAAAATTAAAAAAAAACAAAAAACAATACCTCCCATTTTCTTTTTCACAGTTTCAATCTTTGCAACATTCACCCCAATCCTCTCTTCCGTACCTTCTCAACTTTTATAAAAATTAAAAATTAAAAATACTACATATAATTGTTTGGGCCTAAATTTGGTGCACCCAGTCCAGAGATAAAAACCAACATCGTTTTGGGGCCGCCTATTTGGACCTAAAATTGGCGCCCTCAGCCCATCAACGCGCCCAGCCCATTAAACAGGCCAAAGCGATGCACTCGGCCCAAAACATTAGAGGCATGGAAGCAATCAAAAACCAAGAAGAAACTTGGGCCTCGAAGGAAGCCAAACCATGCTTGGACCAAAGTAAAAAAGGGGGGGGGGGGGGGGGGGCTTGGCAGTTTTTAATTAAAAGGGAAAGGCCCACAGGAGGAACAGACCCATGTGACCCCTGACTTGGAAAAGTCAACAATTTCGGCTGAAGTTAAAGATTGAACAGAGGCAGGTATGAAGAAGAGCGTCTCTGGAAAAACTCTGCTACCAGGGGATCAAATCCCGTTTAGTTTATTTAAAGATATTCCACTATTTCAGAAAGGCACCATTTTTCAAGGGATAAGCAGACTCTGTTTCTGTGAAAAGGAGATAAGCGGGAAACAGGGAGTTGTGCAAAAATTGAGAACTTACCATCACAAGCTTCAGACTCTTGCAAAAGCAGCTGAATTGGAAGAAGGGAATGGCGTCCCATCAAAAACGCAGAGAAATGATCACTTCAGGGGCTGATTATTGAGTGCTTGCTTGCTAGAAAAGGGATAGAACTCCCTTTATTTTTCTTTTAAGAATTAAAGATCTTTTGAGATTGTTTGCCGCCCAATATTAAAAGAACCAAAACTCCCGCTCTCAAAGAACATTTCTTATATATATACAAGAGAGGGTGAACAGGGCAAGGACAATCAATCAACACAACCAAAAACTCAGTCAAAAGACAAACACTCAAAATGATCACTTGATCACAGAAAAATTCCAAACAAAGTCCAACAGACCCAGAGTCTGAAGCACTTCAATTTCAAAAGCTTCTTAACAAGCTTGCAGAATCATCCTGTTTCTTCCCAGCAAAGACAGTTAGAACACTGCTTCCGATTCGAATCACAGTTCACAAATCAACAAAAACGAGATTTCTCTCATTACAAATTTTGGTTCAGCAAAAGCCAAGACAAGCAGAGTTTGAGTTTTTTCTTTTAATACAAAAACCTCAACAAATTTATGGAGAGCCCTGACTAAGCAGGATAGGAACCACAGTACAGCTCCAGCTTAAGTCCAGCCACTTCTGTCCCTTTCAGACTGGAGAAGTCCCAGTCCTGCCCTTCCAAAAGCCTTCCAGGGCTTGAAATAGATTAAAGCTCTGCCAAATTCAAACTTTGGTATCGATTTGCAACTGAAGCCTAGCAGTTGAAGCTGTTGAAAGTCCAGTCCAGCACAGGCACATCCAGTCCAGCCCAGAACAGAGGCACCTACCCAGATAGAAATGGAAGCACAGCCCTCTTTTTGTCTTTGTATAGTCAATTTTCCCTTTTTGAGCCTTGTAAAGGGGAGTTCTGCCTGAAATTAGTTCAATCTATTATCATTTATCCTGGCCAGAACTACCGGTTTTATACTGAGAAAAATTATAAAGTCCTTACCTGTCTAAGGCATAGAAAAGAACTTACTTGGGAGATATTCCTCACCCAAATTCACAATCGTTTTGTTCATAGTCAATAGCTTGGGGCGCAAGTTATTTTTACTCTCAAGTCTGTTAGAATTGAAAAATTACTAACGGTGGCACGCTCAACACATAAAGAAAGTTAATTTATTGACCAAACCATGGTCTTTGAATTAATGGGGAACTTTACCCTATCATCACAGGAAACAAATCAAAACGGGTGAACAATAATATAACATGTTTGCTGTTGTTGGCGTGCCTACATTCCTCTTCCCATTCCCTGCCACTTAAACTTTTGCCACTTTTAATACTTTTAATATTATAGTTTGAGTTTTTCTATTTAAATACCACACTTTTCTTTGTTCACCTCAATACTTAAATCATTAAGCTCTTAAGTTTTATTCACTACTACAAAAATGGAAAAAGACGACCAGAAAAAGACGACGGCATAACATAAAACCGTCGTTGTATTTAAATCGACGACGGTATAAAAAAAAAACGGTCGTGGATAAGTGATTTACTGTTCAATATTTTTAAAAGACGACGCATACAAATAAAAAACCGTCGTTTTTAAAAAAGGATTTCTTCAGAGTTAAAATCTGACCAAAAAACAACGACAACAGGTATGAATACACTGACGTAGAAAATAAAGACGACAGTTCACCAAAAAACCTGCCGTGTTAACTCCTAACTAAACACGACCAACTGTTCTTAATCCACGTCGTATAATATAGTGGAATCAACGTCTGTATACTACGACGGTGCATTCTCTGTAAACCGCCGACTTATTATTTTGGAGTATACTACGACGGTACCTACAACACTACTGTCGTTTTTATTTACCACGTCCTAAGTTCAAATTACCGTCGTATTTTTTCAATTTATACGTCTGCCCTCTCTGTAAACCGCCGTCTTATGTTTATAGCTTTTTAAAATTAATTAATTTTTCTTTTATTTTGGTAATATCTTTCTTAACACAAAACAAAATTTAATTCTCAATCCTCAACAACATTTTCATCTTAAAAGGCAAATCTCTTCGTGTTAAATATTTACACAATATATGAACACAAATTTGGCAAATACATCGTGGCAAATATATGTTCAACTGTTTCTTCCTCTCATATGCAAGCTGGGCCCTCTCCTTCCTCTTGTTCTCAAGCTCCTGCACAGCCTCGATTCCTGAAAATCAAAATCAAAATCAAAATCAAAATCAACAAAGTGTGAACCCTCACTCCTCGATTCCTGGTTACATTGTAGTCCCCTTTTCCACAGTGATCAACTTCAAAACTCCTGTGTAGCAAGGTGGAACCAGCCTTAGAACCTGTTGTGGGTTGTGCCTTTGGGGTGAAGCTGGGAGTGGGCTTGAGGTTCAGAATGAATAGACACCACCTACTCATTTTGAACCTCAAGCCCACTCCCAGCTACAGCCACCACCTGAGTCCGTCTCTGCAAGCATCAGGAACACCCATGCGGGTTCTCAAGCTGGTTTCACCCTTGCTACACAAGAGGATGTAGCAAACCCATGCTTGGTCTTGTGAGGAATCATTCTGCAACCCTAATTGAAAACTGAGAGTTAAAAAACGCGTGAAAAAATCATATTTAAACAAATTATCGAAGTACAACGTCGGTTCTAATTTACATAGCGACGTCATATTTTAATAATCAACGTCAGTTTAGATAAACAAGCGCCGTTATAACTACATCGGAAATCCAAAAGTCATTTGGCGCGTATTAAAAATAGAACGACGTCGTTTTCAGAACCCCAAAGTAACCACGTCGGTTTCGTAAAATACACAGTCGTTGTATTTCTAAGTACAACGTCCGTTAAAATAAAAAAAGCGCCGTCATAATTGCATCGGAAATCCAAAAGTCATTTGGCGCGTATTAAAAAGAGAACGACGTCGTTTTCAGAACCCCAAAGTATCCACGTCGGTTTATTAAAATACACAGTCGTTCAATTTATAAGTACAACGTCTGTTCATAGGAACAAAGCGCCGTCATAACCCCATCGGAATTCCAAAAGTCTTTCGTCAGTTGTGATAACCACATCCGTCATGAATTATATACCGTCGTTATAACTAAATAATACGGTGGTTTTTTAATAACAACGTCGTTGTATTGAACTCTGGGAAAATATATAAACTTTTCGTCACCTGACCTAACATTCTACGGTTTTCTCTTCCCGATAAAGTATCGTAGTTTCCCTCTCATTTCCCAAAAGCAGCCAAAGGTTTTGGGAAATCACCATTTTCGTCTGAATCTTCGTCTTCATCTCCAAATCACCATTTTCGTCTTCGTCTTCGTCGGAAGGAAACTTTTCTTTGCACGCCAAAGGTTTTTTCTCACTCTCTTCCCTTTTTTTACATTTCATTTGCATGCCGTAGTTGTCTGGAAACAAGATTCTGTCAAATTGAAGAAATCTTACACTGGTTTTGATTAAATACATAAGTAGATACTCTTACGACGCCAAAAGACGACAGTTCTGTCTTGTTTTCGACGATAGAATGGACACACCACGACGGCCGTAATGCAAACTGCACGACGGTGGTTAAAAACCGTCATGGTGTGATAATTAATACGTCGTAAACAAGATAAAACTGTCGTCTAATGAGAGAAGAACAATCGTTTTGTAAATTGTAAACCACGTCGGTTATTATTACTAACCGACGTAGTTATACACATTTACGTCATGAAATATATAAAACCGTCGTCTTATTTCCATTCATGGTCTAAGAGACTGTTTAATAGGACGTCACTTTTTTAGTATTACCGTCGTTGTTTTGTATTATTACGTCGTTTAGTTTTATTAACCGACGTTGTTTTCCTTGCAGATAATCAAAAATGGTTTCGAAATCTCAAAACAAGGAAGCTGCAGCGTCAAAGGCCAAAGCAGGTTCAATGGCACAAGGGGATGAACCCAAAACAGGTTCAGTGGAAGTTGAAAAATCAACTCAAAGCAAACCCTCGAAGAGGATGAGATTTTCCTCAACCTCAGAGAAAGACTCGAGCACAGCCACATTAGTTGAGGACACAAAATCTGGACGCGGTATCAGCACAATGAGCCGTGTTGTGAAGAGGAAAATTGAGAAGGTTAAGCCTGTGGTTGAGTTCAATAAAGATGGCAAACCACATGGCAAGGCTGCTGTTGAGATGCAGTCTTACATTGGTGTTTTGGCACGCACCAGAGTCCCTCTTGTGGACAAGAAATGGAAATAATTACCCAAGGACGTGAAGGAGCAGATTTGGGAAGCTGTACAAATGTCCTATGTTATTGGGGATAGTTACAAGAACTTGGTCTTGTCGTCTGCCGCCAAAAAATGGAAGGATTTCAAGTATAACGTAACTAAGCAATATATCCTTCCACTCGCACATGAGAAGGAGAAATTAAAAGAAACCCCTGCGCTTTATAAGTTCATAGAGAAATCGCAATGGGATGCCTTCGTAGCTTCAAGGTTAACCCCAAAATTTTGAGGCTAAGCATGCTGAGCAGAAGGAGAGGAGGGAGAAATTGGAGTACAACCATAGGTTGTCTAGAAAAGGGTATGTTGGTTTGACGGACCAATTGGAAGAAACCATGCCCGAAGGTCAAGAAATCGATCGAGCTGTTCTGTGGAAGAAAGCAAGAGAAGATAAAACAGGAAACATCCCTGATCCAAAGGCTGCAGAGAAGGCAAAAATAATCGTAAGTCTCACTAACTTTGTTCTAAATTTGAAAAACAGAGTGTTTTATTTTGGTATAGACGTCGTTTATCTTTACATAAGCGACGTTATAAAATGAACACCACGACGGGCTTAATTTACGGACGTTTAAAAATGAATAGGACGTCGGTTTTTGAATAAAGTAGACGTCTAGATAGAATTAATACGACGGATTAAATTATTCTATGAACTGCATTTTTGTTTTAAGTTTACTCACGCACACACTCTCCCTCTCTCTGTCTATTTCACTGAAATTTGTGGTGCACAATTTCTGGAAAAGAATGCATATTTCAATCGAGTTTTTCACTTCTTCATTAAAACTTACGACAGTTTTATCTTATCTAGACGTTAGAATGCTTATACAACGACGGTAATTTTATGCAGCCGTATGGAATTGGACATCTACGTCTGTTTGTTTAATAATCCGTCGTCTTACTTTGAATACTACGACGGTCTTTGATTTATGTCTTAATCTGTTTTATTTTGAATATATGACGTATTTTTATATACCGACGTTGTAAAGTATAAACAACGACGGTATTTATATACAGACGTTTTAAATTAATACCACGTCAGTCATTTAAGAAAAACCGTCGTTGTTTATAATTTACAACGTCGGTATGTGTATCTGTCATACACCCTGCTCAGGTTCTAACAATCTCTCTTTCTCTCTTTTAGGATGATTTGCAAAAGCAAGTCTCCGAAGGCACTCTGACTGTCTCCGGGAGCAATGATATCTTGACTCTGGCTTTGGGAACCCCCGAGCATGGTGGGAGAGTCAGAGGAGCTGGTGCTGGCGTTACCCCAACTCAGTTCTTCAATTTGCCGAAACAGCAGAGAGTGAAATTTAGTGACAAATTGAAGGAAAGTGTGAGGGAGGCAGTCAGAGAAGAGACCTTGAGGATTGAGGCGAAGTCAAAGGAAACTATAATGGAAGCAGTCAGAGCAGAGAGGGAGGCTATGTTGGCATATATCCGTCAACTAGTTCCTAATTTTGATCCCAGCCAGATGCTCCAAACCCCAATTTCTCCAAGGACTCCAATTCCTCCAATTATTTTACCCCCTCAAGGTCAAAGCCCAAAAAATCCAATGTCTGATAAGGCGAGCTGCTCTGGGGCCACTAATATCAGACCCCTAGCTTTGGAATTAGAATATCCGAAGCCTGAAGCTGATACTGCTGGAAAAGAGAAAGAGGACACGGTAAAATCTCTGCTATTTTCTATTTCTGCTTTTTAAATTTTAAATAGACGTCGCTCCGTTTAATAGCCGACGTTAAAATTTAAAATAACGACAGTATATACGTCTGTTTCTTACAAGACACGTCGTGTTTCGTTAAATACCACGACGCTTTTATAAACCGTCGTCTATTCCATGATTTCATTAACTGTATTTATATTAGACGACCTTTCTATAGTATAGCGACGTTATAAATTCAACACAACGACGGTTATCTATTTACCGACGTGTATAACCTTTCCTACGTCAGTATTTACTAGAAACCGTCGTTTATATCATATACCACATCCGTTTTTTGAGTTTAGTTAGAGTCGTTTATTTTAGTTCACACACAAACTAACTTATATTTCTTTATTTATTTCTTGTAACAGGATCTCTCAAAGCTAGACATGCCACCTCCTCTGTTAGCCTTATGCCAACATTTCCAGACCAAGTTGTTGCCTAATGGTAACGAGGCTCTAACAATTCACATGCCGAAGGAAGTGTTTGGCTTTGAGCATGATACCTTCCTCTTCACTGAAGATGTTTTGCAGTTTGGTTCCATGGTTGAGATTGGAACCACTGTGATATCAGTATACATGAGGTAATTCTCCCTAATCCCATTTTGTTTTACATTTTCTTTTAAATTAAAATCTCATTTAATTGACTTTCATATATTTAGGTTCCTATTTGACTATTTAAAAATGGCAAATATGGTAAACCTTGTTGGCCTCGTGGACTCTGGGCTAGTGAGCTCTGGAGTTGGATCAATATCAGACCGAATAAAAAACCTGACAAACCGCCTGCAAACAGCAGATGGGAATCAATTCTTCTTGGTCCCTTATAATCCAGGGTTAGTACCATTTAAAGTATTTTCCTGAGCTTCTAATATTTTTCTTGGTCCCTTATAATCCAGGGTTAACCTATATGAATCATTATGTGCAGGGGTCATTGGGTGATGGTAATTGTGAGACCATTAACAGAGACTGCCTATTACATGAATTCACTGCCAAAACGCATGGTTGACGACGACATGAGAAATATAGTGAATACGTAAGTTGATTTCTTCTGATTTAAGATTTTTCCTATAAATTATTTAAATAAACGACTTTTTTTAATAATACCGACGTTATAATTAAAATATAACGACGGTAAGTTATTACCGACGTGTTAATTTAATTACCACGTCAGTATTTTCTTTAAAACGTCGTTTTAATTTAACTACCACGTCGTTTGGGTTTTATTTAAGAACGTTTAATTTTTTCTGCTCAATTTTTTGTTATACGACGTTTTACTCTTACCGACGTTATAACGTTACACAACGACGGTTAGTTTTTACCGCCATTTTAAACAAAATATCACGTCTTGGTTTAAAAAACTCCGTCGTTTTGACTGATTTACCACGACGGTTACTATTTGTATTTAAATTTTTTGTTTTGTCATTAACACCCTTTGTTTTCTTGTAACAGGTCAATTAAAATGTTTAACATTCATATAAATAAAAATTCACGTAAACAGCAAGCCATTTGGAAAAATCTACACGGCACTCCTGAACAACCAACAAGTGTAGAGTGTGGCTATTACGTGATGCGATTCATGAGAGATATAATTCATGATCCAGACCTAAATTTCGAGAAGAAGGTAAAACGCAACATTTTAGATATACTTTCTTTATTTGACTACGTCATATTTTAGTTTATAACCGTCGTTTGTATCTTTATAACACGTCGGTTTTTTGGTTTATTTTGCAGTTTGACAAGAAAAAAGATGGGGGTTTCACTAAAACACCCAAAATGGGGGCTGAAATTATAAAAAAACCCAACACCCAAAACACTTTATAAACACACCCAAAACCCATCATTACACACACTCAAAACCCATTTATAAACACACCCAAAAAATATATAATTGATTATTTTAGAATTGATTTTGGGTGTGTTTCTATATTTAAATAGTGTGTGGGTTTTTTTATAAATACATGCCTAGAATTGGGTTTATTTATAATAATCTAAAAAAAGATAAACTTCAGTATAAACAAGAGGATATTGACGAAGTTAGGCATGAATGGGCAGAATTCGTGAACAAGCAATTACCGAAGGATAATTGATGTAGATAAATATTTATGAACAATGTTTAGGTTTAATTTAGTTTATTTAAAATGTACATAAATATTTTGTTGTAATCAAGCGAACAAAAATCAAAAAAATTAAATTTTGTTTTAAAACTTGTTTAGTTCCCAAACACCGACGTCTGATTCTAATTTACACGTCTCATACGTGTACACAATGGTCGTCTTGGAGTAACTGGAAATATAACATCGACGGCAATTCTTTAAAACGACATGTAATAGCCATAACAACGACGGTTTATAATTAATTCATCCTGAAAAATGAATTTTGTACTTATATACTACGTCGGTTTGTATAACCTTATCGACGTCTTAATAATATACAAAGGCGAATACTCTTAAATATCCGCCTTTCTATATTTGAACAACGTCGGTTATATACACTAAAATGACGTGTAATACTCATAACAACGACAGTTTATAATTAATTCATTCTGTATAATGAATTTGTACTCATATACTACGTCGGTTCGTATAACCTTGTCGACGTCTTAATAATATACAAAGGCTGATACTCTTAAATATCCGCCTTTGTATATTTAACCAACGTCGGTTATATACACTAAATGACGTGTAAGAGTCATAACAACGACGGTTGATAATTAATTCATCCTGTATAAATGAATTTGTACTCATATACTACGTCGGTTCGTATAACCTTATTGACGTCTTAATATTATACAAAGGCGGATATTCTTAAATATCCGCCTTTGTATATTTAAACAACGTCGGTTATAAAAAGACGTCGTTTTATATTCGTTTGGACGTCAGGTTATTAGTTTAACGTCGTTGTAAAGGGATACAACGTCGGATAGGTCATTTTTAATTTAATTTTTATTGACTTTTATATTTTATTTAATTCCATATTAAATTCAAAACTAAATCCAAAAATTAAACTGAAAACTACCAAGCATTGGAATATTGTCTCTATCCTAAAGCTTTAAAAAATATAATTTTGGAAATATTTTTTTATTGTATTTAATTACTAATATTAATAATATATTCAAAACAAAATCCGAAAAATATACCGGCAAATTCTATGCACTGATTGAGACAATATCTTGCCCGTTAAGGCCTGAAAAATGTAATTTTAGTTTTCAAAGTTCGAATGATAACAAAATTCAAACAAATTTAGAGACAAAGCATGGTGCTCCTTATACTTTACATAACATAACCCTAAGGTTTATGTGATCCATTGGTGCCCATAAATTCAAAATTATGAAATCCATATTTTAGCCTCCTATTGTAGAAGGCAATGTTGTAAGGATTCCATAGCAATTTTCGGTTCATTTTTCTCGTACTTGTGTATTTTTTTTAAATTATTTTAAAATTTAGGGTTTAGGGTTTAGGGTTTAGGGTTTGTTGAAACGACACCGGTTTTCTCCCGCTGTTTTTGGTCAACTACATTAACAAAGACTAATTGAATTCGATTTACGACGTCGGTTATTAAATAGCGATGTCCTTTATGTTTACAACGTCGGTATTTTATAAACACCGCCGTTGTAAGTAATTATTAGACGTCAGTGTAAGTGTTGACCGTCGTGGTTGAAAAACGCGGTACTTTAAAATTTTTGACCGCGACCTAAAATTTTCAGAATTTCCCTTTAACCCTCAAATAGTTCATTCTCTCTCTTCAACATAAATTTGTCTGAAAGTTTTCGTTCTCCCAGCTCTCTCTCAATATCCATGTAAGTACAACTCTAGTCCCTTTAATCCTAATTCTCTCAGCTCTCTCTCAAGCTTTTGTTATATTCTCTCAGCTCTCTCTCAAAGCATTGGGTACGTAGATTCTCCAAGCTCTCTCTCAAAGCATTGGGTACGTAGATTCTCCAAGCTCTCTCTCAAGCAGTTGTTATATTCTCGCAGCTCTCTCTCAATATCCATGTAAGTACAACCCTAATCTCTTCTTAAATCCATAAATGTTTTCGTTGGTGGCTATATTAGGGTTTTGGTGTTTGCAATCTTGTAATAATTGCTCTCTGTTTGGGTTCTTTTATGTTTGTTTGGCCATGGGTTCTTGGAAAAGGAATGGGGATGGGAGATTTAAGCTGTTTTTTTTTTTTATAACTACGACGACGGTTGACGGATCAAACCGTCGTCCAAATGTTTATTATACGTCGGTTGTTCATTTACTCCCGTCGTCTGCGTTTTAAGCCGCAACTGGTAGCCTAAAGACGACTGTTTCTCCATTAAACGTCGTCTTTAGGCTACCAGAACACCGTTCAAATTTCTGGGTTTGGGTATCTTAATGACGACGGTGACTATAGATGCCGTCGTCTGAATGTATATTAAACGACGATTATTTTTTTAAACCGTCGTCTTGTCCATGTTTTATATTTAATTTTCATTTTGTTCTCTGCTATTTGAATGAGGTAGTGTTTCATTGCTGGTCTTTCCACTTTAATATATATATATTTATATGAATTTGATAGAGTGTGAGATGGATAAGTCATGGATGCATGCGGATAGAAGATCGAAGGCATATGAGTTAGGGGTGGAAGGATTTTTGAATTTTGCATTAGAAAATCTTGGAAATACAACTGAGATTCGTTGTCCATGTGTTAAATGTGGGAATATTCGATTGTTTGGGGTTGGAATTATAAGGGAACACTTATACTTTAATGGAATTGACCAAAGCTATAAGATTTGGAGATGGCACGGAGAACCTTGGGAATGGACTACCAATGCTAGTAGAAATGTGGAAGAAGATGAGCAAAGTAGGTTCAGTTTTGTTTCTGAAGAATTAGGGATGGATGATAATGATTTTGGCAATATTGGATCTGATCCTTATGAGTTTGCCAATGTGATTGGGGATGGCGATGAACCCTTGTACCCTGGTTGCAGTAAGTACACGAAGTTGTCGGCTTTGGTGAAGTTATATAATTTGAAAGCAAAACATGGGATGAGTGATGTTTGCTTTATAGAATTATTGATACTTCAAGGAGAATTTCTTCCAGAAGGAAATACACTACCTTCCTCTATGTACGAGGCAAAAAAGACTTTGTCTGCTTTAGGGATGAGTTATGAGAAAATCCACGCATGTTCCAATGACTGCATTTTGTATCGGAAGGAGTATGAGAATGCAACTAATTGTCCTACTTGTGGTATCTCAAGGTGGAAGGAAACCAAGGATGGGTTCTTGAAAGAGGGTGTGGCAGCGAAGGTGGTGTGGTATTTTCCTCCAATTCCAAGGTTTAAAAGGATGTTTCAATCACATAAGACAGCTAAGAGTTTGACTTGGCATGCTGCAAGAAAATCAGTTGACGGTTATATGTCTCATCCAGCTGATTCCCCGTCTTGGAAACTTGTTGATGAAAAATGGCCCGACTTCGGTAATGATCCAAGAAACTTGAGATTGGCTCTCTCATCTGATGGATTCAATCCCCACAGTTCTTTAAGTAGCAGATACAGTTGTTGGCCAGTTATGTTAGTTACATATAATCTCCCACCATGGCTATGCATGAAGCGGAAGTTCATGATGTTGACCTTATTGATTTCCGGTCCTAAACAGCCCGGAAATGATATAGACGTCTACTTAGAGCCTTTGATTGATGATTTGAAATCTCTGTGGAATGGGATTAGAGGAGTGTATGATGCCCACATATGAGAATATTTTACACTCAGAGCTGCATTACTGTGGACAATTAATGATTTTCCCGCTTATGGAAACTTATCTGGTTGTGTTGTTAAAGGATATAAAGCTTGTCCAATATGCGGCGATGATACACCTAGTCACAGGTTGAAAAATGGCCACAAAATTTGTTACATTGGGCATAGAAAGTGGTTACCAATCAATCATCCATATAAGAGGCAACGTGCAGCTTTTAATGGGAAACCTGAATATGGCATGCCTCCCGAGCCATTAACAGGAGAAGAAGTGCTGCATATGGTTGAAGATATTAATTACATATGGGGCTCGAAAAATGGGGGAAGTGTTGGTGAGAATGATGGTGACAGAGTTTGTTGGAAGAAGAAATCAAAATTCTTTGATCTTGAGTATTGGAAATACCTCCCTGTGAGGCATGCCTTAGATGTTATGCACATTGAGAAGAATGTTTGCGATAGTATCATTGGTACATTGCTAGAGATCCCTGGAAAAAATAAAGACGGGATTGCTGCTCGGTTAGACTTATTGAACATGGGGGTAAAAATTGATTTGCAACCCGAGTATGGAGAAAGACGTACTCGCTTGCCTCCAGGGCCTTGGAATTTGTCAAGAGCAGAGAAGAGAGCGGTTTGCAATTCTTTTTATGGTATGAAGGTTCCTGAAGGTTATTCTTCAAATATAAAAAATCTTGTATCTTTAAAAGATTCAAGACTTCTTGGCCTTAAATCTCATGATTGTCATACCTTGATGCAACAATTGCTCCCTGTGGCAATTCGTTTTGTTTTGGAGAAGCCTGCAAGGTATGCAATAACTCGATTGTGCTTCTTCTTCAATGCTATATGTGCAAAGACGGTAGATGTTTCCAAGCTAGATAAGTTGGAAGAAGATGTAGTAGTTACTTTGTGTTTGCTTGAGAAGTACTTTCCCCCTTCATTCTTTGATATCATGGTTCATCTAGTAGTACATCTTGTCAGAGAAGTTCGTCTATGTGGGCCAGTATATTTTAGATGGATGTATCCGTTTGAAAGATATATGAAAGTGCTAAAGGGGTATGTTCAGAATCGTACTCGTCCCGAAGGTTGCATTGCTGAGCGGTATATAGCTGAAGAAGCTGTAGAGTTTTGTACCGAGCATTTATCTGATGTTAGTACAGTTGGAGTGCCTTCAAGCCAGAATATGGGAGTTTCAAAGCCATTATCAGGTTGCACAGTGGGCTTAGTTGATATGGACTTATTGAACCAGACACATCTATATGTCTTGGAGAATACGGAGGAAGTCCTACCTTATATCGAGTACGTATGAGTTTCATTTTTCATATATATGTAGCTAGCCATTTTAAATATTATTACTCCTTATGTTTATCTTATATATAAGGGACCATAATGCGTGTTTTTTTCGTGTCAATTGTAGGGAACATATGATCCACATCAAGACCACTTATCCGAAATTTAGGAAGAGAACAAAGTGGCTACAAGATAAGCACAATAGCACTTTCATTCAATGGCTACGTTTTAAGGTATATATGTTATTAAATGACATATTGAACTGATTTTAATTTTCTTTCTTTCTATATATATATGTTAGATTGAATTAAGATATATGTTTAATTTGCAGGTTCAAAGTGAATTTAATGGGGAAGATTATAATGGCATATCAGAAAATTTGAGGTGGTTAGCAGCTGGTCCAAGCATGGTAGTGCCATCATATAGGAGCTATCTTATTAATGGTGTCAAATTTAGCACCAAGGCACAAGATGATGTGCGAACTGTCCAAAATAGTGGAGTTTATTTACTTGCACATACTATGCAAGTTGCTAGTGCCAAGGATAAAAACCTTATTGTCTCCAATATGGGTTTTTATGGGGTTATTCAAGAAATTTGGGATCTTGACTACCAAAAGTTTAGAATCCCAGTCTTGAAGTGTGATTGGATAGATAACACTTCGGGCCTTGTAGTCGACGAACTTGGATTTACCCTTGTAGATCTGAGTAAAATTGGACATAGGAATGACCAATTTGTTATGGCTTCTCAAGTCAAACAAGTATTTTATGTTGACGACCCAATGCATTGTGGTTGGTCGGTAGTGTTATCAATGCCTAATAGAGAATATAATGATGTTATTGGTGATGATGTGCTAGGTGATATTAGAATTGAGTGTGAGCCATTTTCTAGAGTGATACCAAATGTTGACACATTTGATGACCTAGTGGGTGAGTTTGGGAGTGAGAATATTAGAGATGGGTGTGAAGATATATGGATTGATTGATTGTTGTAATGTATGACATTAGTTATGCAGTTAATTGTATGACATTAATTCATAGCTCTGTATATCATTTTAATTCCGATCACATTTTCATTCTGCAAGCTTTGGGCACGAGAAATCAAAAATTAAAAAATAATCGGTTAAAGCTGAAAATAAGACGGTAAAGTTACAAAAATCGCAAAAGAGACGTCTAACAAACAACCAACGTCGGGTTTTCACAACCGACGTGGAATGACAACGCAAGCTTTGTAGTTGTTTTTGACATTTAAAATTATTTAAACGTCTATGTTTTACTAAAACCGTCGTCTATTATAGTCGAAAGGTCTCTTTTTATGCTTTATGTATCAAATCGACGTCGGTTTTAGTTTATTTTATGACGTGTAATATATTAACCACGTCGGTTTTTCTGTGTTCAAGCCGTCTAAATCATTTTCAACGTCAGTGGTGAGATAAAGGGTCGTGGTTATTATTGTTTTTACGTCAGTTCAAGTAAATATATGTCATGTTATATGTTTTAGACGCCCGTTTTTTTGTTTAGTGAACGTAATATTTACGTTGGTTTTGTTGTTGATTTTGACATTTAACACTATTTAAACGTCTGTTTTTTTAACTAAAACCGTCGTCTATTATAGTCGAAAGGTCTCTTTTTATGCTTTATGTAACGAATCGACGTCGGTTTTAATCTTTTTATGACGTGTAATATATTAACCACGTCGTGTTTTTGGTGTTCAAGCCGTCAAAATAATTTTTAACATCTGTGGTGACCTAAAGGGTCGTGGTTATTATTGTTTTTACGTCCGTTCAATTAAATATATGCCATGTTATATGTTTTAGACGTCAGTTTTTTCATTTAGTGAACGTAGTATTTATTAACCACGATGGTTTCTATGTTTTACACGTCGGTTGTGGTTGATTTAGAGACGTTGATAACCATATTTACGTCGGTTTTGTAGTTGTTTTTTATATTTAACATTATTTAAACGTCTGTTTTTACTAAAACTGTCGTCTACTATAGTCGAAAGGTCTCTTTTTATGCTTTTATGTATCAAATCGACGTCGGTTTTAGTTTTTTATGACGTGTAATATATTAACCACGTCGTTTTTTTTTGTGTTCAAGCCGTCAAAATCATTTTCAACGTCTGTGGTGACCTAAAGGGTCGTGGTTATTATTGTTTTTACGTCCGTTCAATTAAATATATGCCATGTTATATGTTTTAGACGTCAGTTTTTTCATTTAGTGAACGTAGTATTTATTAACCACGACGGTTTCTATGTTTTACACGTCGGTTGTGGTTGATTTAGAGACGTTGATAACCATATTTACGTCGGTTTTGTAGTTGTTTTTAACATTTAACATTATTTAAACGTCTGTTTTTACTAAAACCGTCGTCTACTATAGTCGAAAGGTCTCTTTTTATGCTTTTATGTATCAAATCGACGTCGGTTTTAGTTTTTTATGACGTGTAATATATTAACCACGTCGTTTTTTTTTGTGTTCAAGCCGTCAAAATCATTTTCAACGTCTGTGGTGACCAAAAGGGTCGTGGTTATTGTTGGTTTTACGTCAGTTCAATTAAATATATGCCATGTTATATGTTTTAGACGTCAGTTTTTTCATTTAGTGAACGTAGTATTTATTAACCACGACGGTTTCTAAGTTTTACACGTCGGTTGTGGTTGATTTAGAGACGTTGATAACCATATTTACGTCGGTTTTGTAGTTTTTTTTGACATTTAACATTATATAAACGTCTGTTGTTTACTAAAACCGTCGTCTATTATAGTCGAAAGGTCTCTTTTTATGTGTTTATGTATGTAATCTACGTCGGTTTTAGTGTTTTTACTGACGTGTAATATATTAACCACGTCGGTTATTTGCCGTCGTTATTTCATGTGTGAAAAGACGGCGGTCGATTTCTCGTCGGTTGTAAACCATGATACACGACGGTGGATCACCGTCGTCTATTTCGTTTTTTGTAGTAGTGATTATTGTGTAAAAGGACAAAAAAGGTCATCTAACTTAATACTTAACCCTAGTACATCTATACACACACCCCACCACTTGTGGATCGTCAATTAAGGTATATAATGTGAGATTATTTCTTGGTTTGGGACTCCTCCCAGAATTATTGAGGATGTTATGATCAAAGACTTTTATTCGGTCGTGATCGTGTGAGTTATGGGTAAATATTGCTCCAGGGCAGTAGTTCTCCAAGTCTTGGTCACAGGTCTCACATTTCATGCAGGAACCCACTACGACCCCAACTCCTACTCGATCACCTACTTTGAATTTCTCCACATTCTTCCTAGCTTTGATCACAACACTAACAATTTCATGCCTGGAAAATCAATTGAAAATGTTCAACACACATGAATGATTTCACTGTAATAATAAAATGATTATTTCTGCTAGGTGCTGCAAAACGCACAGAGATACAACAACCAATTCCCACATATGAATGCAATTTTTGATAAGATATTTGATCAAATGCAGAGGTAAACAAAATCAAAACCATTTTGAAATGCAAATATTAAAAAAAAACACTAATATGCATGTTAAGTTTTTGTGGGGTGTGGGGTGTGGAGTGTGAGGTTGATAATTTTTTTATTTTTTATTTTTTTGTTGGGTGTGTATTTAGGGGTAGTTTGGAAAAATAGTGGGGTTTTCTTAGAAATTGTGAAAATTAGAATTAGAAGTTGGGGTGAACTTAGAATATGGGGTGAACAAAGACAAGTGAGAGTTTAAATAGAAAAACTCTATATTTTTATGTTGTTTTCAAAGCAAAATAGACCTTTAGAAAAGAAAAACAAAAACAAAAAGAGACTAGCTCACGACACAACACAAATCAAAGATAGACTTTTTTCCCCCTCTCCAGTTGAACTCTGTTGGTGGCTCTTCTTCCAGTGACTCTTTTGCTCCTCTGGTTTGTGTTGGGGAAACACCGGTTTCCTCCTCGTCACAGCATAACCCGATAAGAAAAATAAATAAATAAACCAACAAGCCCAAAATGACAAAGCGTAAATACATGAGAGAACACACTAAGAATTTATGGGGTTCAGCAAAACCTGCTTTCATCCCCGGACAGTCTGTCAGTTTTTCACTATGAGAATAGTGACCGTACAAAATACATATTGAGTTAAATCAACATGACCCAATATAGCACTTGAGTTTTATACCCGAACCCGAGTCTCTTGTACACCCACTCACAGTATTTCCCAAAGCTCACTGACACTTCCCAGAAGATATACCCTCCCTTGAACATTTGATGAACCCAGTTAACTCCCAGCTGAAACATCCTCCAGGAGTTTATGGACTGCTTGCTTGCATCTCACAAGCAACCCACTCTCCTTCTCTGTCGTGCTCTCTATTGAACACCATGCTTTCTCACCACAACTCCCTTGTATGTAAACAACACACACCAACTGAGTTGTTGTTCCCCACTTGATACCCAAGTGAACCCAAGAGAAACCCTTCTTGATTTTGCTGGAGCTCGTGGGACTGCTTGCTTGCATCTCACAAGCAGCCCACTCCCACTTACATTGCCGTAAGCCTCAACTCTCAGTATGGTTTGACCCACAAGCACACACCGCTTGCATGCCCCACGCATTAAATGAATCAGCTGCTGTATATTAATAGGCCATTTGCTCAATGTGAAAACCAAGACTTTTCTCATACTCTACACCAGTGTCGGCAGCCCCAAGTGAAGACCTAAATGTCTTCAATTTCAACCACTCATTTAATGCAACATGACTTCCTCCAAAAGCCAAACCAAAACCAGAACTTGCTGCCCCATTTACTATACCACATGGGAATTTTACCAATCTCAACAGTTTGCAACACAAATTCCCTTTGATCTACTCTGCATTGCCTTTCCATTTCTCTATCTCTGTCCAAAATTAAAACTCACCCACCCATTACCATCGCTGTACCCATCAACCCACCTCTCTCTCTCTCTCTCTCTCTGTAGGGACTTTCGTCGAGCACGTTCAGTGCACCCAAGGAGTCAACAAGCTGCTGGCCAAGGGGTCTACAACTGCTCGCCTGAGACCTCCACAGCCAAACACGGGCATCCCAAGGGGTCACCCCTCTTGTCCCTTGGTGCGTCCGCATGAAGTACGTGAGCATTTGAAGTAAAAAGGCATATATTGTATCCTTTCATGTTATAGTTGGTTAATTTAAATGCATTTTGCTGGATATCATCGCCGATCCACACGTACGTGGATGACTGTGAACTATTGATTAGCGCGAGATCCAGCACTGACGGTAGCAAAGCCCGGGTTTCTAATAGATTCTGATGCTTAAAACTATTTGAAAATGTAATTTTAAGGAGTTGCCCTTGCTTGGACGGTGGTTTGTATTGTCTAGTTTTCATAAAGGTGATATTATATTAGATGCTTTGTTGTTGATGCAAAAGACAGTGGTCTCGAGCATCTCAAAATCTGATTATCTTATGTTTGAAGAATCAACAAGACCAATAGCAAATAACAAAAACAAACTTAATGGTTGATAAGCCTCAGCCATTTACGTGACACTTATCTCCTTAGGCTAATACAGTTCTGCTGTATCATGACTTCTGTAAAAGCAAATCCAACTCTCGTCTAGAGAGTATAGTTTTGAGACCATAGTTTCAATGGTTACATGACACCAGATGACTAATTCATGTTTTAAATCTTACTAGGTTTTGCTTTCTTGATTTGTTAAGTGCACAAAATAGTCAAATAATATGGTAGAATATTTTCTGATATATTTCATTCTCCGAAAAGAGGTATTTATAATACAAGGTTACAAACCCTAGTAGGGTTAAACTAGGAAATAAGTGGAATCCTAATTACATAATATCTATACAAAAGGAAATAAATAAAATCCTAATAGAATAAGAAGGAAATATCCTAATAGAATAGGATATCTCGCTAACACTCCCCCTCAAGTTGGAGCAAAGACGTCATGCATGCCCAACTTGTCAAGCAAGTTTAGAAAGATACTTGTAGAAACAGCTTTCGTAAAAACATCGGCTAACTGATACTCAGAACGGATGAAGGGGAAGGAAACAATCTCCGCATCCAACTTTTCTTTAATGAAATTTCGATCAACCTCCACATGCTTTGTACGGTCATGTTGTACAGGGTTATGAGCAATTGCAATCGCAGCCGTATTGTCACAATATAAATCCATGGGTTTCTTAGGCCCAAAACCAAGGTCTCTCAAAAATCTCCTCAACCATAGTAACTCAAATACACCATGGGCCATCCCCCGATACTCGGCCTTAGCACTAGATCGAGACACCACCTTTTGTTTCTTGCTCCTCCACGTAACAAGATTGCCACCAAGCATCTGTGTACCCTTTCACATCTGTATGACCATACTTGGAAAACATTAACCCCTTGCTATGAGTTACTTTGAGATATCTCAAAATACGTGTCACAGCTCTCATATGGTCTTCACTAGGCGAGTGCATAAACTGACTCACTACACTCACTGCATATGCAATATCAGGACGTGTATGAGCTAAATAAATTAATTTTCCCACAAGCCGTTGGTAGCGCTTCTTATCAGTAGGAACTTGATCAGGATATAACCCCAACTTGTGATTCTATTCACTAGGAGTATCAATTGGTTTACAATCCAACATTCCAGTTTCTGCAAGTAAATCCAACACATACTTCCTTTAGGACAAAAAGATACCATGTTTAGATCTGGCAACTTCAATCCCAAGAAAGTACTTCAAGTCACCTAATGATTTCATCTCAAACTCAAACGCCAAATATTTCTGGAGATTTTGCATTTCTGCTTGATCATCTCCAGTCACAATCATATCATCAACATAAATAATTAAAGCTGTCAATTTACCTTTATGACGCTTTAGAAACAAAGTATGATATGAGTTACTCTGCACATATCCAAACTTCTTCATAGATGCTGCAAATCTCCCAAACCACGCTCTTGGAGACTGCTTTAATCCATATAAAGACTTCCGCAGCTTACACACAACACCATCTTTAGAGGTTACAGGAGTACCAGGAGGGAGATCCATGTAAATCTCCTCCTTGAGGTCACCATGGAGGAATGCATTTTTAACATCAAATTGTAACAACGGCCAATCATGATTAGCAGCTAAGGACAAGAGTACGCGCATAGTATTGAGCTTCGCTACTAGAGCAAAGGTCTCCGTGTAATCCACTCCATAGGTCTGAGTATACCCTTTTGCTACCAATCTTGCCTTGTAACGGTCAATGGACCCATCAGCCTTGTGCTTCAAAGTAAAAACCCATCTGCACCCTACTGCCTTTTTTCCATTTGGTAAAGGAACTAACTCCCACGTGGCATTTTTGTTCAAGGCTTCCATCTCAATATGCATTGCATCTACCCATTTTGGATCAGATAAAGCACCCTGCATCTTAGTTGGCACACATACACTAGATAATTGACACAAATATGATGCATATGACTTAGACAAACGATGAGTTGACACATAATGGCTAATGGGATATTTAGACTTGGCATGTATATCAGGAAAATATTGTACTTTAGGTTTCCCACGAGTGCTTCGTGGGGGTAACTGATAAGGTGACACAGATAGATCATTAGAAATTACCTCACTTGATTCACTATCACGAGTAGATTGGGGCACTGGCAGGGCAGAGGGGGGTCTTGTGTCAATCTCATCTACACCAGAGTCTCCAGTATCACTATCACATTCTTCTGGGGAAGAGCCAAAAAACTCCAAAAAAGGGCCTGGCGGTCGCTGACCTCTGGGCGACCGGTCGTTTCCAGGCAGGTTGTATCACAGGTATGCGACCGGTCGTTGACCTCTAGGCAACCGGTCATTTCTAGGCAGGTTCGTTCGCGACCGGTCATTTCTTTTGGGCTACCAGTCGCTTCCTGTTCGTGGGAAATTCCTTCTTCATATCCAAGATCTTCCACTTCGAAACTCTTCAATTCACTCCCCCTCTCCCCCTGAATTAGAGAGGAGGGAGAGATATAATAGGGCACTTCTTCTTGAAAAGTCACATCCAAAGTAACATGCACTTTCTGGGTAGGTGGATGATAGCATTTATAACCCTTCTGAGTAGAAGAATAACCAATAAAGACACAACGCAGAGCACAAGGATCAAGTTTTCTCCGTTGATGAGAGTAGACATGAACATACGCAACACGTCCAAAAACTTTAGGTGGCAACTTGGAAACGGAGACATGGGAAATATGGTCACCAAACACATCATGCGGAGTCTTGAAATCAAGAACCCAGCTAGGCGTACGATTAATCAAATAGGCAGCAGACAGAACAGCATGCCCCCAAAGGTGATGGGGAACAGACATATCCAACATGAGTGAGCGGGCAACTTCAAGCAAGTGGCGGTTCTTTCTTTCAAACACACCATTTTGTTGAGGAGTAAAAGGGGTTGTCGTTTGGTGAATAATACCTTGAGCACGGAAGAAAGACGCCAAAGTATTATTCACATATTCACCTCCGTTATCTGTCCGGAATACTTTGACCTGAGCATGAAACTGAGTAGACACCATTGTACAAAACTCTGGAAGGATGGAAGCAACATCATATTTATTTTTCAGCAAGAAAACCCAAGTAAGTCGAGTACAATCATCAATAAATGTGACGAACCAACGAAATCCGTTCGAAGTAACTCGAGCCGGACCCCACACATCAGAATGCACTAAATCAAAAGACTTTGCAGCTTTACTGTCACTCAAAGGAAACACAGTGCGATGGCTCTTGGCCAAAATACATGTCTCACACTTAAAACTGGACTCATGACATGAGCGAAATAAAGATGAAAATAGACGCTTAAGGTAGCCAAATGACGGGTGTCCCAAGCGACGATGCCATAACCAAATTTGTTGTTTGTCTTTGACACTACAACTTTGAACAGTATTAACGACACGATCACGAACTGGTGCAGAAGGCAATGTCAAATAATATATCCCCCCTATCCGTTTACCATGCCCAATCACCTCATGAGTCTTGAGATCCTGAAAAGAGCAATGGGTAGGATAGAAAGTAGCATAAGCATTAAGTGTATCAAGTAATCGACCAACAGATAACAAGTTACAATGGATATTGGGAACTAATAACGCACGAGACAAGGACAGAGTTGGAGTGAGAGAGATTGTGCCCTCGCCAGTAATTGGAGAGGGCAAGCCATTAGCACTAGTTATGTATGGGTCACGGGTGTTACTAGACAACTCATCAAAAAATTTAGCATCATAAGTCATATGATCAGAAGCACCAGTATCAATTATCCAAGTATTGGAGCCAGTACCTAAATAGAGTCATAAACACGCAAATTTGCAGAAGCAGCAGCAGTAGCAGCAGCAGCACGAACAATGGAGTTATCACCCATGATTGTAGCAGAAACTCAACAAAGCACGCAGAGTATACAACAGAACACAACACAGACACAAATATGGCAGATGCACGAAGACAGGCACGAAGACAGTAGAGGCACGAACACGACAGAATACACAGCGGAACACAGCAAAGGCACAGACACAAGAACCCTAAAAGAAATTAGGGCACACAGTAGAACACGGGTGGGCACAACACACACAGGTCACCAGAAAGTCGGCTCTGATACCAAGTCAAATAATATGGTAGAATATTTTCTGATATATTTCATTCTCCGAAAAGAGGTATTTATAATACATGGTTACAAACCCTAGTAGGGTTAAACTAGGAAATAAGTGGAATCCTAATTACATAATATCTATACAAAAGAAAATAAATAAAATCCTAATAGAATAAGAAGGAAATATCCTAATAGAATAGGATATCTCGCTAACAAAAATTACACAGAACTAGTACAAAATAATCATTTCAATACATTCCATAAATTCCATATCGGTTAGAAGAAGATACCAGATGCTGCTGTTGTGAGAGTCCCAACAATTTTTCTTAAATATTTAGATATATTGTATTCTTTTATTTAATATTACCTCTCAAGTGAAGTACCATTAATTAGGTAAATCACCCATTAATTATCCCCGCATGCATGAGAAATCAAATTATATATCAAGTGACAAAATTCATAAGGAAAAAACTTGTTGACAATTTACAACAATACATGTACTTCATAGGTATTTTACAGCATTATATGTTCTAAAAGACAAAGTGTGCTTGTGTTTGTGAGATAGAGAAAGTGAGAGGAGGAGGGAGAGATGAAGCAGATTTACAGAAGATATCCAAATGCAGTTGTGTTTGCTATGGCTTCCATTGCTATGGTTTATATGGTTCTGATAAAGGGTTCAAAAGGAACATCTTGGTTTCATTTTTTGGATTATTATAAATAAACCCAATTCGTGGCATGTATTTATAAAAAAACTCACTATTTAAATATAGAAACACACCCAAAATCAATTCTAAAATAAACAATTGTATATTTTTTGGGTGTGTTTATAAATGAATTTTGAGTGTGTGTAATGATGGGTTTTGGGTGTGTTTATAAAGTGTTTTGGGTGTTGGGTTTTTTTATAATTTCAACCCCCATTTTGGGTGTTTTAGTGAAACCCCCTTGATTTTTCTCCATCTTCATCTCCATGGTTAAGTACCAGTGTAGATAGGAAATCTGATTCTGCATTCACATTCAACCACAGTTCATCACACATGGTATTCTACTTATTCAAGTTTGGTAATTTTATCTGTTGGTTTTTATTTTCTGCAGAATTTCATTACGTTGCAGACATGTTTAATCAAATTTGACCAATTTAATCTTGCAGGATGCAGCAAGAAGGCAGAAGGCATTGCCTGATCTTGAAAGGAGCTACATTGGTAATTCAGTTTTGAAAACAGATAAGCAGAAGGGAGATGTAAACCTGGAGAAACTTGAAGCTGGTCTAGCTACTGCCAGAGCATTGATAAGGGAAGCAACATCAAAATTCAACCATACAGCTCTTGAAGACCCAGATTATGTTCCACAAGGCGATATATACAGGAATGCTTACGCCTTTCACCGGTACTCAATGCTCCCAACAAGAACCTTTGAATCTTTCAATAAATCCTAGTATTTCACCGGTACTCAATGCTCCCAACAAGAACCTTTGAATCTTTCAATAAATCCTAGTAATTAAATTGCCTTACTCTTCAGTTCTGTCTTAATTTGTTTCAAGTATGTAGGAGTTACCTCTTAATGGAAAGCCTGTTTAAGATATATGTCTACGAAGAGGGAGAGCCGCCTATATTTCACAATGGCCCTTGCAAGAACATATACTCTATGGAGGGGCTCTTTCTTAGCTTCATGGAAACTGATACCAAGTTCCGGACTCTGGACCCTGACAAGGCTCATGTCTATTTTCTCCCATTCAGTGTTGTGATGATCATTGAGTACCTGTTTCATCCAATTATTCATGACAAAGCTGTTCTAGAGCGAACCGTGGTCGATTATGTTCGTGTCGTATCGAATAAGTATCCATTTTGGAACAGAAGCCTTGGAGCTGATCATGTCATGCTTTCTTGCCATGATTGGGTAAATTTCTTACTAACCAGTACTTCAAACTTAAATTTTGGCTAGATTGTTAATCCGGATCGTATATTGAAACAAAAATTGGCATGATCAATGGTTCAGATTCACGATAGAGTAATTAGTATGCTATTATTTGCTTTTGTATAGGGGCCAAGGGCAACACGGTATGTTAAACAACTATACTTTGTTGCCATCCGCGTACTATGCAATGCAAATACCTCTGAGCACTTCAACCCTAAGAAAGATGCATCATTTCCTGAAATCAATCTGGAAACAGGTGACATAACCGGTCTAGTTGGTGGCTTGCCTCCCTCGGAACGTACAACCCTAGCGTTCTTTGCAGGACGCATGCACGGTCGAATTAGGCCATTACTTTTCCAACATTGGAAAGAGAAGGACAAAGACTTGCTGGTCTACGAAACACTCCCCGAAGGGGTTTCATGAAGGAAGTTGAGGTTCCACCCCAAAACCAATTGGCAATGGGGGGAGTAGCCCAACTCCTTATAAGCCCTTGCTAGGTTTCTCAACTTTCCAATGTGGGACTTTTTACCTTCACATTCTCACACGCCCCCGCACGTGTGGCGAATTTTCAAGCCTAACACGTGGACAACACATTTTGGGTGACGTGGAGCACGTGTGGCCGTTGGGCTTTCACACGTGAGCAACCCGCTCTGATACCATGAAGGAAGTTGAGGTTCCACCCCAAAACCAATTGGCAATGGGGGGAGTAGCCCAACTCCTTATAAGCCCTTGCTAGGTTTCTCAACTTTCCAATGTGGGACTTTTTACCTTCACATTCTCACATTTCATACCATGACATGCTGAAGAAAAGCAAGTACTGCATTTGCCCAAGTGGCCATGAAGTTGCAAGTCCACGAATTGCAGAGGCAATATATGCAGAGTGTGTTCCAGTTTTGATATCACAGCACTATGTTCTGCCTTTCAGTGATGTGCTCAATTGGGAGTCTTTCTCTGTTCAAGTTTCGGTAAGCGAAATTCCACAGCTTAAAGAAATCTTAATGGGGATCCCTGAAGAGCAATATAGAAGAATGCAGAAGAGAGTGAAGCAAGTGCAAAGGCATTTTGTGGTGAACAATCCCCCCCGGAGATTTGATGTTTTTCATATGATTATTCATTCAATCTGGCTTAGGAGACTGAATGTGCGCATTTATGGTTGATTTCTATCCCACCAACCATCACACAATATCCTTTTCAAAAATCAAGTTTTGAGGTAAAAGATGGTTCCACTTGTCCTATGCTTTAATTAATTACATCATCTGATATCGACTTCAGTCATCCAATGACCAATACTTACTTGGGTATCATTTAACATTTTCTCCATTATAATAATAGTTAAAAAATAATAATTGGCCGAACATTATAATAATAGTGTTATTATTAAGATTATGTGCTCTACAAAGGTGATTGTTGGGTCCAAAAAGTTGGTCCATATTGCATGGAAAAGAAAGGTTAATGGACAACTAGAGTCAAAAGACAAATGTATTTCCACTGGTAAACCTTTTATTAAGACTTAAAAAGGTTGGATTTTTGCTAACGATCCACTAGTGTAGTGGTTTAGTGTAAATACTCTCCCAAGAAAGGTCTTGGTTTGAATCTTAGCATATATGTAGTGTGTGTGAGTTTAGTATGCTATCTCCCCTCTCAATAGAAAAGGTCCCAAAAAAAAGTTGATTTTTATTTATGAATTGAGGGTTAAATCCAGTGAATAGTGTGACGATCAGCTATACTCTTTATATATATATATATACTGTGCTCCTTTTATTTTTTTTTTAAATTTTCTTCCTTGATTTTCTTTTATCGATAAGGGTAGTTTAGAGCATTATCCAATATTATTAGGCCAGTACCCGAGTCTCTATTGTCCCCTTTTGATTTTTTTACTTTTGCAAAGTTATTACCCGTATAAAGAATTTAGCATTTTCAAATTGAATACTTGTATTATACACGCATGTATGTATTTTTCAATTATACATCTGTTTTCTGTACATTTCTTAAAGACTCAGTATAATATACCATTTTAGAAAAAGCAAACGTAAAATATTTGTATTGTACACGTATGTACGTATTTTTCATGTTTAATACATGTGTTTTTAACAACATTTTCAATAATACACACAAAATTCACGTATTATACACAAAAAGTTCACATATTATTGAATAAAAATAATATATATTTAAAATTTTAAATAAATTATATTAAATATTATATAGTGGCCGAACTTTTCAGTTGTAATTTGCCAAATAAAAAACATACATATTTTATTCGTATTTTTCCCGTTCCGCATTTTACTAACTATGAACGAATGGAAGAGGCTAAGATTACTTCTAGCAAATTAATGTCTATATAGTATAAAATAATGCAAGAAGGAGGGTACTCTTTTTATAAAAAAATTTAAATATAATATATTCAAATAGTAGAGCCGCTTGGCTATATGTTTTTTAACACGGTGGGTCGTCCTTTTTTTCCAAATTATAAATAGTATAGCCGGCCGGCTATACTCGAGTATTTATATTTGGTATAGCCGTGCGGCTATACTGCTTTAAACACATGGCGCCTAAACGCTAGGAGGGACTTGATCTTATTTTATTTAAAAATAGAATGGCCGTGCGGCTATACCCCTGTATTTTTATTTGGTCAATTGATTAAGAAATTTGGTACTAACAAAAGAATTATTGATCAAACTAACTGCCGACGGAAAAGAAAAATATGACCAATTTGTTTTGGTTTTCATTCATTTTCAGTACTAGGTACTAGCTATTAGCTATTAGTGGTTGCATTTTCTGGGTCCATCACAATAAGGAACTAATAAAAGTCAGAAGTCTAACCATTGGTTGGTTTTGAATTGCACAAATGAGAGAGACTTTTAGGATACAGGGGATCTTCATGAGTGATGACAAAATACATTTTGTGCTAGGACTATTGACTTAATCGTATAATCTTTAATTTTCCAATTTTGAATTAATTCCCAAAGAATACCACAACATGGTAGCCTCTTATGCTTGCCCAATTCTACATAGTGTTACATATATATTATATACATACCATCGTTACTGAGAAAAACTTATATGAAACGGGTTTGTGTAATTCCTTTCTTTATCATCATCATATGAAGTAGTGATGTGAAAGCTAAACAGTTTTAATGACAATTGTTTGTTGTGCAAGAAAAACTGATTAACCTGTCTGTCTCACTTCATGAGCTGGAACTGAGACAGACAACCATGTTTTTTCTAGGCAGACATGAGATAACCATGTTGAGTGAATGAAAAGTGATGTGTAGCATACTTTCATGTTAAAAAAAAAATAGAAATTAACTGTGTCTAGCAATTCATAAGTGGTATTCTATACAAGTCAAGCCCTTCAGTGGGTGACTGCCTCTGCCTTCACAGAAAAATCCTTAATAACTTGAATTCCATTTAAGTTTAAAACTCCATATAATAGCAAATATATAAAAGGGCTATTAACCAAATCCCATCACACATCCTTTGCCTCTCTCTCTCTCTCTCTCTCTCAGCCAAAAAAGCCAGTAGCTTGAGAGGCCTTTGGCTAATCATCATATTCATCATTAACTAAGGACCAGAGCTCATGAAGGTATGTGTGAGACTGAGTTGGGGTTGAGAGAGAGAGAGAGAGAGAGAGAGATCCAGAGCCAAAGCTATGAAGCAATTCAAAACCTGGGTTTTATGCTAATTAAAAGTTGTTTTGATTTTGCAGCAAAAGGTTGTGATCAAGTTGTCTGTGCATGATGAGAAATCCAGAGCCAAAGCTATGAAGGCTGCAGTTGGGGTTGATGGTAAGTAACCAAGAAGACGCCACATGTTTTGAATCAAATGCCAGAAATTAACTCAAACAAACCCCATAATTAAATATATCTCCAATACTAATTAAAGATTAATTATTAATCCCATCTGTTTTGTGCTGATAGATATGTATATATTATATACAGGGGTGAACTCAGCAAGTTTGCAGCAGGACAAGGACCTAATAGAGGTGACAGGGGAAGGGATTGATGTGGTTCTGCTCACAACTCAGCTCAGAAAAAGCTTGAAGTATGCTGAGGTGGTCAGTGTGAACCCCGTGGAGGAAAAGAAAATTGAGGAAAACAAGGAGAAAGAGAAGAACAAAGAGCCAGAGGCAACAATCCAGTATCTCATGGGCTGTCCTCCTCCTCAATACATTTGCGCTCCTTGTCCACCTTACCAAGATCACAGTTGCCCTATTTTGTAATTAATGGTAATGCATAAAGCTAGGCAGACCTACTACCATATTCTTCAATTTGTGTGATTTTCTCTTCAACTATGTTGTTTGTGTTGCAATGTTACTCCTATACATGTTGAGTGTTTTTACTACGCTTGTATCTGGTTCGCTGAAATAAATTCACGAAAATCAATTTTTTGTGTCTTTTTCTAAGGAGACGGAAAATGGAGATTCATATATCATGTTTGATAATGCTGTGAAAGAACCACAGAAATTTCATTTAATTTCCTTGTCTATTTTTGGTTTTATGTAAGAATAGAATAGGAAATAAAATTACAAAGAGAAAATGAGATTATGTATGTTGCAAAAAATTGGCAACAACTTTCCAGTAGGCGCACCATCCAAGTACATGTACATGCAAGCTCCACATCTTTTTGGGAGCTCATAATTCGGTGCTGCAGACATCCTAAAGTGAAACACGACTGACTTTCCACTTGTCCTACTGCTTTGCTTTGATTGATCCTATGTCCATCAATGTGTATTGTCATCCAATCATGACTTTAATTACGTAACTTGATATCAACTTTTCTTCAAGCACAACGTCATCGAAGATATTATTATAAAGACTATGTGTGTGTTTTTTTTAGACCTTTCTTTCTACAAAGGTGATTGTCGGGTCCCAAAAAGTGGCATGGAAAAGAAGTCTTTCTGCAAACGTGATTGTTGGGGTCTCAAAAAGAAGAAATTATTTCCACTGGTAAACCTTTCATTATTAAGACTTAAGCAGGGTTTATGACTTGAGGGTTAAATCCAATGACATGAGCATGGGTTCTATTTTTGTCAAGCACTCAAACTCTGAACCGCGTGGCTTAGGTTCATACTTGACTCAGTCTAGAAAGAAGAAGAAGAAGAAGAAGAAGAATAAAGTACAAAAGCGCTGTTACTTTTGCGGCAACTCTTTCTTTCCCAAGCTCTTTCTCTCTTTTTTCTCTTCAACTTCCATTTTCGATCACATGATTCATGTTAGGTGTGAAATTATGCTATTTTCCACGAACAAGATTATCTTGGTGCAGTAATTTTCTTAAATTTACCAAAAAATGTTAAACGAATCATGTTAGATCATCATTTAATGTGACGGTTCATGGGGAATTACTACTTTAATTTTATGTGGAAGAGGTTGAATGCTTGCTACTTTTACCCATTATGAAGTTATAGAATTTTACAGAATATAAAAATAAATATAAATTCTTGAGTTTCACAGTTATATAATTGAAGATTAAGGAGAAGCAGTTGATCTTCATTTGCAATCTTAGTTGAGATGCCTATGCCAGAGTTTCTTAATTTAATGTTAGATCACTCCGTTATTGTAATGGTCGCTAGTGATATTTTTAGCTAAATTACGATTGCAATTCTAGAATTTCTCAACAAAAAAAAAGAAGAAAAAAGAAAAGAAAAAGAGAAGTAGTTGATCTCGTATTCATTTTTTATCTCTCATATTTGTAACTTCTAACCAAAAAATATATATGTCATTAGTTGCTTATACACATGTTTGCTTACTCGATCAATTAAAGTAGGTTAAATTTTATTAATGAACCGAAGAGTGAGAAAGTATAGGAACTCCATAGATGCATCATCAAGTCATATTGAGCCATCGTAATCATAATAATATAGCAAACAGTAGAACTTGTTTTTAGTTTGCATTACGTCCATATGCTTACTTTTCTGCATAAACTTCTAATATTAATCCAGAAGCAGGTCCATCTTGAATAAATTAGTCGTATTAAATTTATGAATAAATCACATGAAGAAATCTTTTTTCCCATTTAATCATGAGGATAAAGTTTAATAAAGTGTATACATTGTCGATTTTCGGGGCTTGATGTATATTATTTTTAAATAAACTTGTCTTCTTTATCTCCTTTTATTTTTGTCAATGGGAGAGTGAAATTCGAACTTTAAAACTCTCTCTCATTAAAGTTAGAAATAGTGAAGTCTTAATTTCGTCAGCCCTTAGGAATTTTCAGGAAAATATATACCTTGAAATCAAGTGAGGATCGAGACACATCATTAGAGTCCAGAGATAAGAAGAAAATACAGTTGAGGAGGGCCTTTCAATCAAATTTGGGATTAAAGATACTTTTTATTATTATTGTACTTTAAGATATACACTAGCCCCTTAGCACATGCTCATGCATGTGTCAATTGGTTTTTTTTTTAATTTTTAATTTTATTTTTAGAATTAAGAAAAGATAATATGGGTAGTTATGTTCCATAAAAGTAGGACATATTATCTGATTTTGTTTTTATTTTTATTTTTTTAAATATGAAAAAATGTGAATTTACCATATTATCCTCATTTAATTAATAATTTCAATTCTTAATATTTGCATTAACCAAGGGCATTTTCTGGTATTTTGAATGTTTCACCATTCTCTGCCTTTTGCTTTATATATATAGATATATATATACAGTCCCCTTCTATTGAGGGATCCCTCAAATAATTTTATTTAAGGGACGCCCTTTAGGGTACCCTACAATTTTTTTCTCAATGATCCAAACCATCTATTTTTTAGGTCTTTATTCATAGATCATCCTTACAAAAAATTAGACAAATCGGAAACCGTTTCGATATCCAATTGTGTCCTACAAAATCAACAAACAACGGTGCATCAAGAAAGTACTCAAATTTCAATAACACAATTGAGTGGTCAAATTATATCGGATTCAAGTGATTTTTTGTAGAGATGATCTTTAAATGAATATCTACAAAATAGACGGTTTGGATTAGTAAAATACAATCCGGAATGGGGCCTACAAGGGGTGTCCCTCAAATAAGCTTATATGAGGGATCCCTCAATGGAAGCTCTATATATATATATATATATATATATATATATATATATATATATATATAGATAAACAAGAGAAGATAATTCCGGAAAAAAGAAAAAAGAAGAGATATCCTACCATTTTATTAAATTTAAAACGACATATGATGTAATTTGCTTTGTCGTTTTGTTTAATTTCACTGAACAATATTGTCGTTTTAATAACTTTGTGGCACCTCTTGGCCTTTCAGAAAAGTTGTGGTCCTTTTTATTTTATTATCTGAAATAGAACGGTCAGGATCAAAGGGAAAAGTGTTTGCATTTACATATCAAATTCCTTGTAAAGTAAAGAACACGACAAACTGCTTGAGGTAACGAGTTCATATTTGGGTTGGCCCCCAACCCACACGTTATGTACAAGACTTGAAACTACAAACGAGTCCAGCTATTTTTACGGTTAGTTTTACTTTTATGAAAACCCAAAAATTGTCTTTCGACAGCTAAAAATTGCTTACGAAATTGGGAAAAAAAAACTTGCATATATCGGCTTGATATCACTCACTCGGGTGTCTACTTCATGAGATACATTATATGTCACGTCACGTGTTGAAGTGTTGTAGACACAGAGGTTATATCATCCTAGCGTATGCAATTTTTTATGCTTGATCGAGAAAGAATTTGTCAATGCCAATAGGATGAAATGCAACTTCATTTTGCACTCCACCTGGTAAAATGATGTCATATCTTTTGCTAACGTAAAATGGTGCGAGATTGAATGTCTTGTTGAATTAGTGTGATAAAAAAAATTAATGTGAGATTGAATTTCGTGTTGAATCAGTGTGTGAATATTCTTCATTCTGAAGTCAGTGGTAGTACTTTAGCATTGATTCTTGACCCTTATTAATCTAACTATTTTATTGAGGAAAAAAAAAATCTAAACAATATCAGTGGTTGCATTTTGTCGGGTCATCACTGGGGATTAAAAATCAGAAGTCTAATCATTGATTAGTTTTGTTTCATTTATGACTTTTAGGATATAGATGCTACAAATTACAATTACAAACAAGACCGAGTCTTTTTTTTTTTTTTTGGGTCAATGAGTCTTCTTCCACAACCACGCAGGGATCTTTACGTGTGATGACCAAATAAATTGTGTGCTTAAGACCATTGACTACTCGTATACTCTTCTAGTTTTACCAATTTTGCATACTTCCCGAACAATGGATTAGGCCTAAACCATTTCATGGTCACTAATGCATCAGCCAACATACCACTATGCTTGCCCCATTGTACCTACCTAGAATCATAAACATTGTTACATGTATACCATTGGCGAGAAAAACTTACATAAAACGAGTAAATGTAACCATTCTCTTTATCTGACTTGACATATGAACAAGGAATGTGAGAACTAGAGAAAACAGGTTACATGACCTCGTACGTGATATCGTAACCGTTTTCCATTGCGGCCCTATGCCACAAGAGAAGACCAATATTGTGCCATTGATGTTGCTGATATATATGCATATGAAGTGGCTTTTATTAGGATTAAAATCATGTGATGACTTCATGCTTTACAAAACTTTTTTTTATATGACAATTATGTATTTTTCTTGCAGAAGGTTTGTTGTGCAAGAAAAATTGATTCTCCTGCCTCAATACATGGGCATGGATTAGGTGAGTGAAAAGTGATGTGTAACAGATTGCTTTTAATAGATCATTGCGTCTATCAATTCATTAATGGTATTTTGCATACATCACATGGATTATTAGACCAAGTCAAATTCATTGACAAGTCAAGTCTTCGTTGGGTGATTAAACTTCACAGAAAGATCCATAATGCTTTGAAGGGTTAATCATTCTATTAGTCCCTAAATTTAAACCCAATTTGCATTTAAGTACCTCAATTTCCAAAATAGTTCCCGTGGTTCTTTAACTTCAGTTTCATTAGGACAAATGGTCCTGCTGTCAATTTTGTTAACTTTTCTGTTAAATGCAAGGGCAAAATGGTATTTTTGTATCAAAATTGATTAAAATATGAATAAAAAAATTTTAAAAACTAAAAAATTAAAATTAAACTCTCTCTCTTCCCCTCTATCCTGATTTCTACTCCCCTCAAACTTGATTTTTTTTATTCATTTTTTTGGTTTTAATACAAAAATATCATTTTGCCCCTGTATTTAACAGAAAAAGTTAACAAAATTGACGGTTTGACCATTTGTCCTAAGAACGTGAAGTTAAAGGACCACGAGAACCATTTTGGAAATTGAGGGACTCAAATGTAAATCAGGTCTAAGTTTAGGGACTAATAAATCAATTAACCCTACTTTGAATGCCATTTAACCTTTTTGTGAGATCATAATTTGTTGTTGCATACGGAGTGAAACACAAATTACTTTTCATAAAAAAGAGAAGAAAAAACATAAATGTTACAATCTACACTTATATGTAAAACAAATACACATCATGTAGGATATAGTCAATTTCATAATGAGGTAGCCAATGGGAAGTTAGTAGTTCTCATTTCTCATCAGCAAAGCACTTGACTTGGCTCGCCAAAGACTCCATCCAAGAGGCCTCTCTATAAATACCAAAAATCCCTTCTCACACTCTTCACCAATTTTCCACAACATAATAGGACACACCCTCTTCCACGCTCTCTCTCTGTCTCCGCCATCTATCTCCCAAACCCAAAAGAGCCAGTAGCTTGAGAGATCTTTGGCTCATCATCACAATCTTCATCAGTTAAGAACCAGGGATCATGAAGGTATGTGCGAAACTGAGGTCCATGCAAAAGATATATGCATTGTGGGAAACAGAGGAAGAAATTGAAGACTTGGGTTTATGCTAATTGAAAGTTGTTTCGTTTTTTTTGCAGCAAAAGGTGGTGATCAAGTTGTCTGCTGTGCATGACGAGAAGTCCAGAGCCAAAGCTATGAAGACTGCAGTTGGGGTTGATGGTAATTAGACAAAACTCTATCTTTTTTACAACATTCTGAATCAAAACACAGAAATTAACTCTAATCCAATATTAAATATATCTCCACTACTAATCAAAGATCAATTTTTAATCCCATCTGTTTTGTACTGACGTGTATGTACATGTGATATACAGGGGTGAATTCAGCAACTTTGCAGCAGGACAAGGGCCTAATAGAAGTGACAGGGGATGGAGTTGATGTGGTTCTGCTCACAACTCTGCTCAGAAGAAGCTTGAAGCATGCTGAGGTGGTTAGTGTGAACACTGTGGAGGAAAAGAAGAAGGAGGAAGAGAAGAAGAAAGAACCAGAGGCAACGTTCCAGTATGTCATGGGCTGCCCTCCTCAATACCTTTACTCACCCTGTTCACCATACCAAGAACCCGGTTGCTCTATTATGTAATTATTAGCTATACATAAAGCTAGGCAGAGCACTATTATGAATATATAGAACTATATAGAGGAAGTTCTCTTCAAAAAAACAAAAAAACCTATATAGAGGAAGTTGGCAAATTCAGTCTGCAATTGTTCTGCAGAGCTACACACCCAATTCTTCAATTTGTGTGACTTTCTTTTTAACTTTGACGTTTGTGTTGTGTTGTGCCTCCTTTGTTGAGTTTTTGCCAACTTGAACCCTTGGCTAGAAAACAAGAAAATGGAGGGTTGACCCTGAAAGAAAAGATTGAAAAAAATCAAAGATTTCAAATCAGAAAACTTCAAATGAGAGGTTTCAAGGAAATGAGAGAGAATCAGACTTCACATAACATCATCATGATGAGGGTTGATCGGACGGTCAGTCTAATTGCTTGATATGCATGACTCCCCTGATGCCAACTAAGAAAAGTCAACATTCTGATTGACTAGTTGCTTAGATGGCATCCAGGGAGCCAGGCACATCATGCCCCAATTGACTGGTGGATGAACTTCATCCTTAACCTTCATACATAGGCCAGCAATTACTCTATGAATTAAAATCCAACGCATTTTTCCAAAGACCAAGTGTTAGCCAAAACCCAACAAAAAAAAAATAAGGGAAAAGGAAAAAAGAAGGAAATAAATTGGTAGCTAAACATTCTTGCCTTACATCTAAAGTAATGAATCTGAAGCTAACAAACCATGGTAGTTTTGATCTCTCTCTGTCTCTCTGCAATTACTTGCTTGCTTCACTGCAATAGAAGTATGGAGAGAAGTGGGATTTATAAGAAAATATGGAAGTGATGGAAGTGATAGAAGTAGGCCAAGACAGCAGAAAATCCAATTGCAGGTCATGAGAGATTAGATGGCACTAGGCATTCTCAAACAGACGGCTGAAAAAGTTTTTTTCTTCAACATTTCTCTCTTTCTCTTTCTTGGGAAACAAACAGAATTAACAATGCTTAATTTGCTCCCCTCAAATCCAATGGGACAGCTTTATAATCATAATAGCAGCTGCATAAAGCCAAAGCTGGCGGCCTCAAGCTTTGCTGCAGGAATGTGCAAGTTTGGCTGTTTCTGCCGTTGGATGTGATGACTTTTTTTGCATTCACCATAAATTTTAAAGTTCCAGGTATGGAGTAGGCAGCTGGTGATAGGAAAGAGAGAGAGAAGAGAAAGAGAGAGCCAATGGCCTTGTTGACCGGTATTAGACGGCGCCAAAGTCACTGCATGCGACAAATCACAGCCTTGCCTTAGGTGGTTTAACGTACTGTCCTACAGCCGTTTGTGGGACATGTTACCAATGCTACTTACAAAGTTTCAAGGGCACATGTTAGAATTAGGTGTATTTAATCCCAAAAACTTTAAAACCAAATTGGGAATGATTGTGGAAACGCCTAAGTGCATTATTACATAAAAACGGAAGTTTTTATACTTCTAGTGTGATATATACGTATTCTCTAAGCCTTTACATTTAGAAATGGTGCATTTACCTGCATTTTATAAAATATGGACCATTCTACTAATACAATGCTTGTAGATATGACACATCAGCTACAGTAAGTTTGTTTCTTTTTTTAAGAAAACTAACACTGTTAGATGTTAGTCCCTTTGACCAAAAATAAATGAAATCCCTCCATCTTCATCTCGGGTCCAGTTTCGCTTGCCACTTTCTTGGTTCTTCCTCTTGTGTCTTTTTAATATGATTTTTCTTTTTTTCTTTTGGCTTCTTCAATCGATAACTATTGGAAATTTTCTCCAATCAATAGATTTTAAATTCAAAATACACTATTTCAATTGATTGTTATTGTTAGCTGTAGTTATCATCTGAAATTAATAAGAAAAGTACCCAATTGATTGCTATTCTGATTGATGAATGGGATTGGTAGTACGACACCTGAACTTGGGAGGAGGGGTGGACTAGGAGAGCCTACTTGCTGTTTAGAATAGTTGGTCGTATTGCCTCTTAGCACAGGAAATTCCTTGTCATAGTTTTCTGAAAAGCAGAACCAATTATGAGTCTTCTACATCTTGGTTGCCTCATATTGTAAGCTGAAGCTCAAAGAAGAAGCCAAAATGCCCAAAAAAATAGTACAAATACACAGAGGAAGAACCAAGAGAGCGGTAGGCAAAACTAGAGAATTTATTGTCAAGGGGATTGTTGTTTGTTTTTTCTGTCAAAGGGACTAACAGTGTTAGTTTTTCAAAAAAAGAAACAAACTTACTGTAGCCGATGTGGCATATTCACAAGTATTGGATTAGTTGAATGGTTCAAATTTTATGAAATGCGAATAAATGCACCACTTCTAAATGCAAAGGCTCGAGATCCGATATATACGTCAAAACACATCCCCTCTCTCACAAGTGACTTGACTTGAGCACAATACGTGACAACTTTATAGCATATGTAATGATGTATGACTATAGTATCTCAATAATGGTATATGTATCATATTTTATCGATCATGCTAAAAATAGGTGGCTTAGATTCGAGTCATGTTAAAACCTCGCATCAATTTGATAAAAGTAAGACCTATAAGTTAGATGTTTTTAAATGCAATATCACTTCATGTGTGACGTAATTTAAAACTTATATATATGGGTTTGAATATAACTTTTTAAACACAAACACACACAAATTTGAAGCCTTTTAGAACTTCATACCCTATTGGCAATCGGAATGGCTTCTCTGGGAATGTGGAGGTATTTGGTATTTATGTGGCACAAATAGTTGTATTGGGTTCATGTTTAGTGATAGATATTCCCAACAAAGGCTGATTGGTTTGAAGTTGGATCTATGGTAGACCACTAGAATTGGGTTAACCCAGAAAAGCCAGACCCATATGTAGTCTAGGTTGAATTTTAAACAAGCCCAACCCATTCTAACCATGGGCAAGAAAGTGAACCATGGCCCAATTTGTCTGCCCTTCAATTTGTCTTTTTCCTCCTAAATTCAGTTGCATGCTCATCCATAAAATCCCAACCCAACCAACCTAGGAAAGCCAGGATTGGCCTTCAGATCTTTTTAGGGCGAGGTTAGGGAACTTTATTCCTTCCTCAATTCACCCAAAAAGATGCTTGTAAGTTGTAACAAAGGCTATGTATAGCTCCCCCTAGTGGATGGCAATGGCATATGTAGCAGAAGTTCAATCGTATTAAGCTTTGATGAGGCCATCTATAGCTAATTTGCTGAAATCAGGTCCCCTCCATTTTAAGTACATAGCATTTTCATCAGTATTTTCTTTTTATGGCATGTTTGCTTATCAAGAATGGATATTGGATTGATTCCAATTCTTGGTTATCATGTGTTTACTAACACATGGGTATTGAAATAATTCTAATTTTTGACTTCCCCGCATTTACTAACACATACTAAAAATAAACAATTATATGGGTTCCACCTCAAAATTTATAATCGCATACCCTCAAAATCGAGAATGGAATCAACCAAGGGGGAGTAGTTAATCTGTATGAGTTCCTTGAAAGGCTAGGCAGTATGAAAATTCGTGAAGACACTTTGCATATGCACAGATTCATTCTTCTTGAAATCATACATCTCAAACTAATAATTTACTTATTATCAATTTTAATATCTTAAACAGGGTATTGATGTTCTAAATGACATTGCATGGGATAGTGACAAAAAAACCGTATCTATTGTGAGCTCCAACAGTTGGCTTTCTATGAAATCATATAATTTTGATTGTGATCTACCCAGTGTCACGAAAAATTGATGGAAACCCTGGAAATTATTTCCACCATTAGAAAGAAGGGTTATCCTCTGTTGGTATAGAATTGATTGAAATAATTCACGAACTGGGTTATGGTTATAGATGGAACTCAATGTGCATCCAATTGTAATTTTTGGGAGCGTCTAAGAATTGTGTTTCTGTCTAGGTGCTTCATATTATTAGGAGCGTCTAAGAATTGTGCTTCATATGATAAGTGTCAAGTGTTTCTTAGGGTTGTGGTATTCTCTTGTTCCATATGTATTAACCCATATTGTTAAATTTTACAGAGATGGTTCAGCGACCTACTATTAGAAACACTAATATTGTCTTCAACTTAACCACCTACAAAGCTTAATAGGTGTGAGTTTTATCACAACATGCCTCGGTTCTATTAGGAGTGGAACTACTTATTGTAAGTTGTGATTTATTTAGTCAAGTTTCCAATGTGGTACTTATATTCTTTAACACATATGTTTTGGCAGTGACCGGAAATTATTTATTAATGCAATTGAGATTGTTGCGGTCATAGTTGTTTCTACATGCAGTTGAAATTATTCATTAATGCAGTGACCGGAAAACTATGGCCGAAGTTGAGATTCTCCACAGAAGCTTTCCCTGTAAGTTCATTAATGCAGTTGAGATTGTTGCGGAGGTCCATTCTTTCAGATTTTCATTATCAATTGATTATTTGGTGAACAAATGGATAGTCCATAGAAAAAGAAGAAAATCTTGGAAAACTACTATAATTTTATTGTCAAATTGTCTTTCAGACTCTTATATATTTGAAACATAGGATGCTATCTCTCATTTGAGCATCGAAATTCCCATACAATACATGACTCTCAGAAGAAGGGGAGACTGGCAGAACATGTCACTAACTTAACATCTTCAATCGCCAACCTATCTTCTGGGAAAGGACAATCGACGACTTCTTTCTTCTCCGGCAACAAATCGAATGCCTTTGGAGTCACGTCGCTTGTAACTCCTACAATATCGGTGCAGTTCCATTGTAATTTCTTGGGCTTCTCAGTCAATGTGATAGTCACATTAGAAATGCAAATTCCCTTGAAAGGATCATTAGGAATTCCCTCCAGCCTTGCAGAGTAAGTAAGCCTCAACCTGTTTGTAGTTGATGTTCTGGATCAAAGGCAATGCCTTAGGATCAAAGTCGGGGTCCGGGTGAGACCCATAAGAGCCAGTCATCCAGAAAACATACTTCATAGTCTTTAGGGTCATTCTTCTCACAAATATTTCTTTGACATAAGCTCCTCTTCCTTGGGCAGTTTTGATCCTTACACTGGATTGAGTACTAAGGGCTGTGATGTCCTCAGCTCGAACGTCGCAAATTCCACCAGACATCTCACTGCCTAAAGCAATGGTAGCACTGTCTGGTGAAATGCAGGGTAAGTCTTCTGATCACAAGGTGCTCTGTTGGGATCCCGACTTTGATCCCGTATTGGTCCCATCCACTTTTTACTGCAATGCAGTCATCCCCAGAGACTATGAAGCAGTCTTCAATTCTTGTTTGTGAGCATGAATCTGAAAAGGGAACAAAAATAGGCACACATATTAACTATGTTCAAATATGACCAAGGAGCCAGAACAAAGTGGAAGCAAATTAACCAACCTGGGTCTATGCCATCTGTGTTAGGAGAGTCAATTGGTGCAAGGATAGTGAGCCCTTGGATTGTTATATTGCTGCAAATTCAAACCAGATTATATACATATCAGATCAGTTTCATGCTAGTGCTTTTATATATATATTTTTTAAAAATGAAAAAACCCCCTAATAAACCAAAGTGCTTTTCACAAAAGTATTCCCAAAACCCTAACTAGAATAGAAAATCGGTCAAAATAGATAAATGGTCAAACCTACCTGCTGTATTTGGATTTGATTTGAGTACATGATCTCAATCATGTAGGGTCGGGTTTCATTCAATTGACCGGCTTTGAACTTTTTCCACCAAGAAGCACCTTGCCCATCGATAGTGCCGTTGTTACCTAAAACACAATTCCAATTTTGTCATAAACATAATTGATCCAAAATCACAGTAAATTTAAAATAATTGAGTCTGATCTGTGATTAAGTACCGGTGATTACGACATCGGTGAGGTTTGTTTTAAAAATGAGACTGCTAAACCTTCCAGCATGGGCATCTCTGCCTCTCCCATATGAAGGCAGAACTGGAACAAGAGCTAATTCTATGGTATAAGGTAATTACAATCAATCAAGTCTAAAATATTCAATGGTATCTGAATGGTCTACTAATTTACTTTTCTTAGGGATAATTGCAACTAATGTATTGTAGTGTAATTGGTTTTAGGCAGGGGCGGCCCTGAGGGTGTGCAAGTGGTGCCACCGCACAGGGCCCCTGATTTTTTGAGGGCCCCCGAATTTTTTTATGTGTATAATATATGTATATATTAATAAATGTATATATATACTTAGCGAGCAAATTTTTGACACAAAGACATTTCTAGTTGTATTGGTTTGCAGGGCCTCAACTTCCATTCAGGACGCGACTTCAAAACCCGCTTGTGTAGATCAATCATAATTTTAGTTCTTTTTTTTTGGTTTTTTTGGTAACAACAATTAATAATCATAATAATTAAAAAGGCAAACACGTTATTTTTTGTAAGTAATAATCATCACCAGTATCTCTCATTGGCTCTCTTTTTTAATCATTTGACAATTTTTTTTATAAAAATTATAGTTGAAAATTTATTACGTAAAGGACCAGTAAAATTTCTTTAAAGAACAAAGTCATATGCAAATGTGACCTAGCTAGCAGCAAAACCACCATAATGACAATTAGGGTCAAATTAAAATTTTGGTTTGTTTTTTTTGAAACTTATTGTTTTCGTTGAAAGATAAAAACTGCTATGCTGTCTCTCAATCACATAATGTTGCAACCACTGTTTAAAGCAGCTTGTCCAATGCCAACACCAACATTCAATATCCCAGCTACTTTCACAACCACATACTGAAATAATAAATACCCGATCACAAGGAATTAGTCAGTAATTATGTAGGCAAAGGTCATGCTCCTTATTCTTTAGTTAAAATTTAGCTAAAAACACACAAAAGTTATTTAGGAACTCTATAAAATTTGAACTCCAATCATACTCCCTAATTTAGGAAGTCATAAATACTATAGTTATTTTTTAATTCAATATGATTGGTTATCATCTCTATAAAATAAAAAAAAATAGTTTGTATTGATTAAAAGTTTAAACTATGCATAAAACGAAACATCATTAAATTATAAGGTGCTACTAGGAGTTCTTTCTCTCTCCTCAGATTTAGGAGTTCCTAGAGGTCTCTCTATTTTAGGAGGTGAATAGGGAGCATAGTTGGAGTTGTATTTTTCCAATTCCTCCCTAAAATTTGTCTAAGAAGGTGGTTTGGGGACCCCATTGTGGATGCTTTAAGTGTGAGTAATTATAGTGTACGTAGTATGAGAGTATGTCACATGGTATAACTCATTTGTTAGAATATATAAGTGGATATTTATTGATATTATATCATAAAAGTGGGAAATATTAACCATATTGCCCATCCATATTATAACACGTGGACAAGTTACAGTAGCCTTGCTACGTAGTAAAGCGTACGTACATGTGGGTTTTTGGCAAGTCATTAGACACAAACAAGTTTAAACACTTAAATCAATCTCAACCACATGATTTCATTGAAATAGATCCAACGACTAAGCACCTCATTCCTCAAATAATGACACTGAATCTTTCAACTACATGCATGACACTATATATATTCTTTAGCAAGAATATATTCTAATTGCCCCAATAATATCTATATTCCTATGTGCAGACATTGCTTGTCATGTGCGTATGTCCCCATCATTGACTTGACGCTAGCTCTTCAATTACTCATGTAGATTATTTATTTTCAAGTGCCCATAGAGATAAGACTTCCATATATAGGGCTCACCTCAATTAAAAATGTGGTTAGTAAAGTGGTACATGATTTTTTTTATATATGCTCAGATATTTAATTTTGCAAAAATAATGCATCCAACTAACTCAACCAAAAAGTTGCATCCAATTAATGGTGTTCTTGGAATATTGATACAAAATAAATTAGGTGTTAAAAAGATATTTAATTTTGCAAAAATAATGCATCCAACTAACTCAACCAAAAAAGTTGCATCCAATTAATGATGTTCTTGGAATATTGATACAAAATAAATTAGGTGTTAAAAAGATATTTAATTTTGCAAAAATAATGCATCCAACTAACTCAACCAAAAAAGTCACATCTAATTAATGATATTCTTGGAATATTGATACAAAATAAATTAGGTGTTAAAGAATATTTAATATCTGAATATGATCTATTATGACAAAGACTCATTGTCACAATCATGTGATTATTCAAAAGGTGTAACATCCCTGATCCAATTTAATTGATTTAATCAAATTCAATTCTTTTGTGAAATTTCAATTTTGCCCTTAGAAGTAGGGGTACTTTAGTCACTTTAAGAAGAAAAAAAACATTTATTGTATGGCATTACGTAATGGTGTAAATTTATGTTAGCTTATGTGAGGTCCCAGTTTAAGGTTCGCACAGGGCCTTCAAAATCTCAAGACCGGCCCTGATTTTAGGGTATCTGAATGGAGTGATTAGCCGTGAGCTTTTGAAACTTATGCGTAATGTCAAATAATAAGAATACGGGAAGATTTTCGGTATGTATTCTTCTTCAACATAGATGAATATATAACAATGTCCAAAATCATGAGTTACGATAGGAAATACATCGTAATTCATTAAGGAAAATACGACTCATGTCAACACATAATCTCAAACCAAACAGTAAATACTTCCATTTAAGTAAAGTAAATCAGACGTACATCATGTGGATTATGTATCAAATCAATAATCAATGTATGGGTCTTTGTTGCATTGCATTAGTTTGCTTGTCCCTTCATCTTTCTTTGGGAGACGATGAGACATGTTGAGAATGGTTACCTCACCTAAATCTACTTCCCTCACCACCATTTGCATTGCCTGTTGAATAACGTAAAGTTTTTGCTTTTGGCATACCCCGTGTGTCTTATCCATGTTATGCATAAAGAAACCTTTTTTTTATCTTTTGGGAAAATAAAGCGATAATATTAAGGGATACGGATACTATTTGCATAATCAAGTTTTAAATAATAAGATATTATCATAATTACACATTTCCTCTTTTTTTGGCTCCTTACATTTACTTATCATGAATAGGAGAAGATATGAATTGGGGAACTTAGATCAAGAAATTGGAATCGGATAAACTACTCTCTTTGTCGATCTCATTCTTGATTTTATGGCATGTTTACTTATTAGGAATGGGTATTGGATTGATTCCAATTCCTGCTTATCATGTGTTAGTAAACACATGGTAAGTGTATCTAATCCCAAAAAATTAAAAACCAAATTGGGAATGATTGTGAAAAGGGTTAATGCATTATTACACAAAAATGGAAGTCTTTATACTTCTAGCATGAGATATACATCAAAACACATCCCCTCTCTCATGGGTGATGTGACTTGAGCGAATATACGTGACAACTTCATAGCACATATATATAATGATGTGTAACTATAGTATCTCAATATATCATATTTTATTGATCATGCTCAAAAAAATGGTTTAGATTCGAGTCATGTTATAAAACATCACATCAGTTTGATCAAAGTAAGACCTAAATGAGATTAAATTACAAGATCGGTGTTTTTAAATGAAATATGACTTCACGTGTGACGTAACTTAGAACTTGTATGCATGAGTTTGAATGTAACTTTTTAGTCATGTGAGCAAAAAAAACCACTTGGACCCAAATATGAGAATTTGGGTATTGCAATGGAGATGACTGAAGGAGTCATAAATTGATTAATAGAATAAACACACACACACACTAATTTGAAGCCTTTTAGTTACCCTTTTGGCAATCTGAATGGCTAAATTAATTGGGGAATGTGGAGGTATTTGGTATTTATGTGGCACAAATTGGTGTATTGGGTTCATGTGATTGGTTAAAGTTGGATAGAATTGGCTTAGCCCAGAAAAAGCCAGACCTACATGTAGTCTAGGTTGAATTTTAGACAAGCCCAACCCATTCTAACCATAGGCTAGAAAGTGAATCATGGCCCCACTTGTTTGTCTGGCTTCCAATTTGTCTTTTTCCTCCTAAATTCAAATATTCAATTGTGTGCTCATCCATAAAATCCCAACCCAACCAACCCAGGAAAGCCAGGACTGGCCTTCATATCTTCTTAGGACAAGGTTAAGGAACTTTTATTCCTTCCTCAATTCACCCAAAAAGATGCTAATTGGCCCAAATAAGGTCCCCTCCATTTTAAGTACATAACATTTTCATCAGCCTGCATTGGACTGGCTAATGGAAGAGCATATCCAACCTTTTCTATACATGGCAATATCCCATTTGCCAATTTCACTGTTTTTATCCCAGTCCACCAACCCCTTGTTTATTTTCTAGGTGCACTCTAGCACCTTCAAATATTCAATCAAATTATTATCATAACAGGGTCCACAAGGTCACATTAATTTATTTTATTTTATTTATTCTTCAATAAATAATAACATTATGTAGTTAAGCTAATAATACCTGTACCACATTGGGCATTGAAATTTGGAAGCAGGGTTCTTTCTGCCTCATCTTTTGGAGGTTTTTTATATATAAAAAAACCATAAAAACCCAAAGTTTGCCTTCCACAAGGGTCAATCAACCAACCAAACCAAGCAATGAGGCCACCAAGACCAACCATAGCTCTTTACCTCCTGTCCTTCCTTCTCTCCTCCCTTGTACTTCACAGACCCACCTTTGCCATAAAAAAGGTGAGCATTCAATCTTATTTTCTTCCATTAAAAAAATGAAGAAAAAAAGAAGTAGCTCCTATTGCTATGCCTACTATCAGGATTTTTTCTTTTTTTTTTCATTATGTACTTACTTGCTTGCCTGCTTCTACTGTTGTATTGCTGTAGTCATATGTGGTGTACTTGGGATCACATTCACATCCCCCAAACTTATCAGAACTTGAACTAAACCAAGTGACAGAGAATCACTATGAGTTTCTCGGGTCCTTCTTGGGCAGGTACTTCAACACATTTTAGCACCAACAACTAAAATACATAAACACCATCTTTCTGAGATCATATGTTTGAATTTGTCTGCAAAATGCAGCCATGAAGTTGCAAAAGAATCCATCTTTTACTCATACACAAGGCACATCAATGGCTTTGCTGCCACATTAGAAGAAGAAGAGGCAGCTCAGATAGCCAGTGAGTGAGAATCTTTTTTTTTTTATAATCTTCTTTCTCCTCTGTTTTGTATACTTGTTCTTCTCATGATTTCCATTGAAACACTGCAGAGCATCCAAAGGTAGTCTCCATTTTCTTGAACCAGGGAAGAAAATTACACACAACTAGATCATGGGATTTCTTGGGACTTGAGCATGATGGTGTTACTCCACCCAACTCAATCTGGAAGCAGGCAAGATATGGTGAAGATACAATCATAGGAAACCTTGACACTGGTCAGTTTTTCTTCTTCTTCTTCTTCTTATTTTATTTATTTATTTTATTAATTTTGTCAATTTTAATAAAATTTTGCTTCACTTTCAAGTCATGTTCATGGACTAAAATAAGTTTAGAATGCATCAATCAGCTCAATGCCGTGTGCCTGACAATTTTGATCTGGATCGTTGACTTATCATCACTCATTTCAACAACAGTAACTTTCAACAAAATAATGTTTATAAAATTGATTTTCATTTCTGTAACCATTAGTTTGGTGCAGCTGATATTGACCAATTTCAATGGTGCTCACCAAATACACGTCCTTGTTGAATATTGAGAGCTCTTCCTTCTAGAGGATTAATTAATAGTAATATACTAATAATTAATTAGGCCAGGTTGTATTTTAAGGCTTCCATCAAGGGTATAACTCTCATTGAAGCTATTTTTGTAGTTCTGGGCCACCATTAAAAGAAAAAAAAAATACATCTGTTGCAAGTTGCAACTAGTAAAGATTCTTGTCTTCTTTTTTTTTTATTACTTTCTTTTATAATTAACAGAAGGAGCCAACGTAGTGTAAAAAGACCTTGACTTACAAATCAGAGATCTCAAGTTCGAATTCCCACGGCATCATAGTTGTGTGTCTGTGTGTGAGAAGTCCTCCTCCCCTCTAGTTTAGACTTTTGTACTCAAAAAAACATAAGGAGGGTGCAATTATGTGTGGTGGCTTGGCCAACTGATGAAAATATGAAATAATTGTAATTCTAAAAAGAGTGCGCATTGCTTTGCTGTTGAGCATTCTTTTTAGCCTCACTCTGGTTGAATGGGATTGTAGGCGCATGGCCAGAGTCCAAGAGCTTTAGTGATGAAGGGTATGGACCAATTCCATCCAAGTGGAAAGGAATCTGCCAAAATGAGACAGATTCTGAATTTTACTGCAACAGGTATTCATTATTTTATACCTACTTTCTGTGGAAGATTGATTTACTTTCTGTTTGCTTTTGCTACAACACTCAACTCATTGCTGAAATGTGTTAAAATTGAAGCAAGAAAGAGAACCTCTTTTTTGTTCTTTGTAGTCACGCCCATTTTTTTTTATATCCAAATTCATGGTCCAACAAAGATGATCATCTTTAGTAGTGGTGGGGTGAAATGGTATCGATAAAGCAGGATCCATTTGCAGCTTTCTCATAAAGCTGAGTCAAACTTGTTTTAGAAACCTAAAACAGCATAAAACTGGATGAGATAAATCTGCCTTTATCATCAATAAGATGAAAAAATATATAGTAAAACTGCAAACATGTTCTCTTTTGGTTCAATTGCTTATGGTCCTCACGGTATCTGATCTCATTTTCAAGATGCATTTCTGTAGAGTAAGCAAACAAATTATTATTATAATGAGAGAGAAGACAGGTTCAGAACATGTTTTTGTGTAAAATAAGGGCATCTTTTGACTGGTTTTAGCAACCTTTCCCTCTGAACTTTGTGTTGGATTAATTCCATCATTTAATTATTTACCCATAGAGAGAATCTAGTAACTCATTTGGTGACAAAATTTTGCATGAAAGGAAGCTAATTGGAGCAAGATACTACAACAAGGGCTTTGCTGCAGTTGCTGGTCCCCTAAACTCCTCCTTTGACTCACCAAGAGACAATGAAGGCCATGGCTCTCACACCTTGTCAACAGCTGCGGGCAATTTTGTAACTGGGGCAAGTGTGTTTGGGTTTGGTAATGGAACAGCAAAGGGTGGATCACCAAAAGCCAGAGTTGCAGCTTATAAAGTGTGTTGGCCTCCGGTGAATGGAAGTGAATGCTTTGAAGCAGATATATTGGCTGCATTTGATATTGCCATCCATGATGGTGTTGATGTATTGTCTGTGTCACTGGGTGGAGATCCCACTGCATTCTTCAATGACAGTGTTGCAATAGGTGCTTTTCATGCTGTTAAGCATGGCATTGTGGTGGTTTGCTCAGCTGGGAATTCTGGTCCAGATGAAGGTACCGTCTCCAATATAGCGCCGTGGCAGATCACTGTTGGTGCCAGTACCATAGACAGGGAGTTCCCCAGTTATGTCACCCTTGGAAACTGGAAGCACTTCCGGGTTGGTTATAGTCCCTTTTTATCCTAAGCATAGTAGATGAAGGTTACTTAATGTTTGCTGTCTAATTTTCATCAAACGGTTGCAAGAAGCTCGGAATAATAAGACATGCCATACACTTATATAGGTGTTGGAAAGGAACTTCCATCACATATCCTGAAAAACTACACAAATCCTCTGTAATTTGTTTCTACTTTGTTCTGCAGGGACAGAGCTTATCGGCTGTGACCTTGCCGGGGAAAAGGTTCTACCGTCTTATTAGTGCTGCAGCTGCTAAAGCAGCTAACGCATCCGTTCAAGAAGCGTAAGGATAATAACAACATCAAGTTCTTTTAATTTTCATTTTACTACTACCATATTCAAGCTCTCAGCAATCTGCTTATTATATGATGCTGCAGTCTGTTATGCAAGGCTGGCACACTTGATCCCAAAAAGGTGAAGGGAAAGATCTTGGCCTGCCTTCGAGGAGACAATGCAAGAGTGGACAAGGGTGAGCAAGCCTTACTGGCTGGAGCCGTGGGAATGATTCTTGCTAACAATGAGCTTAATGGGAACGAAATTATTTCTGATCCACATGTCCTCCCTGCTTCACATATCAATTTCACCGACGGTGCCCTTGTCTTTGCTTACATCAATTCAACTAAGTAAGATGACAGGCCACCAGCAATCATTATATTTCACCAAAACCATGCCTATGCACAGAACCTGCCTTATAATCTAAAGAATTCATCTTCATCAAAAGGATGAAGTACCTCTAAAATTGCCTTTTCCAGACTAAGAACTGGCACCCTAACTGCAATAATTCATATAAACTAACTTCCTTATGACTGGTACAGTGAATTAATTGAAAAGTTTACTTATTTTGACAGGTCTCCCAAGGCTTACATAAAGCGTCCAACAACGCAACTGGGAACGAAGCCAGCTCCCTTCATGGCAGCATTTTCATCAAAGGGACCCAACACCATCACACCAGACATCCTTAAGGTTTTTTTTTAGCATCTCACAAATCTATTCATCAGAGGGAATTGGACTCTCTTAATACTTTGCTCCTTTGTTTTGAATATTCAGCCTGACATCACTGCACCAGGAGTGAGTATCATAGCAGCCTACACTGAAGCACAAGGGCCAACAAATCAAATGTTTGACCAACGGCGAGTTCTGTTCAACTCAGTGTCAGGCACATCAATGTCGTGCCCTCATATTTCCGGCATTTGTGGCCTTCTTAAAACCCTCTATCCTCACTGGAGCCCTGCAGCTATTAAATCTGCAATCATGACCACAGGTAAGAACACCCTAATCCATTCATCTCATCTTCCTTGGAAAGGAACATAGACCAAGTTTTCTTATAGTCTGGTAACAACGCATTATCCTTCTTTCTGATGTTTTCTTCTTATTCTCGTATTTTACAGCGACAACACAAGATAATAGCAGGGAACCAGTGCTCAATGCTTCTTTCTATAGGGCAACACCATTTAGTTATGGTGCAGGGCACGTTAATCCTAACAGTGCCATGGATCCTGGCTTGGTTTATGACTTGTCCCTTAATGATTACTTGAACTTTCTATGTTCAAATGGATACAACAAAACACAAATCGAAGCGTTCTCGGAGGAGACATATAAGTGCCCAAAACCTGCTATTAGTCTCACTAATCTCAACTATCCCTCAGTCACTGTCCCTAAACTCAATGAATCCCTTGTGGTGACTAGAACAGTGAAAAATGTTGGCACTCCAGGAACTTACAAGGCTCGTGTCCACAACCCAGATGGCATATCGGTTTCTGTTGAGCCAAACAAGTTGGAGTTCAAGAAAATTGGTGAAGAGAAGAGCTTTAAACTACTCCTGCAGGTTAAAGATGCCAAAGCAGCTAAGAACTATGTGTTTGGGAAGTTGATATGGTCAGATGGTAAGCACTATGTAAGGAGCCCCATTGCGGTAAAGGCTGCCTAGAAGTAGGCAAAAATTTGCTTCATCTAATTTTACCCCACCTCACCAAGTTCCACTCTCTTGTGTACCAAGCTAATGATTTACAATAATGAGTGGCAATCAAAATCAAGATCAATTGATAAATGTATGACTATTTAGTGTTATTTCTGACTTGCATTTGTGTGTTGAATGGAATAGGGGTCAGAAGCCCGGTTTAAGCCTGACCTGACGCGTACCGTTCAACTGAGAACCCTATCCAAATAGTCCAAGTCGTCATGTTGTGAGACAAAACCATTTTAATCATGTCAAAATAAGGAAAAAACCAGATGTGTTTGTAATTTGTGTGCTTAGTAATAATTAATCCTACTATAATATCATCTTAGATTCGTATCGTGTTTTCGTGTTAGATCGAAAATTACGACAACTAAACTTAGCATCATGGTATTATCATTTATGTAAAGAAACTTTGGAAGTAGGAATTCAAGTTTACAAAATTAGAACTTATCAAAATATAAGACTTATGTAACGTGGAATATTACCAAAAGCCTAGCTCCACTAAAAAAATAGTGAGATAAATGCCCATCTCCAAGCCACCAAAAAAACAGATAAGGAAAGGAGGGATAGGGTTGGAGAAGGAAAGAGGGGTTGGAAAAAGAGCAACAACAAAAAAACCCTACATCAATTGATAGGGCAATGCTCCAAGTGCAGTGGCAGGCCTCTTTGAAATTCTACGTATGGAAACGCTACACATGGCAATATCCCATTTGCCAATTTCACTGTTTTATAATTGGCTACATAAGGTTTAAAACTCAGATTCCCCCAGTCCACCAACCCATTGTTTATTTTCAATAAATTATTCTCATAATAGTGTCCACAAGGTTACAGTAATTTATTTTATTTTATTTATTCTTCAATAAATAATAACATTATGCAGTTAAGCTAATAATACTTGTACCACATTGGGCATTGCAATTTGGAAGCAGGGTTTTTATTTTATATAAAAAAAACCAAAAAAAACCCATAAAAACCCAAAGTTTGCCTTCCACAAGGGGCAAGAGAGAAACAAGGGTCAATCAACCAACCAAACCAAGCAATGAGGCCACCAAGACCAACCATAGCTCTTTACCTCCTGTCCTTCCTTCTCTCCTCCCTTGTACTTCACAGACCCACCTTTGCCATAAAAAAGGTGAGCTTCCAATCTTATTTTCTTCCATTAAAAAAATCAAGAAAAAAAGAAGTAACTCCCATTGCTATGCCTACTATCATGAATTTTTTTTTTTTTTTTTCATTATGTACTTACTTGCTTGCCTGCTTCTACTGTTGTATTGCTGTAGTCATATGTGGTGTACTTGGGATCACATTCACATCCCCCAAACTTATCAGAACTTGAACTGAACCAAGTGACAGAGAATCACTACGAGTTTCTTGGGTCCTTCTTGGGCAGGTACTTAAACACATTTTAGCACCAACAACTAAAATACATAAACACCATCTTTCCGAGATCATATGTTTGAATTTGTCTGCAAAATGCAGCCATGTAGTTGCAAAAGAATCCATCTTTTACTCATACACAAGGCACATCAATGGCTTTGCTGCCACATTAGAAGAAGAAGAGGCAGCTCAGATAGCCAGTGAGTGAGAATCTTTTTTTTTTTTTTTTAATCTTCTTTCTCCTCTGTTTTGTATACTTGTTCTTCTCATGATTTCCATTGAAACACTGCAGAGCATCCAAAGGTAGTCTCCATTTTCTTGAACCAGGGAAGAAAATTACACACAACTAGATCATGGGATTTCTTGGGACTTGAGCATGATGGTGTTACTCCACCCAACTCAATCTGGAACAAGGCAAGATATGGTGAAGATACAATCATAGGAAACCTTGATACTGGTCAGTTTTTCTTCTTTTTCTTATTTATTTTATTTATTTTTGTCAATTTTAATAAAATTTTGCTTCACTTTCAAGTCATGTTCATGCACTAAAATAAGTTTATCAATCAGCTCAATGCCATGTGCCTCACAAATTTGATCTGGATCGTTGACTTATCATCACTCATTTCAACAACAGTTACTTTCAACAAAATAATGTTTATAAAATTGATTTTCATTTCAGTGGTGCTGCTGATATTGACCAATTTCAAAGGTGCTCACTAAATAAACGTCCATGTATGTATGACAAAACATTGAGAGCTAAAAGACATCTCAGTTTAAATAATACTTGGATCTAATAGACCTCGTGCGAAAGTTAGTCTATCAATACTCAAAAAAAAAAAAATCATATAAAAATGCATGGCACATGTTCATACTTACTTTTTATGTTATCACCATCAATGTGATTCCACATACTCAAAACAAAAACCATAGAAAAAGAAAAGGCATGCCACCTCAAGCTGTATTATAATTCCAGAAAATGAGGAAGAAGATTTCACTTGGACATTTGTTCCAAAAACCAACAATATATAGGCACCAAGTAACATCTGCATATTAACTCACAAGATCAAAGATAGGCATGGTTTCTGTAGAGGTAGCTGATCAGAAGCTTCATGCTTTAAGTATCCTATTCCCATATCAGGGCCACTGTTTGTGCCTAAATTTCATACGCCAGCCCATCTGATTGTTGGCCCATGTCAACAACAGTGGCTTGGGCTTTGTTTTACCAAAATCAGAAGTCAGCCCTGGATGTTTTGGAAGCCCGGACCATTGCGAACCAATTGCAATAAATAATTTTACAGGTTAAAGATTAATTGCCATTAATGGTGATTTAATCTGGAAAAACCAAATTTAATTGGTTTTAATTGAAATCGAGCTTCTAGTTTCTCCAAAGGCAATGATCATAACTGTTGATTTACTAATTCAAGAATCAAATCAACAGACAAAGGGGAGGATTTTCTCTTCACAAATGCCCACGTGACTCCAAAGACAAGACGTCAAACAGGGCAGAGGATGTACTAGGGAGTTAGTAAAAAGGTTAAATCGGAAAACAACTCCCCATAACCACCATTTAATGCCAGAAAAGAGGATTAATTGATAGTAATATACTAATAATTAATTAGGCCAGGTTGTATTTTAGGCCATTTCCAGCCATGGGCTATATCCCAAATATAGCCCTAAATTAATGCAAAACCCATCTCCAGCCATGGGCTCCAAATTTGGCCCCTTAGCCCTCCAACCGGGCCAAATGTAGCCCAGCTTTGGCTTAGGCCAAATTCATAGTGGACCCCACCATGTGCTTTTCAATCACCAAATATTAAAGCACTCCCCCACTTGCCTTATTAAAAGCTGGATATATATAGAGTTTTAAAAGGTGTTTGAATGTGTCTTGTTGGCAATGACCGTTGGAATCCATACCTACCCACTCCCTTTTAAAATAATAATAATAATAATAATAATAAATGTGGTTAGTTTTTGCCATCTTTTCAAGTGTTGTTTAAAAAAATAATAAAAGAGTCTTTGTTCATAACCGTTGAACTCAAACATTGAATCCCATCCTTATTATTATTATTTTTATTATTTTTATAAAAAATCTTGTTCTTAATACGTGTCATATATGGAATATTGTCTCTAATTGTTGGATGTATGAGTGTTTAATTAAATTAAACAATATATAGTTGTGGAATGTATAGTTCTGGAAAATAGTAGTTTAATTAAATTAAACAATATATAATTGTGGAATGTATGAGTGTTGTACCATAGTTTTTCTCAAAATAATAAAATATGGAGGACCCTAAAATATAGCCTTGCATGGCTGGAGATGGAAAAATTTAGCCCTGCACTATTCTTTAAAAAATTAATATTTTGGGGGGCTAAATTTTTAGCCATGAACTACATTTAGCCCTATGGCTGAAGATGGCCTTAAGAGCATAACTCTCATTGAAGGAGTTTTTGTTGTTCTGGGCCACCATTAAAAGAAAAAAAAATACATGTGTTGCAAGTTGCAACTAGTAAAGATTCTTGTCTTTTTCTTGTCTTTTAAAAAAAAACAAATTATTACTTTCTTTTATGATTAACATAAGGAGTCAATGCAACGTAAAAGAGCCTTGACTTACAGATTAGAGATCTCAGGTTCGAATTCACACATCATCATAGTTGTGTGTCTATGTGTGAGATATCCCCCTTCCCTCTAGTTTAAACTATCATTTTACTAAAAAAAACAGAAGGAGGGTGCAATTATGTGTGGTGGCTTGGCCAACTTGATGAAAATATGAAATAATTGTAATTCTAAAAAGAATGCGCATTGCTTTGCTGTTGAGCATTCTTTTTAGCCTCACTCTGGTTGAATGGGATTGTAGGCGCATGGCCAGAGTCCAAGAGCTTTAGTGATGAAGGGTATGGACCAATTCCATCCAAGTGGAAAGGAATCTGCCAAAATGAGACAGATTCTGAATTTTACTGCAACAGGTATTCATTATCTTATACCTACTTTCTGTGGAAGATTGATTTACTTTCTGTTTGCTTTTGCTACAACACTCAACTCATTGCTGAAATGTGTTAAAATTGAAGCAAGAAAGAGAACCTCTTTTTTGTTCTTTGTAGTCACGCCCATTTTTTATTTATTTTTAATCCAAATTCATGGTCCAACAAAGATGATCATCTTTAGTAGTAGTGGGGTGAAATGGTATCTATAAAGCAGGATCCATTTGCAGCTTTCTCATAAAGCTGAGTCAAACTTGTTTTAGAAACCTAGAACAGCATAAAACTGGATGAGATAAATCTGCCTTTATCATCAATAAGATGAAAAAATATATAGTAAAACTGCAAACATGTTCTCTTTTGGTTCAATTGCTTATGGTCCTCATGGTATCTGATCTCATTTTCAAGATGCATTTCTGTAGAGTAAGCAAACAAATTATTATAATAATGAGAGAGAAGACAGGTTCAGAACATGTTTTTGTGTAAAATAAGGGCATCTTTTGACTGGTTTTAGCAACCTTTCCCTCTGAACTTTGTGTTGGATTAATTCTATCATTTAATTATTTACCCATAGAGAGAATCTAGTAACTCATTTGGTGACAAAATTTTGCATGAAAGGAAGCTAATTGGAGCAAGATACTTCAACAAGGGCTTTGCTGCAGTTGCTGGCCCTTTAAACTCCTCCTTTGACTCACCAAGAGACAACGAAGGCCATGGCTCTCACACCTTGTCAACAGCTGGGGGCAATTTTGTAACTGGGGCAAGTGTGTTTGGGTTTGGTAATGGAACAGCAAAGGGTGGATCACCAAAAGCCAGAGTTGCAGCTTATAAAGTGTGTTGGCCTCCAGTGAATGAAGGAGCGTGCTTTGGAGCAGATATATTGGCTGCATTTGATATTGCCATCCATGATGGTGTTGATGTATTGTCTGTGTCACTGGGTGGAGATCCCACTGCATTCTTCAATGACAGTGTTGCAATAGGTGCTTTTCATGCTGTTAAGCATGGCATTGTGGTGGTTTGCTCAGCTGGGAATTCCGGTCCAGATGAAGGTACCGTCTCCAATATAGCGCCGTGGCAGATCACTGTTGGTGCCAGTACCATAGACAGGGAGTTCCCCAGTTATGTCACCCTTGGAAACTGGAAGCACTTCCGGGTTGGTTATAGTCCCTTTTTATCCTAAGCATAGTAGATGAAGGTTTCTTAATGTTTGCTTTCTAATTTTCATCAAACGGTTGCAAGAAGCTCAGAATAATAAGACATGCCATACACTTTTATAGGTGTTGGAAAGGAACTTCAATCACATATCCTGAAAAACTACACAAATCCATTGTAATTTGTATCTACTTTGTTCTGCAGGGACAGAGCTTATCGGCTGTGGCCTTGCCGGGGAAAAGGTTCTACCGTCTTATTAGTGCTGCCGATGCTAAAGCAGCTAACGCATCAGTTCAAGAAGCGTAAGGATAACAACAACAAGAAGTTCTTTTAATTTTCATTTTACTACTACCATATTCAAGCTCTCAGCAATCTGCTTATTTATATGATGCTGCAGTCTGTTATGCAAGGCTGGCACACTTGATCCCAAAAAGGTGAATTGAAAGATCTTGGCCTGCCTTCGAGGAGACACTGCAAGAGTGGACAAGGGTGAGCAAGCCTTACTGGCTGGCGCCGTGGGAATGATTCTTGCTAACAATGAGCTTAATGGGAACGAAATTATTTCTGATCCACATGTCCTCCCTGCTTCACATATCAATTTCACCGACGGTGCCCTTGTCTTTGCTTACATCAATTCAACTAAGTAAGATTACAGGCCACCAGCAATCATTATATTTCACCAAAACCATGCCTATGCACAGAACCTGCCTTAAAATCTAAAGAATTCATCTTCATCAAAAGGATGAAGTACCTCTAAAATTGCCTTTTCCAGACTAAGAACTGGCACCCTAACTGCAATAATTCATATAAACTAACTTCCTTATGACTGGTACAGTGAATTAATTGAGAAGTTTACTTATTTTGACAGGTCTCCCAAGGCTTACATAAAGCGTCCAACAACGCAACTGGGAACGAAGCCAGCTCCCTTCATGGCAGCATTTTCATCAAAGGGACCCAACACCATCACACCAGACATCCTGAAGGTTTTTCTTAGCATCTCACAAATCTATTCATCAGAGGGAATTGGACTCTCTTAATACTTTGCTCCTTTGTTTTGAATATTCAGCCTGATATCACTGCGCCAGGAGTGAGTATCATAGCAGCCTACACTGAAGCACAAGGGCCAACAAATCAAATGTTTGACCAACGGCGAGTTCTGTTCAACTCAGTGTCAGGCACATCAATGTCATGCCCTCATATTTCCGGCATTTGTGGCCTTCTTAAAACCCTCTATCCTCACTGGAGCCCTGCAGCTATTAAATCTGCAATCATGACCACAGGTAAGAACACCCTAATCCATTCATCTCATCTTCCTTGGAAAGGAACATAGGCCAAGTTTTCTTATAGTCTGGTAAGAAAGCATTATCCTTCTTTCTGATGTTTTCTCCTTATTCTCGTATTTTACAGCGACAACACAAGATAATAGCGGGGAACCAGTGCTCAATGCTTCTTTCTATAGGGCAACACCATTTAGTTATGGTGCAGGGCACGTTAATCCTAACAGTGCCATGGATCCTGGCTTGGTTTTTGACTTGTCCCTTAATGATTACTTGAACTTTCTATGTTCAAATGGATACAAGGAAACACAAATCGAAATGTTCTCAGAGGAGACATATAAGTGCCCAAAACCTGCTATTAGTCTCACTAATCTCAACTATCCCTCGATCACTGTCCCTAAACTCAATGGATCCCTTGTGGTGACTAGAACAGTGAAAAATGTTGGCACTCCAGGAACTTACAAGGCTCGTATCCAGAACCCAGATGGCGTATCGGTTTCTGTTGATCCAAACGAGTTGGAGTTCAAGAAAATTGGTGAAGAGAAGAGCTTTAAACTACTCCTGCAGGTTAAAGATGCCAAAGCAGCTAAGAACTATGTGTTCGGGAAGTTGATATGGTCAGATGGTACGCACTATGTAAGGAGCCCCATTGTGGTAAAGGCTGCCTAGGGTTTGTAATCATGTGTTCGCGAACCGTTCAACTTAGAACCCTATCCAAATAGTCCAAGTCATCATGTTGTGAGACAAAACCATTTTAATCATGTCAAAATAAGGAAAAAACCAGATGTGTTTGTAATTAGTGTGCTTAGTAATAATTAGTCCTACTATAATATCATCTTAGATTCGTATCGTGTTTTCGTGTGAGATCGAAAATTACGACAACTAAACTTATCATCATAGTATTATCATTTATGTAAAGAAACTTTGGAAGCAGGAATTCAAGTTTACAGAATTAGAACTTATCAAAATATAAGACTTATGTAACGTGGAATATTACCAAAAGCCTAGCTCCACTAAAAAATAGTGAGATAAATGCCCATCTCCAAGCCACCAAAAAAAACAGATAAGGAAAGGAGGGATAGGGTTGGAGAAGGAAAGAGGGGTTGGAAAAAGAGCAACAACAAAAAAATCCTACATCAATTGATAGGGCAATGCTCCAAGTGCAGTGGCAGGCCTCTTTGAAATTCTACGTATGGAAACGCTATGGGTTGGTCATCATCCTCAGTCCTCCACCTATACAGAAAATTGGTTATTGATCATCAACTTAATTCCACATTTATTTTGCCCTAATACTTAAAGTAGTACATAATATTTGTGAAATTGCAAAATAATTATAATTATAATCTAATTTTATAATTACCTGAAATTCTGTACAAGGTGGTGGAGAAAAATTGCAACTTCAAGCTTCCCAAGTTCAGATCCAGGACAGCATCTTGACCCTCCACCAAAGGGAGTAAATCTCTTGCACGTTTGGTCTTGGCTCTGAATTTTCTGTCCAAATTATTTTTCACAATATTGCATTTAGTTAATACACCAACAACAAAAAATTAAAAATTCGATGTATTGTACAGATTCAACACTATATTACTCTGTAAATTGTGTCTATCTATAGGTTTGATTTTATGTGATTAAATCATGAGGTTTGATTTTATGTTTCATTACCTCCCATCTCCAAGGATGAAACTCAAGAGCACTTGCATGAAGGGAAGGGTCCAAATGAGCTGCACTAAAGACGGGTAGAACTTTCCAGCCAGATGGAATTAAATAATCTGCAGAAAGTTGCATTAGAAAAAGAGAAAGAAAAAAAGAACACTTATTTTTTCATTTAATTAAACAGATCGATCGTCATATACTGCAAAGTGCCAAAGTACAAAAAAGTTCTGCATGCTTTTGGTTGTGCTTAGGCATATTTTAATACTACTTTTACCTCTAAATTTCACATCTTTGAGAGCCTTTCGGTGCACGAATTTTACAACGTTTCCACATCTGAGAGCTTCGTTGATCACCTGCCAATAAATAATTAAAAAAAAAAATTTGTAAAAAATGTCTGCCACAAAAATAAAACTAAACAATGCTAAATAAAACCAAGGCAATGGGTGTTAGTTGATTGTCCAGGTTTTTGGTGTGCTCTCAAATGGTCCTGGATCCAAGTCGCCATGGTACCTGTGTGTGTGAGTTTCCGCCTCCCCTTTCTTAATTTTGGCAAAACAATGCTAGATAAATGAGGATTTTCTTACATTTTGGGTAAATTCCATTTTCTTATAATCTTCCCAGTTCAAATACTCATCTTTCTGCTTCCCTCTTCTAATGTTCTGATGCTCCACCTTTATATAATGAAAAAGAAAAAAAGAAAAAATTAATTAAATACCATTTATGTGTCTTGGCCAAAAAGGAGAAAAGAAAATCATACAGAATTAAATATATAAAAAAAAGGTTGTACCTTTAATTGTTGTAATGCAGAAGGTGATTGAGCTAGAAAATAAACTGCCATGCTGATTAAGAGAGAGGTAGTCTCATAGCCACCCAATAGAGAATCCAAGATGAAACTCACTTTTTCATCTTCAGATAAGGTATCAACATCCATAAGTATCTCAAGAAAATCACTCCTTTTACTCCTGCTGGAATTAGTGCTTGTCTCTGCTGCTTGTCTTCTTCTTTCCTCTATAATTGCTTTCACAGTTGAAGATATCCTCCTTCTAGCCTGTAAAGAGACCATTAATATGCTCTCGCATGCCTCTAGCTACTTTTTTCTTCTTTTCTTTTTCGCAACAAAAAATAAAAACAAAGAAAAGAAGAAAAGGCTATGGATATATCTTGAACAAATTATTTAAATATATTAATTTAGTGACGTTATATTAAAAATGGAAATGTTATCTGCCCGGCTGTCTGGTAACACAAAATGACCATTAGTCAATCATGTTGATTTGCGTCTCAATGTGTGGTCCGAATTCACAGTCCCACAAACATAAACATGTGTCTTGTATATGAGTTTGACAACAATATTTGCTCATCTGGGATACCTTAACAGCTCTTGCATATGGGGTTCCAGGAATGTAAAGAGGGAGAGAAATGAGCCCTCTCATGAAAGTCAAGAAATCTTCAAGAATTCTGGTGGTCTGTGGCTCATCTGGGGTCAAACCTAGCACTTGCTTTACTATTACATTGAATGTGAACTGCATGCATGTGGAACCAAAAAATAATTAATATGTAATTAAACCATACACAGAGAAACCCAAAAAAAATCCATGATAAGGATAAAATACTTCCATATCCTCATTTCATTGCTCCCTCTCTCTATCCTTCTAAGGTAAGTGACATGAGTATAGAGATAAACAATGAAACGGGAATACGGAATTTTTACTCCGTTAGAATGTACCTTTCTGGCTTCCTCACAAAAGATGACTTGTGATTTATCTTTCCAAGAGTGAAGCATGCTAATGGTTGTGGCTTCAATGTCGCTGAGAAACTCAGGCTTGGATTTGGTAATGGTGACCAAGGAGACAGCCACATTTCTGAGCCTTTTGTGAGTATCAGCCACAGCCACAAGCATGGAGCTCTTGCCAAGGATGCCATGGATGGGTTTTGGATAGCTGCATTCGAACAACTTGCCTTCATTCTGAAGTATGAAATAGTTGAGCTCTTGATCACATGACACAATTGTGGGAGACAAGAACAAATGCGATTTAAACACTTTCCCATACCTGAAAAATCAAATTAACCATTTGTTTTAACTCTAACCCTTCAATTAGATGAGATAAAACAAGAATTAAACATATAGAAGGCAATATTAGTTAGTGTTTGCTATTACCTAGAACAATGGTGTTGAAGGAAGGCACCAAGAGAATTAGAAGGATGAGGCTTCAAGAAGGCAAGTGTTTGTCCCAACATAGGCCACCCAAAAGACCCTTTGGGCGGAAGGCTACCATTAAGCCTTAGCAACATTAAGGGCAAGAAGTGGTTTAAAATGAAACCCAAAAGGGAGCCAAACATTCCAAGTAGAACCACAAGCCAAAAAGTGCTTCCGGCCATGGACAAAGTTGTAAGCTCGAGCAATTGGAGCTTGAAGCTTCTGTGATGGTGTTATAAGTCTACTATGTGTACAGGAAAGACGGAGATGGTATTTATACTACTATATGTTACAAACGTCTAATATTACCATTGATTTTTACTGTCGGTTGAATCAACTTTTTGTCAGAGAGGTCAGCTAGTCTAGGATCTAGACCCACAGCATAGGGATACAGAGTAGAGAGAGAGAGAGAGAGTAATTATTAACAATTGTAATCACATCAAACTTTAAGCAATGACAATTAATTGATTATTGTGTTAAGCTACAAAGGGTAGATATATGATCAGATCAGATGAAGAGAGATAATATTTTTTGCTATTTTCGGTAAATAGCTCAATAATAAAAAGGATAATTTTTTCACGTGTCATTACATTATTGGTTGGAAATAACAAAATAGTGTTATTCTATTACGAAAAAGCTTTTATGGATCAAATGGTTCAAGCTTAAGTGAGATTGTCTTATGTTTACATGGATTAATCAAGATTTTAACTGACAATTAAATATTTATTTAAGCAAGAAAAACAACACTAGTGTAAATTCAAGGAAGATGGCGAAAGTAGTGCTTGCAAGTTAAAATCTTGAAAATACATGAGCATTGCTAACATCACTTCCATTATGATGAATGAGTTATAATATATCAACAACAGAAAATCATCCATGGATTCGCATATCACTAATATTGACAAGATTTTTAATAGTATAGATATACCCCACCCACAAAAGCTTTGACTCTTTGTTTGCAACATACTTACCCACCTGCAGAAGAGAAAGAGCTTTACATATTTTATAGTGTGACAACTAGGCTTATACCTAAACACATAAAGAAAGCATATGGCCACCCTAACACAAAAGGTACAATATGTAACCTCAATCAAGCCACGTAACTTCCACTTTAAGTCATATTATATCAAGGTTTACAAATCAAAACCTCCACAGAAGTCTTATCTAAAACTTATTAAGATCATTGTGGGTGTTTGTAGTTCTAAGTAATTTAAGAAAATGTATCTTTAAACAATCTCAAACGTCGATTCCCGTATTTAAATGTATATTTTCATGGACAATACTCCCCTCCTTACCTTCTATTGTGGCTCATCCACAAAGTGACATGTGTCTTTTCTTTTTTAATTGTCAAAACAACTTCTTCTTTTCTTTTTTTTTCTTTTTTTTTTCACTTTTACTCAATCCCTAGCTTTTCACCAAAATAGAAAGAAAAAAAAAATCCCATTGGTTTTTTTTTCACTTTGTTTTTTGTCAACCATTTTTAGGTCTTTGTCGCCCTTTCCAACTCTAACTTTAATAATCCCTTTACAACCAATGCATGTTGAACTTGATTCTTTATAGTGTTCATAAATTCAAATTTAGCATTCCAAACAAAAGCAATTGCTTGTGGGGAGATCGATGACCTAGCCATGAGATTCTCTTTTGTTCTATCAAAAAACGAAGAATTAGATTGAAACTTGATATCTGCTACCAATTTTTTTTAGGGCAGTGCTATTCTCACTCCCAAAAAACATCTTGCAATTCTCTAAATAATTGTAAAATCAATAATGCTATTTGTACTATATTTACTGATCACTTTGCTGATTATCTCTCTAATAGAGGTGGATCCCACCTGTGTATGTGAGACCTACCTCTATTAGACAGGTGATCAGTAAACGTGATACAAATAACAGCAGCACCCTTATAAAATATATAGAACAAATACTACTTAAATTCCTCCTAAAAAAAGGCACGTAAACGCTCCCCTTCTTTAATCTAAGTTTTCTTTCTTTTTGACTCCTTTTGCAGCACACCCACCAGGGGACGAAGGAGCTTCACATAGTTATTAGAGCGGCGGTTAGGCCCTAACACAACAAAAGTCATAACATGTGATTTCAATTAAGCCATCAACAAAGTTAATCATAATTAATCAAGTGTTCTAGATGTACTTAATTATTATAGACGTGCAATGCAACCTCTCAGCCTTTATATCTGGTACTTTTCATATATTGATTTTTTTGCTAACCCAATACATGGAAGTAGCTAGATTTTGAGAAACTTATCCATGCACATGGACACCCTATTGGAAGAACCTTTTTCGATCTTTCAAGTTCTAAGTTTTATTATTATAAAGCTAAACTTACTGCGTTTATATGTTTTTTTTAAAAAAAATATGTTTTATTAAACATTATAAAAGTATCTGAAACCCTCCGAAACTCAACGTTAAAACGAGGAACAATAGCGTAATCTTAAAAAAATTCACAGCCTAAATTAAGCACGAGGAAACAAAGAAAACTAAAACCAAAATGTACAATTAGAAAAATTAATCCCTAGATATATTCCAGGCAAGAAAAGTACAACAATTAACAAATTAATTCTAACATGTTCTTGTGTCTTGGTCAAAATATGATGGATTCTTTTTTACATTGTTGGGATTAGCGTAACCTAATTTGTAACTTCGTTGCTTACCCTATAATTATGATATTTTGCTTATTATTCATTTACACAAAGCCATTTATTGGTCTTGCAATGTTATTATGTTAGGGCAACCGTAATATATAATAAATAAATTATAAATCGAATAAAAAAAATACTGACGATCGATGAAGATATAACTTTAGATATGGACCATATGGTTTGGGCAAGCCGTGGCTCAACTTGCTTGTGGCATTCAATTGCGCATGGATCCAAATCCAAAGAGGGAGAGAGAAGAAAAATATAAAGACAATATCAGGCCAAAAAAAAAAAAAAACCAATAAGATTTTAATATGTTGGGGTGGTTCCACTGAGTCAAAGCACAGATTGCAATATATGCTTCTTGGGTTCCTCAATTGTATTATTTCTTCTTTTAGGGACCATTTTCATTCTTTCTATATCAATTTTTTTCTTCTAGTGGGCACCAAAAAGATCGACACATAATCCCCAAATAATGTGTTTGACTGTTTTGCATTGCATACCAATAATATAATTAGATAAATTTATTTGAGGGACATTCTTTGTATGGCTTATTATAAATTATTTTTTTAATAATTTAAACCGATTAATTTTTAGATATTTATTCAAAGATTATTTATGCAAAAAAAATCACTTGGATATAAAATCATTTGACCACTCAATTATATTGTTATTTTTGTATTTTCTTAAAGCACCATGTTCATCTATTTTGTCACTTGCAATTAGATGCTTTAATTATTTTTAATTTATCTGATTTTTTGCAAGGATGATCATATAAACACTTGAAAAACAGACGATTTAGATTGTTAAAAAATTTCGTAAAGTACCCTAAAGTTTGTCCCTCAAATACAATTATTTGATTGATTCCCCAATTCAAATGGATTGTATACATTATATATAAATCTAATGAATAACGAGAGGGGAATTCAAAATATTTGAGATATCTTCCAACATGATTGAATAAATATTAAATTTGTCATCTTTAGGTTAAGTCTTTCATATCAAATGCTTTGAGGATATTCTTTTACTTTTATTTATAATAAAAAAGTGGTTTATAAGTTAACTTTCAAGATCGTACTTGAGAAAACACAAGTTGATTAAAACAGTCGCAAAAAGGGCAAAAAAAAAAAATGCAAGATGACAAATTATTATGGTGGAAATAGTGTCATCTCCTCTCTCTCTTCACGAGACTCGAGATGGCACGAGGGTATGTCAGTTGGACCAAAGCATGCATTTGATTTCATTCTTTTTTCTTTGAAATGTTTTGACTCTTTTCTCTTCCTTTCTCTCTCATTTTTGACTCTTGACTAGAAAAGATTTTGACCGTGTTTTGGTCGGACTTGAAACTCTCCTGCGCATTGATGTATGATCCCATGCTAGGCTAAGTTATATTCACCCGTGTGTGAGCGACTGCGGATGGATGATTGTAAGTTGCTGTGGATTGTGAGATTCATACACATCAATGACTTTTAATACAAAATTATTACATATAATTTGAGATAATATATTCTTTTTATAGCGCTCATTTCTCATGTGAAAAGAGAGATAGTCATAATATAGACGACTAATTTAGCATTCATCTGTAATAAATATGGACCTTCTTAGCTCTACCTCTTGCACGATCCTAGTTAGCAATTAGCATTCATCTATAATAACTATGACACTAATCTGACTCAACTTCTGAATTATTTTTTCAGCTAATTTAGTTATAAAACTCATTATAAATAACTAATTTCTCTCTTACCGTTAAATTTTTTGAATTTCATCTAATTTTCCGTTAAAATGTCACATACGGAGCAGGTGAGTATATTTTTTTTTAATCTTTAAAATACAAATGAAACAAAATAAAAACAAAAACACGAGTACGCCTTTTTTGGATACTCTAATCTCTGTGTATGTAAGATCTATGCCATGGATTTCAATCTAAGAAATCTCTGACCCACAAATCCAAGACCTTTGGAAGAGAATCTAAGAAACCGACATGAATGAGATCAGACCAGCAGATCTAGTTAGATATCGTAGAGCTTAGATCTGCAACCCTCTAGACGACGCTGGCGGTGAGCGCTATACCCACAGCCCACCACCACCACAATCACTAGTTCTTCTTCTATCTCTTACCATTGGCGGAGCTAGTTAAAGCCCACAGGGTCGCTTGACTTTATGTATGTTATCCAAGTTGTTTTTATAGCTATACTCATCTTAGTGTTGAGCCTTCTCGTAAATGTCAATTGTCTACTAAGAACATGAATATGATCTATATCTGTTTTCATGTCTTCATATGTTATTTTACATGCGTGTGCCATGCATTTTATTTGATTTTCTCATTTTATCTAAGATCAACTTTTAATACTCTTTCATTATCTTTACGTTGATAGAATTTGGGTTATGCTTACTTAAGATATTAAATTGCGCTATTGAAATTTATTTTCCTATAAAAGCTATATTTTTATTATAATGAATTCTTAAATATATATTTTTATAAAAGCTAAGTTTATTGTAATTATAAAGCTATTTAAAGTTAACATTCCTTGATAGAATTCCTGGCTCCGTCCACCGCCTCTCTCTTTCTCTCCTTTTCTTTTTGTACCCAGACGCACCCAACCTTCACTTCTTTCATGGATTTTTTTTTCTTCAGTTTTTACATTTTCTGAATTTTGTACTTTATCTTGTAAAATGACAAATATGTCCTTACAATTAACGGCAAATTGAATGGAGTTTTAAAAACTTAACGGTAAATCTTAAATTGGCTATTTATATGAGTTTAAGTAATAAATTGGTTGAAAAAATAATTCATGAGGCAAAGTTCGATGAGGGTGATAATTATTTACCTTTTTTTTTCGGTCTGAAGAATTATTTACCTTCAGAACAATTATTTTTCACTATACAATTAAGCTGCAAATATAATTTTTTTTTATAGGAAAAACCGTCCAGAAAACTAATGAACTATTATCTTAATTAATAGAGTTTAATTAGCAGGGAAGGAAAAGGTCGCACTAGATCAAGTACTGTAATGTGGTGATTGCACGTGCAAGCCATGTGGTCCCAGAAAGATGAGAGAATCATTACCCGTGGGCTGCAGGGTCTCTCCTCCTCAACCCGTGCGTGTGGTGGCAAAAGGCTACGTGAAAATATGATGGTCTTTATCTACAGGTGGCCAGGTGGGGTTGAACCTCCAGAAGGGATAGGATTGGAATCAAATCAAAATAGCCAGTAGCAGTAGGTTATTTTGTTATATTCCTTTTTGGATCGGTGTACTACATACTAAGTTATATCATGTTTGATAAAAGTTTAAATTAAGCGATATTTCGGGGTCCAAAATTTTGAAGCCAATTAAAGGAGTCCTATTTATTTCATTTTGTGTGAACCGTTACTTGATAGGCTTAGAGTGTTAGTCAATTCGGCGATTGTATTAAAAAAAAAATTATGTTTTTTTTTAATAGATCTTAGTAGTATAGTGTCAGAACATGTTTATTTAAAAAAAGAGAGAGAAAAAAAAGATCATTCAAAAGAAAAAGCCCATGTAATGTATTGGGCTTCATATGCAAGTTCATATGCAAGTTGGATAGAACATCCCAAACTTGATAATTCCTTGACTGAAAACAAAATAAGACAATAAACCAATCTCAAACAATATCAAAATGCTGCACAAATATTGAAAGCTCAAATGTAAGAAGGAATTGTGAGTGCTCAAAATTCCAAATCACATAGTAGTTTATTCAATCCTTCTAAGTTCTAATCACTGACCACTCACATAATGCAGAAGATCAAAAAGCCCCAAAATACAAAACCCTGTTACATGTTATTGCAAATCTCAGTGTACAGCCTTCTCAAGCTTCTTCAATCTCTATATCAACTGATCAAGGCATTGGAAGAGAAATCTCCCTTTTTCCATATCATTTCAGGGAGCCTTCGACATCTATTACGAAACGGTACTTCACATCCTCTTTATCAGCCTCTCAAGAGCTTCATTTACATACTGAATTGGGACTACTTCTATGTTTGGATATATCTTGTGAGCAGCACAGAAGTCTAGCATTTCCTGCGTCTGCTTCGTACCGCCCGTTGCGCTACCAGAAATCGACTTCATACCTGGCAAATCGTCAGTTGAATCTGGTTCATTAAACTGGCAAATTTTGTAGCCTAGGATGAATAAAAACTCTTGAGTATTGAAATTGCTAAACTTACCTAGAAGCAGGCTTAGAGGACTCAATTTGACTTCACTTGGAGCCCCAACCAAGACAAGAACACCAGCAGTCTTCAACAGGGACATGTATGGATCAAATGGATGATCACCAGATGCTGTGTCAATAATGAAGTCAAGTGACTTTGCCAGGGCCTGCATAAATGGTAAAATGAGGGAAACATGTGGAGCTTTAGAACAATGTGTCATGCACAACTTTGGATACAACAAACAAAATCTGTGCCATTGATTTTGTACTGAAGAAGTATCAATGGCGCAGATCAATGCTGGAACAAGCATTATGTATCTGTACCGTCATCTGCTCTAGGTCGGATGAGACCACGAAATTGTCTGCACCCAGCAGAGTTAGAGCTTCTTCTTTCTTCGATGTGCTCGTGCTGAAAACGGTCACATTTAGCCCAAAGCCTTACCAAATTTCACTGCCAAGTGACCAAGGCCACCAAGTCCAATCACCCCTAGAGATTTTCCGGGCTGGTTCATCTTGTGGCGAATCATCGGAGTGTAAACAGTGATACCAGCACAAAGCAGAGGAGCTGCTGAGGCCAATGGATAGCCATCCTGGTATCCGGAAGCTAGTACCTATAAATTTTCAAGAACAAAATTTTACATCTTCCATTCTGCTACAGAACATGCAAAATTCTTTGAGCATAAAGCAACTATTTTGTTCGAAAACAAAAACAGAACCAATTATGTAGACATTTAGAAATCTGGACAGACATTCTGCATGTTTCAAAAGGAAAGTGGAGAAAACTTGCCCTTGATGAGCAATAATGTAACTGGAAAACCCTCCTTGTGTGATTGTGCCATCCACATCAACATTGTTATAAGTAAAACTGCTCCCTTTTCACAAAAAACTTCAAGACCCATCACCACAATAGTCACAGTTTCTGCATGAATTAACATAAGTTCCTATTCCAACATGGTCACCAACTTTGAAGCCATGAACATTGGAACCAACTTCTTGCACAATGCCAGCAATCTCATGTCTGTTGCACAACCAATTGAGAACATTTGTTGGATTAATAACCGCTGGATGAGTTTAATTTTTTAGATTCATTTAGCCGGTAGATTAAATCACATTCATTTAACGGTAATTATCGCGACAAAAATGCCCTGGTAATAAAATCACTATACATACCCGGGCACCATTGGATAATTTGCATTTCCATGCTTGTTCCTTGGAAAAAGCACATAGCATAACAAATTCCGCAGTGTGTAATCTTTACGGAAACATCATCGTTTTGAAGAGACCTGAACAATTTGAATCAACTCAACCTAGCTAGTTCAACAACAAACTATCCAAAAACAATTTAGCTAGCCTACCCACATGCAACCCAAAAATCATGAGTTCAATAGTGTACCTTCGGCTAAACTTGTAAGGCGATAAAATTCCGGATTCATCTGTTGCAGCCCAACCCAAGCAGTCCCCATTTCCATTTGCACCAGTATTTTCAGAGCTCATGATTTTTAATTGTTCCAAATTAATATGTATGTCGCTAGGAAGAAGAAGGGCTACTTCACTTCAATGTGGGTGTGAGAGTTTTGAAACAGGTGGTAGTTTGAGGTACAAGAAAATGATCCAAGTTTTTGTGCTTTTTGGGTTTTTTGGTTTTAAGAGAGACGCCCAAGTGTTGTGGACTACATATAGACCAACGATGACGCAAGGGCGTGCGTGATCATCACCTCTTACCCACGTACGCAGTGATGTACAATTTTTCTGCACAACGTGTGAAAGGGGTATGCTAGGGTGACCTTTTCTTTCTACATTCTTTGTCTTCCTCTCCAATTTGCAATGTTGGACGATAAACGAAATTATTCATTTCTGAGGTCATTCTTCAAGGACCATTCTTGAAAAAGGAAAATCGATTAAATTGAAAATCGTTTAAGTCATTTGATTAATACTGTGATAATTCAATACTTAATCAAAACACTCAGTTCGTCTATTTAGTTGATAAAAAATTAGATGAGTAAATAAATTTCAGTTGGTTGAGTTTT